>JAIGNY010000121.1:1062500-1127412 GCA_020152595.1 Chiridota heheva | reverse complement strand
AAAATACGGAAGAAAACATTTGAAAATATTAATTTCCAAAGTATGTATTCATTGAAAATATTGCCAGTTTTATTTTAAATTCCTCAAATTAACAGATGAAATCTTGAATTTGATGGTATTTTTTTCGGAAGTTGGAGAAATATTGGGGTGCTTGAAGTTTAGGCCCACACAAACTATGGGCCACTTACTATACAGTAATAGTGGGCCCCCTACTGGTCTTAACATTAAGCATAATGTTGAATTAACATTAGGCCAACATATAATAGTGTCGCCCAAATTGTAGGCCTATTCCAAATTTCTCATGATACAGTCTTGAGACCCTTGCTCACCAGATGCGGCCCGTGCGACATGACATTTTATTAGAAATCTTAAAATAACGACTCCGTAACGATGCCGTAAGGTAATAATTTTTACCTGATTATTTTAAGGCATGATTCAAATTTGCTGTTCCTGAAATAACGATCAGATTTGTATGACAAGTTACGGCAATATTTAGCCTTAATACATGCAAACAATTTGATTTAACTTTTGGTATAAAAAAAAAAAAAATACTGGACTTTCATGTTTAAGACTTAACAAAATTGTCCTAAATTTTCTCTAATGTTGCACCCAATTGTAACTTTTTGAATATTTTCTGCAGGGGGTAGATCGTGAATAAATGTATCTTGCCATTTTTAAGAGTTTCAAGCATGGGCGTGTCTAGCTTTTCTCTTTTGATCTTTTGAGGGTACTTGAGCCCTCCACTCAGCATTACATATTTATGCCCCCCTCCCCCTTCCCTCATCCTTGGATATTTCCCGGTTGCTTTTTTTCTCCCTGGTTAGGAGGGAAAATTATAAACATAAAACTGAAGGAGAATGCGTAAAATTGTTGAAAATTTTGGCAACATTCCTTGAAAAAATTGATAGTGATTTTCCGAAAATTAAAGAAATTTCTTGGAAATTGAACAAAACCTCCTCAAAATTCAACAGGATATTTCAAAACATTGAAGGCGAATTCCTGAAAACTTATTCCTTCAAAATTCAAAAATAACTCCCGAAAATTCAAGATTTCCCAATTTTCAGCAACATTTCATGTAAATTAACTAGACTTTAATTTTCATATGGAAAATGTTTTAGTTCTTGCTCCCCTGAGAGGTGACCCCTCCTATACTGTATCTCTTGCCAAGGCAAATGTTCGCAATTGCCAATTGGACGAAAAGGCAAAAGCCTATTTGAAAATGATTATGTGGGAGGGGGTGGGGCATTGTTCTGATAATATTAAGACTTTATAATCTCCCAATCTGAAGGTTTTTGGCTCTATGTTGTAGATTTTGGTCCAAACGAAAAAGTTTTGGTCGAAAACTGAAGATTATTGAAGAATTGTTTTTTAAAATTAAAGATTTTTTAGGCCAAAATTGAACATGTTTGGTCCAAAATTCAGGAATTTTGGTGCACTGTCTAAATTTTTTGTTCAAAATTAATGATAATTCAGTCGATACGATTAGAATTATGCCAACTTCTGTTTTGTATATAATTCATTTGATATTTCAGTTAATTATATATATGGCTTTGATAATATTTGTGAGGCTATAACATTTTTTGGCCAATAGCGCCCCTTACACACGCCACAGGTTTCATAACCAGAGATGTAGGAGTTTTTAAATAAAAACAAAACATTTGTGTGGATCCACCTTTAGGCCTACAGTGTGTATTACATCCAATTTGATTAGGCTGGGTACTCTTCAAATCTATGCTGTAAAGAAACAAAGGATAATCTCAAAATAGATTAATTGAATGCGATCAGATGAGAAAAAATGTTCAAGTGAAATATGTACTGAAGTACTGTAGATTCTTAATGTGACATATGTATTGAAGTCCTGTAGATTCTTAATTGAAAACACTTAACAATCTATATGTTTAAAGTTTTTTTCTTTCAGCCGGGTTTTTATTTTGGGGTTAGCGGATATGCCAGCTGTATACGTTTTGGTGGACATTCACATTGGGTCTTGGTGCCCGACTCATGCCTTTTGGTGGACTAGAGGGTGCCTAAAAATGTATAAAATTGTGTTCAATCGCCTGATATATCAGTTAGTAAATACTGTATGTAAAATCATATTAAAATGATAAAATCATAAATTGAAAGGTTGGTCCTTTTTGGGGAGAGGGGGGAAGGAGGAAATGGGGGAGGGCGATTACCCTTGGCTACAATCCTGGATATAGACTATTTTGGAGTCAACGAAAAAACATTTCTATCCTGTTCAAAATATCACCACCACAAACAAAGGCCCCACCCCATGATGAAGTGTTCTAATTTAGCCCACTTCTGAGGGCAATTTTGTTTTTTAAATGCAAACAAAGTTTATAAAAAGCAAAGTTTTCCCCTATTTTTGAAAATTTCCTTAAAAGGTGTGTATGTGGGAGGCAGGGGGGGATGGAGATACGCCACTGTCAAAATCATATTTGTAAATTGTATGCAAAACTAATTTAAAATATAATAGCTTCTTAATTCTTTAAGAGCGCCATTTTAGTTGACTTATTACTTACTAGCAAACAGAAACAGACCGACATAAAAAATACCGGTAGGCATACTGGCAGAACAGTGGTATGGGCCACAATGAAGCACCCTATATTGAAATGTTTGAGTTGTTTTGAAGAAACAATTATGAAGTTTAGCCGTCTTGTTTGCAGGACCATGCATTTTTACAGTTTTTTAATTTTCTTTCGTATCAAAAAATGTGATTGACAGGGAAACCTTAATTCTTCTTGATGAAGAAACTATACAAGGAAATGCTTACATTATACTGGGTCACGAAATTGAAACAGGAGGTGGATTGCTGAATGTATGTATTTAAGCTTTGCTGTCATTGTTTTATATTTTTGATCTTGATAGTTTTATACTTTTATATTGGAAAGTACATTCAAAACTCCTTTTTGCATACTTATTGCAGACTGGTCTCAAGCTAAATTAAAACCTCAATTGCACTGTAATACCTAATATGGGTTGATGTAAAGGTTGGACAAACCACTCGCTTACTCGCTCGGCATAGGCTGGCAAAAAATATTGTGGTGAGTGAAATATTATAACATAATTTGGTACATTACTCGCCACCAAAATTGGTGAGTGATTTTGTTGTATTTTTTCAACCCTGGTTGATGTGAGATAAAAGTATGAAATTTCAATTCAGTGGGCATATGCATTCATTAAATAGTTTCTGAGTTACAAAATGGATTTTTATAATGTTTGGGGTACAGTGCAGTGGCGTAGCTGGTAGACTGTTTGCAAGGGGCAGAGGCATACAAATGCAGAATCCAAGCTAACCTTTTCAGTAGTATCATGTTTCATTTTTCAGTCATCAAATTTTTGTCAAAAATTTTAGTGTGGAAAAAATTTTTTTGGATTAAAAACTTGAATAAATAACCAAATATAAAAAAATATTTATATCCATACCATGCTGAAATAAAATAGAAATACTATAACTAAGAAATACACACATAATCAAACATTTAGCAAGTAAATTGAGCTGTTGTAAAATCAGTTTTGAATATGAAGACTGTAGAATGGCTCAGTATAAATAATGTAGCAGTCTATATTTCTATGTTACATTGAATCAAATTTTAAGGTGTTTTGATCAATTTGCAATTCTTAGCTCGGCTATTCGAAAAAGAGTAGAGCTATTCTACTACCCCAGTAGCGGCGGCGGCATCAGGTAAAGTTTTGGTTAAAGTTTGTATAACTATAAGTTATGAATGGTGTACCCTCATGTGACTTAGCATCGGGGTAGAGGACATGGGTACTGTTGTAATAAGCATGATTGGGAGGGGGGAGGGGGGTTGTGTGTGTGTATACTAATTAGCTTATTTGCATAACAATGAAAATATTTTCCAGGTTAATGTTTTCGTTTAAGATTTTGGTTAAAGTTTTCATAATTTAAGTTATGAATGGTGTATATTCATGTAGCTTGGCATAGGGGTACTGTTTTAGTGAGCATGATTAGGGATTGTGTGTGCATACTAATAAGCTTATTTGCATAACAATAAAAATATTTGTATATATATATATATCTCTTAAATTAAAGTGGATGTGGGGATTTTGTTTGCAGAAATGATCATGTATGTGAAGAGCATTTTTTACACTTAATGTTGAGGTGAAGTGTGCATATTAATTAGGTTATTTGCATAAGAATAGACTTTCGTACAAAATGATTAACACTTATGAACAAAAACTTTAGTTATGAATGATGTACATTCATGTAACTTGGCACAGGGGTAGAGGACATGGGTACTGTTCAAATAAGCATAATTAGGGATTGTGTGTGCATACTAATTAGCTTATTTGCAAATAAGATATTTGTATCTATGATATCTCTCAAATTAATTAGGGATTGATCATATATGTGACAACCACTACATTTAATGGTGAGGTTAATGCATATTAATTATTTGCATAACAATAGACTTTTGTAAAATGTTTAACCGTGATAATAACTCTTGTTAAAGAGGACATGGGTACTGTTCAAATGAGCATGATTCAGTTTGGGGTTGTGTGTGCATACTAATTAGCTTATTTGCATTAAAATGAAAATATTTGTATCTATGATATCTCTTAAATCAAAGTGGGAGCGGCGATTTTGTTTTACACAAATGATCATATATGTGAAGCGCATAGTCTACACTCAATGGTGAGGTGTAGTGTGCATATTAAGTAGGTTATTTGCATAAGACTAGACTTGCGTACAAAATATTTATCCTGAGATAATAACTTGCTATTTGGTTCAGTGGTAGAGGGCATTGGTACTGTTCAGTTGAGCATGATTGGGGGCAAGGTCTCATCTAGCTAGCCGTGGAGTCGTCTTTTGCACCGCAAATTTCACAAATCATGGCTGAAATTGTATACACGGCTTCATAATTAATATGAGAGCCGTGCTCACTGTGCTGGACTGAAAGCAGATTATCACATAAAGTAATTGTTAATCTCGGAAATGAAATTTCTAACATACAATTTGTCATCTTTAGTTTGAAAAAAGTCAAAATGATTCTTATGAAAATTGCAAATCTGTTCCGGCATTCATCTCTCAAGTATTTGCTCACTTGCTCACGACTTCCCTTTTCTGTGCAGGATAAAACATTGACCAATCAGGTGTGCGAATAGAAATGTGATTATTAATAGTTTGGTGGGGTCTATATTTAAGGTCACTACGGTCAACCTGTTAATACAAGTGTGACTTCTAAACTGAGAATTAAAGAAATATTCCCATGAATTTTCACGTTCACTTATTTGATAGCAGACTATTTGAAGAAAAAATGTCCAAAAATCATGTTCATATATCTTAATCCGTTTGTTACATTTCAACATCAGCAATGTATTGACAAGGGACGTACCGTTGCAATACAATGTCATGTCATGATACTCACAGATCCAACTGTTAAAGACAATATTTTTGCAATTTTATGAAAAACAAAGTTTCATTTTCCCCTATTTAAAGTATAAGGTACAAGAACATCTGGATAAAGCATTTTCTCCTAGAGTGCATGTTAAGACCTATATCTCATTTCAATAATCAAAAAACTGTTTCCAATAAATTAGGAAGAGGCTATAGATTTGGAAAGAAGTACATAGAAATTGCCTTGAAAGTGACATCACACTGTTCAATTAGACTTACTACACCAGTCACTTTTCAACACAATGTACGAATCTGTTAAATGGCATAACTCGCAAACAGAGTTTCTTTGATAGTCCTTTATAATATAGGCCTACATATGAAAATGAAAATTAACGTGTTTACAGCACAATGGTTGATTATACAATACAGATACATACCCATAAACGGAAACTGCGATTTTTGAAGTTTGAGGACACATGTATAATATGAGACTTATTAACTGTTGTAACTATTGTACTGTTCCGTGAAAACCTTTCAGGAATATGTACTCATGGACAGATGAAAACAATGGAGAAAAGATGAAGAATTTTATTGCCAACAATCATTTCGGAACAATTTGGACTGCTAGAAAAGAAACATAATTTGAACGAAAATACACGGATCATTACCTACTCTTTCTGTTAAGGTCAGATCTATGTTTGTATTTAAGTATGAAAGTTATGATATTAGGTCTATCATAAAATGCTCATGTAAACTGTGTCTCAATTAACTGATTAATATATCGTGGTTTTAATTCCAGGCTGATAAAATAATCATTTGATAAATGAGTATCAGCGAACAACAGCAACTCTTTTGATACTTTTAGGTGTCTGTCATTTTGCAATACTGTACTCTATTCATGTGAAATTTAATGTGTTATATATGCATCCATTTCAGATATGTAAAATCATTGCATAAAGTCGGTTGTGATTTGTATTCCATTTAGTCTGGATATGATTAAATTAATCAATATAAATAAGTTAAATGTTAAATTTGACTGCATCCCAAAATTAATTTTGTTTTGTTGATTTGTAAAAATTATGCATTTTCATTGAATCTTGCCGACCATGCCACACTATTTACAGAAAATACTGCGAAAGAAAAATAGTTATTGCAGCAATGCATTTGCAGAGTTAAAGTTTGCGTTGCAGGTTTGTCTACATAGCAACACAACAAAAGAAAAAGAAAATCAATAAATGAATACCAGTACAAAAATTTGATTAAACTCTTCATAACAACAAAAGAAAAAGAGAATCAATAAATGAATACCAGTACAAAAACAATTTAACTAAACTCTACATAACAACACAACAAAGAAAAAGAGAATAAATAAATAAATACCAGAACAAAAACAATTTAATTAAAGTCTACATAACAACACAACAAAAGAAAAACAGAATCAATAAATGAATAAAAATGAATACCAGTACAAAAACAATTTAACTAAACTCTATATAACAACACAACAAAATAAAAAGATAGTCAATAAACAAATAGCAGTACAAAATAATAATAATTTAAATTAAACTCTTCAAACCCAAAACGAAAAATAAAGAATCTAGGACCAAGATTTGATCTGTATTGATCATTTGTATTCTAAAAATTAAGGGGATTATCTTCTGATTGATTTCTTTCAAGGCCATATCATTGACATCAGCTTTATTCAGGCCGAGTATTCATTGTTTGACTTTCATTCACACATTCCATCATTTTCCATTCATGGCAGAAACCAATTGTTTTATTTTCTTTGATACCCCTTGATTTAAAGGATTAGTTCAGTGGTCAAGCATGTTTATCTTATATGAAAGAGGACTTTAAAAGAAACAAAACGGTGAAGAAAGCGTTCAAAAATCTTATTCCGTTAAGGAGATATTTAGTTAAAAGTTTGGTATCATTTGTATTACAGTTCAGTGGTCAAGCATGTTTATCGTATATGAAAAGAGGACTTCAAAAGAAACAAAATGGTGAAAAAACATTCCAAAATCTTATTCCATTAAGGAGATATTTAATTTAAAAGTTTGGTATCATTTGTGTAGAAACGACTAAAATCAGACTAGTTGTGATGTCATAGCCAGTCTAACAACTGTGGTGTAGCGGTTATCATACATGTCTACAGACCACGAGGCCCTGGGTTCAAGCCTGGGTTGGGTAGACACACCAGTGCACCACAAATGGTTATCAAAGGCCGTGGATATTGATTTGGTTGTTGATGTTATGTCTGTCCATACGTCGTACCTGTGTTCTCGTCTGGGTCGTATTAAGCGTTTCGTGATAGCAATGTTACTATCATAACCGATACGCAGGCGACGACCCCGTCATTGTAATTGTGGGTTCACTCGTCGTCGTCATCGATGTCATAACATCAGATTCCTCAAACTTTCTTGATGTATTCTATCATATTTTGTTCTGCAATTGTGTGGCCTAAAAACCATGGGACATGTCAAAAAAGTACTAAAACTGAAACTACCACCTGAAGAAAGTTTGAGGAAAAATAATTTAATTAGTGAAATAATTAAATAAACTTTCTTTAAAGTACATAAAGACTTTGAGGAATCTGAGGCTGTGACATCACAATTAGTCTGATTTCAGTCATTTCAACATAATTATACTAAACTTTAAACTTTAAATATCTCCTTAACGGAATAAGATTTTGCAATGCTTTCTTCACCATTTTGTTTCTTTTGAAGTCCTCTTTTATACAAGTAGACACACTTGACCACTGAACTAATCCTTTAATGTTTAATGAATCCAGAAATTGATTGTTTGGATATCCTTTCATGGCATAATTTTATTGTTCACCCCAATGCCCCATTCCATTGGAAAGTTTAAATCTAACCTTACAACTAGTTTTATCCCCATCCCTTCATTTCTGCCATTTCCTTGTACCAATAGGTTCTAAATTGGTTCAACACTTGTTCCTTAAGCAATAATGAAAGCACATACCAAACTTATTTAAAATCCAATCAAAGAGATATGTTGATGACACACAGTCCACTTTTAAACATAGGCACCCCTCAATTTTTGCCCTTTAGCCTTGCACAGTAAATGTGTTATAAATACTGTAAGGAGAAGTTCAATTTTAATGTTTCAAAAGGTTTTTATTGCAAAACCTCAATCTTCCCCTCTTTGAAAGTACGCCAACCCTCTCACTTATGCTCATTTGTCTTCCTACCATAACCAAAACAATCTTTTAGTGATGCTTTCTCACTTGCAAATATTCACTTTTACTCTCCAGGATACTTTATATCCCATCCTCAATGCCTTATACCAAACTTGAACTTATCCTTAATGCCAACCCTCCTCCCTCGTTCCTCTTTCCCTAATCATCATGGCCAAAGTCCTTGATCAAAGCTTGCGTTTCCAAAATAAAAATGGTCGTAACTTTCATTAAGGTATTTTTTAGTTTTACGCCAGACGTCAGTTTTGGTTGTGAGTTTTAAAATTTTAGGCGTAAATAGAGCTCTAGTACTATTGTACTAGGCCTTACGTTACTTATGTTTTCCTATTGACTAACGATCGCAGGAAACTGACGAGTAACATTATGAGTCTTAGCCTAGCAGAATCAAAGTTTGCACACCCTCTTGTAGCGTTAAAATGTCCCAGAAAACGATCCTTATCACATATCATGTTTTAAGAATGCCAATGTCATTATGTTAGTAAACATAATTAAGTAAATTGCAAATAATAAACAACAACTGTCATGTCCGCCGCTAATACACCATACACACATGACATAACACTGTATGTGCAGTGCACACATGTGCACATGTTTATTTTACACAGTACAGTATAAGCAACAAGCATTGCATACAAACAAGTTTGCCCAAGCGCCCGTACATGCCGTACTGTATACTAGCAGCTACAGTAGCTAGGCCTAGCTATAAACGTGATACATATAACACGTGATACATATAAATTGAAAATAATAAACAACAACTGTTATGTCCACCGCTAATACACAATAAACACATGACAAAACACTGTACGTGCAGTGGTAGTGCAGTGCATACATGTGTATTGTACACAGTGCAGTATAAGCAACAAGCATTGCATAACAACATCTTCAAGTGCCCGAGTTCCTCCCTCCCGAGAGGGAGGGAGGAACAGCTTTGTCTTATGGAGGCAAATGCTATAGATTGAACAAAATAGGTTGCCCATATAAAATGAAGGAAATGCAAGGGGGAAGCAATCTTGTTTTTTTGGGGAATATGCCACCCCAAAATCCCGCAAGTGGATAATGATATCGTGTCTCCAATTCTTATGTCATTCCATACCAACCTTTTGTTACTGTACCTTTTGACACCCATCTCTCTGTCTCTCCTCTCATGTTCATTACTGTCTCCCACATGACCAAATATCTTTCCTATACAACATCCTACTCTTCATCTACATGTATCCTCCATCTCCTACCCTCAGGACCTCATTTCATTTCCCCCTTTTTTGTATCTACACCCCGTACCCTCATACTATCCAATCTCATGTGATACTGTACCATATCAATCAACCAGTACAAAAATTTCAGATCTGGCCCAGATATAAATTCCAGATCTGGGCCAAAAATAATAAATCCCAGACGAAATGCAGATGTGGATTTGACATAATTAACAGATCTGGCCAAATAAAAAATTGAACAGATATAACTTGATATAATTTTTTGTCATATCAAACTTGGCCAGGTTCAAAAATTGATCTGTGTTTTCCAAATCTGTGATTTATCTGTCCCAGATCTGAGATTTTTCATCTGGATTTGATCTTGAAATTTATGTCGGGTAGAGATCTGGTGGAATTTATATAAACAGTCCTTCACATCGATGGACCAGCTTTAATCTATATGAAGGACTTTCATTTGTCCAAAGTAACTCCCAGTGCCTACAGTCACAACTAAATTAGATGTTTTAACAGTAGGCAAATGTAAGCAAGAGCTTTATTTTCTATTTGTTAGTTTCAGTATGAAAACAGAAATTTCCTGAAAATTCAACAAAAAAGTTTGAAAGAAAATATTTAAGGAATGAAACTGCAGTGAAACTACATACTGTACTAGACTGATCACATGAATTTGAAAAATAGGAATATTAATCCAGTTATTAACTATATTTCTGTATGAACCTTTTTTTGGTGTCAATTGATGTGACTCCGCCCATTACCATCATATTAATATTTTGCTGGTAGATGCTCATAAGGAAGTACTCCTAGTCAATACCTAGCGACACAAAAGCATTGAGCCTTCATATCTGCATACTGTATTATATTACATCAAATTTTATTTGCTTGTTAATTTTGAAATTACTTTTTTATTCTTAATAAAAATTTACGTATGTAAATTGTCACATTGAAAAATCCTCCAAAGGGATCCCTTTGGCTATCCCAAGGGGATTTTTCACTCACTCACTCACACACTGTCTGTATTCATAGGGATATGTGTCCTACTGTATAAGGCTGCAGTGTACTCTCTCCAACGTATCCTGTCTCAAGCAACATGTCTGGCTTCAATCCAAAAACATCACCTTAGCTCAACTCTTTCCTTCACTACCATTTTTCTCCATGTCGTTCTTGGGCGTCCTACTTTCCTTCTCCCTTCTGGCTTCCAAGTCAATGCTGTCATGCAGTGATTGTCCTCGTTAATTCTTAATACATGCCAATCCACCTCCCATCTTCTCATTTTGACTTCATTGCTAATTCTTCTTTGCTTAATAAATCCCAATACTTCATCATTTGAAACAACATATGACCATCTGATCTTCAAAATTCTTCTCATGCATTTGAACATGAAAGTATCTAATTTCTTATTGTCAGGCTCATAGGTCTTTCATGTCTCACAACCGTATAAGAGAACGGACTTAACAATAGAGGGTTGAATAATCTGATCTTTGTTTTGACTGAATATATATTGGAGCTCCATATCTTCTTAAATTTCATGAAGGATGTTCTTGCTTTAGAAATTCTGCTAACAATATCTTCTTCACCACCATCTTCTTGCACGTTTACAGTTGCTCCTAGGTACTTGTAAGTATGTACCTCTTTCAGCTCCTCTACAAACTCCACACTCTCTCCTCCTTAGGAAAGAATATTATCTTTTTCTTGATTCCCAGCCATGTCGGCAATCCCTGGCAACGAGAGAGCCGACAGATCCGCCAACAAAGCTCTGTCAAACATCGCCTCTCCTTTTCCTATTCCACTCTCAGACCTCCGTCTCTCCATCTCCAACTACATCAGAAAAACCTGCCAAAACTCATGGAATCACAAAACCAGTAAGAAACTCCACACCATCAGCCCCAAAGTCAGGACCAACACCCCTCTGCACAGTCGCAACCGCAGGGAAGACGTCGTTGTCACCCACATCCGCCTCGGCCAATCCTCTGTCACTCACCCCCGACTCTTATCCGGCTCCCCTACCCCTCTCTGCCCCACTTGTAACACCGATCTCTCCATCAAGCATATCTTCGTAACCTGTCCCCTATACCAGAACTCCAGATCTTTACTCTCCTCACTATCCTCAATCTCGGACCTTTTCGAAAACAATTCTTCCTCAAACATCATCAACTTCCTCCGCAACAACAACCTCTTCCACCACATTTAACTCCCTCTCCCCTCCCTTTCTACACATAAGCTTACATACCCATTTCTTTTTACCAAAAGTGTTTTTTTTTCTTTTTCCTTCTGCTTTTCCCCCTTATCTCCCTTACAAACCTTCCGTCTCCTAACTATCCTAACTCTTACACCACAATTTATCAACACTCTCTTGGAACATTTGACTCTGACTGTCGCGGTGCCGTTAAACATCAACAAACCAAAACAAATTCAGATGTTCATTATTGATTGGCACTTTGTCACTGCATCTACTATTTACTTTCATGAATTCAGTCTTATTCTTATTGATTCTTAACCCACTTTGTGTGGCATATTGGTTCAGCCTTGTTAGTTTTGTTTGCATATGTTGATAGGTAGATGAGGTCAGAGCAATGTCATCTGCAAAATCAAGGTCTTCTAACCTTGACATAAACCGCCATCTTATTCCATTACTATTGGCTTCAGTTGTCTTACGCATCACCCAGTCCACTATCATGAAAAAAAATGAAACCAGACATCATATCGCCTTGTTTGACTTCTGTACGTCTTAGCTTGAAACCATTCTGACACCACTTCATCTATTACTGAACATTCATTACCTTCATAAAGTATTTTGACCATTGTGATGATTTTCTTTGCGATACCATAAACTGCCATTATTTTCCATAGGCTTTCCCTGTGTACTGAGTCAAACGCTTTTTTCAAGTCAACAAAGGTCAGAAGGTAATATATAGGGTTGACTGCCATTTGACGACCTGTTCTAATATGTCAGTATGTTGCGAAGTATAAATATTTGTTCGGTGGTTTTTCTTCTTCTGAACCCTGCTTGTTCAACTTTCAGCTTGCTGTCAACTCCGTTTCTGATTCTTTCGATCAAAACTCTCCCAAACACTTTGCTAGGCACTGATGTTAAGATAATACCTTAAATTGTCACAGTTTGGGATATCACGCTTCTTTAGGACTTTCACAATCAGCCCCTGTTTCCAAGATTTTGGTACTATTTCTGTGTTCCATATTGCCCTGAATAAATCCTCTTGCCATTCTTCGTTAATATGGGTATCCAATTTCATCAGTTCTGTTGCAATATTATCTTTACCAGCAGCCTTGTTATTCTTTAGCTTCTTCATTGCATCCTTCATTTCAAATCTAGTAATATGACTAGTGTTGATTTCATCTATTACAGGATCACAGGTAACATCTATTACTGGATTTATAGGTATTGGTCAGTTTAAAACACCCTCAAAATGTTCTCTACATCCCTCTCTCGGCCGTCTCATCTGTCAATAGTACTCCAGATTTGTCTCTTACTGCATTTGCTGTTTGCCTCTTTCGTTGCATAATGTCTTGGTAATGTCATACAGCTTTTTCATTCTACAACTACCCGCTGCCTTTTTCAGCAGTAGTTGCCATGTCGTCTACCCACTTTCGTTTGTCCTTCCTTGTGTTTTTCTTGACTTGATCTTTTTTGCAGTAGCTAGCTCTTAAGTTACTTTTAATTCTATCAGACTTGGCCTGTTGAATATTACTCTTCAGCCGTTTTCTCTCCTGAATTAACTTCTAAGATTCTTTACTGATCCATGCTTCTTCTTATATCTTAAAATTCCTTTCCCTGTCTCATTATATGCGCAATGTTTGGCCACTTGCTCCCTACTATATCATCATCTGTCTCACTGTCTTATAATTCTAATCTTGTAGACATATCTATTTCTTAGCTTAACAGAAAACTGGGCTCTAATCGCTGGCTGTTGTACCTTGATGGTATCATACTTCATCCTATTTACTTTTGCCTTCTGTTTTCTCTTTAGCCTTAGTTTGAACTTTGTGCACACCAAATGATGGCCACTAGCGATGTCAGCACCTGTCATGGCTCAGGTGTGCAGTGTAGATGTCATGTGCTGTTTTGTTACCATCACACAGTCACATGGTCAGTTTGATTCAGCGTACTCCCTCCAGGGAAAATTAAGATTTCCTTGTGTGTATTTGCTTATGTTCTTATTTGCTTATTTGCTTAAATTCTTCCAGGTATCACCATATTATTGTTACCGCAGAAGTCCAGAAGTTTCTCAACATAAGCATTGCTAAGCATTCCTTTCACCAGCACCACGTCCACCGATATCCTTCATTATTAATGACCTGCATTGGCATTGAGATCCCCCATCAATATCAGTACATTATGTTTCGGTACTCCATCAATTAGAGCTTGCAGCTCATCATGGAAATTGTCTTTGTCCTCATCACTTGCATCGTTGGTTGGTGCATCAGATTGTATGACAGAAAGTTTGATGTGTTGGTGAAAAACCTATTAACATAGGGGATTTTTCAGCTGGGATCAAATGTAGCATTAACTCAAGTTTATACATGGCTTCATCTGGACAGATCAAACTTAACTATAGTTTAAATTGACTTCAATAAAGGGTATGAATAGTCAAATAAAACTTGATTTATAGTATCAGATTTGAACATTAAATCCACTTCATATCTAGCTTGATCTAGCCAGATTAAACTGTATTCGTATATCAAAAGTAGCATTAAATCAAGCTTATATCTGGTTTGATCTGGACAGATGAAACTATTTGTAGATCAAATTGGCTTTGATAAAGGTTATATCTGGCATGATTAAGAAAGATTAAACTATATTTGTATATCAAATGTAGCATTAAATCAAGTTTATATCCGGCTTAATCTGGCCAGACTTTAGTAAATTTGTACATCACATTGGCTTTAATAACTGTTGTATGTGGCTTTATCTGGCCTGGTAAATCTTTATTGTATATCAAATGTAGCAATAAATCCACTTTATATCTGGATTGATCTGCCAAGGTCAAGCTTTTTATGTACATCAAATTGGCTTTAATAGAGGTTATATATTGCTTTATCTGGCATAAGCATATCAAGCTTTTTTGGATATAAAATGTTGTATTAATCAAAATGATATCTGGCCTAATTTAGCCATATCAACCTTTATTTAGAGATTAAACTAATTTTTATCAAGGATGTATCTGACTTTGAACAAGGTTGTATCGGACTATATCTGGCCAGACAAACTTTATTTAGCCCGATATAAACTTTTTTTGATCAATTCATACATACCATATTGTAAGAAGAACAAAGTCTTTGCACAATCAGAAAAGAATACCAAATGAATACCAGTAAGAAACATATTCTAATCAAACAACATGTTAACAACACAATACAAAAAAAGGCAGTCGATAAATGAATACCTGTAAAAAACATAAATTAATAAAACTCAATGTAATAGCACAACAAAAGAAAAAGAGATTCAATAAATGAATACCAGTACAAAATTTTCTTGAAATGTGAACGCAAAGAGCATTAGGTTTATCAATCAGGAGATTTTACTAAGACTACATGTATGTTTTCGTAAATTTTCAAGTGTTCTTAGAATCCAATCTTTAGCCGTTAAATAAATGAAACCCCAGAGCTTTCGGGGACGTTGCCCAAGGTACATGGTCCTCCACGGAAATGTTGCCCTTGGAATCCCACCCATGTGGCCCTTAAACCCATGCTATGCGTACGCATTATGCCTGTGGTGTCAACAAATTATGCGTGCCCAAAAATTTGCAATGCACACCCATTTCTCCGATTTCCAGCTGAACCCCTGATTGGGGGATTGTGTGTGCATAATAATAAGCCTATTTGCATAGCAATGGAAATATTTGTATATGTGGTATCTCTTAAAGTGGGTATGGTGATTTTGCTTAAACAAATGATCATACAGTATATGTGAAGAGCATTGTTCACACTTAATGGTGAGGTATAATGTGCATTTGCTGCAATATTTTTGACCTGAGATCAAAAATATATGACTTATGACTTACTAACTTCACATTTTTGTTTATGATATTAACATTCCTGACATAAATAGCAATCAAAATGTTTGTCTTGCCATGAATAAAGAAGTAAATACGTTTTCTTCCTTCTAAAGAGTGTTAAATTAGAGGTGTGGGAAATATAAACAATAAGCATAATGTGGGGTAGAAAATGACATGATGATAAAGTATCTGAAGGAATTAGGATGGGGTCATGTGGGACAGGGTGGAATTGCAGTTTATGAAGAGCAGGGTGCTGTGGGATGTTGGTCAGGATATGTTGGCACGTTAGACAAGGTGGATTGGCATGTAGAACAGGGTGGGTTGGCATGTGGTACAGGATGGGTTGGCATGTGGAACAGGGTGGGTTGGCATGTGGAACAGGGTGGGTTGGCATGTGGAACAGGGTGGGTTGACATGTTGGACAGGGGGATGGCATGTGGTTGGATGCCATCTGGATTTCAATTGTGATGGCATGTGGGCCATGCAAGTGGTGGAATGACATACCGTTTGTGGGGTGGAATGACATACAGTATCTGGTTTCGAGGTGTGATTGCATGGAGTGTAGAAGTGGGATGACATTTGGAACAGGTTAGGATGGGACAATCTGGAATATGCATTATTAGCGGTGAGGGGATTTGTATCATTTCCAATGTTCAGTTTGTCATACAGTACATTAAGCAATATTGTTTTGCATAATTTTGCTTTAATGTTACTGTACATTTTTCATGCTGCTTGACTTTGCTTGATACACATATTTTCTTAAATTGGAAGTTGTATTACAATCCAGGATGTAGTTCTGGGAATGTGTAGGGGCTGGAGGAGGGAAGTTTGGAAAGGGGTTTGAATGGCATTCTTTCATTGACATTGGCAAGTCAGGGCCCCTGCTTTCTTTGTTATTCAATTGATAGAACTAAAAGAGGTGTTGTACATGTAGTTATAAAGACTGCTAGGTTTTACATGTTTTCCGAGTTACTACTTAAAATATTAGGAAAACTCAAAAGATATTTTGAAGCTTGTAGTGCGAATGAAAATGTAAGTGCATCTTTCAAAGCTCAAGTAATTTAAAATCATCTGCCCCTGCTACCCTATTTCTGTATATACTTCCCTCTATAAGCCCATTCTCTATACTAGCTTTGAATAGTCGAGCACACTGTCCTTTAGACAGTTCTAGTTCTTTATGGTATGGCGAAGAGTCTTAAAAGTCATACTGTGCAATACCTAACTTATTATCCAGAGTTGTGATTTCATAATAAAGAAAAAAATTAACTGCCATTTTCAAGTTTGTACTTTCTTTCAAGTTTGTGTGTTGCGTGTCACAACTTATTCCATGCATTAAGTACCTATATAAATGTTCTTGCTTTGAAGTGCCTGATTTTGAAAACATCCTTTTCAGCTTCTCATATTTGAAAATATATTTAATTATTTGCAGAAGTCAAACATTACCACTCAAATACTGTCCCTGCCACCCCATCACCCTGAGGAGAGAGCAGGGATGTAAGGGTCCAAGCCAAAAAAGAGGAAACATGGTAATAGGTACAAATTCTGAAAACTTTGTGGAAAAATGAAAATGTATTTTAGTGAGGAATGTGTAAATATTGTTTAAAATCAGGAAAAATTGATCCCAGTAAGTTTCAACATCAAAGATGGCTATTTTGTATTATGAAATTGGTCTATTCCTAACTCGGCTCTTAGCGTTTTATACAAAGTTGAAAGTCATGTACAGTAGTCAGCAATTGAAATATTTGTTATTTCCTTCCCATTAAAACATCCAAGTCAAGAACTCCTCTGGAGAAAATCTTGTCACTTACCTTTGGTACGATTTTATTTTGCCTGGTGTGCCATAAGTCCAGAAAAAACAATGTGTGTGATTGACATTGGACAAAACTGGTCATATCACCTTAAAATTGTCATATCAATCACAAATTAAACTTGTGTTCGATTTTCAGATATACGTTGATTTCGCCGAGCATTTTCATTAGTTATAATTTGGGGCATTGTCATTGGAAAGAAATTGATAAATCTAGTTTTATATGATAGGATAATTTGAAGCATTCTGATTTGCTGGAAAATCAAGTCTGCTAGAAATTGAAATACGGTACTTGTTTGATTTCTGTGATGTAGCGGTTATTGCTGAATATCATCATAATGAAAGAAATGAAACATGTATTTTTGTGTTTGAGTGAAAATGAGAGAGATCAAAATTGAGTGTATATGTTTGATATTTCTCTGATGATGTCATAATCACACAACCAGTTTTGACACTAGGCACCATTGTAGGGGTGGGGGAGGGGGGATCAACTGTCCCCCAGGGAGGATTTTAGGAAATTTGATAACATAAAACCAAAGAAAATTGCCAAAAATTAAAGACACTTTCTGAAAAATGATTAAAATTGCCAAAAAATCAATTAAATTTCACAAACACTGAAAACACTTGCCCGAAATTCAAAAAAACTTCCCGTAGATGAAGGAAATTGTCCAAAAATAAAGAAAAGTTCCTGAAAATTGATGGAGATTTCTCGAAAGTTACAGGAATATTTCCAGAAAATAGCATATTTAAGTGTTTAATGGAAACTTAATTTACCGTTGCAATTTTCCTGGGAAATATTTGTGGTTATTTCCCCTCCTGTGTGTGCCCCCTGTGACATTGGTCTTTCTATTCTCTTGGTTATTATATAAGGTACAGTATCATTATTTTAAAATTGTATATCATAATTTATTTCACTATTTTCTACTGTAGGGATCTAAAAGCATTTTGTATTTGTGATTAAGAGGTGGAGATTGATTACTTCTTTTCCATTTTGTTTTCATAAGGATTGGACCATTGGACATACCACACTGTTGGAGACTGAGCCAGATGCAGGTACAGCATTGGGAGAGCTTGAGACTGACACCAGAGCAAGCTTTTGTTGTTGTTCAGAGAGAAAGGGAAGTTCAAGCGCGTTAGTAATTTAACTTGGGGGTGTAAAATATAAGATTTACTGACAACCTCAAATTAACATATCACATTCAGCTGTTGAGAGAACTGACAATGGTTGAATGGTGCTCGCGGTCCTTCGGAGGGGACTTGAATCCGTCGGTCCCGATGGCAGGACAGTCACACCCTATCTGGTTCTCTGAACACCATTCGAGAAGAGAAGCATAAAATGTGGTGTTCATCCACTTCCCGCCTTATCCCATCCTGGCCCAATCAAGTCTAAGTTCCTGTGCGCCTATTCTTCTGGTTGCACGGGAACTTGTGGCTAATTGGGTCCAGCGCTTTGAAGTCCTGGAAAAAGGCGCTATACATGTATAAATCGATGATGAATAATAATTTGAAAAAAACTGCCTCCCTGAGAGGATTTCACTTTCTTGGTTGCAAGCTGTCTTCTGGAAAATTAAAGAAGAAAAAAAACTTTGTTGTTGAAAATTTGTTGAGATTATTGGAAAGTTTGGAAAAATTTGACAGTGCACAACAAATTCTCAAAAATAAAGGAAATATCCCAAAAATTTTAAAGAAAATTTCCCTAAATCGAAAGAAAATTGAATACAAATAAAGGGAATTTCCCAGAGAAGTAGGAGAATTTTTCTGTTTCTCCGTTGCATTCTTCCAGTTTGGAAAGTATTATTGAGAAATTATTAACAAACAGTTGGAAAAATTGGTAGATTTGAAAGACAATAAAATTTTCCAAAAAGGACGAAAAAATTCCGGGTAAACTGCCACATGCTAATAAAAAGCAATTTGCCCAATTATGAAGAAAACTCACAAGGGGAACTGCCACTTTAAAGAATTTTGAGACTAAAATGGATAATATTGAAGGAAAATTTCGTAAAATTATTGGAAAACTTCATGGAAAACTCATGGCAACATTCCTCATTTGCCACACTAACATAAAAAAAAAAAATTTTTTGCCCTGAAAATGAAGAAAATTCCTGGGGACGGGGAAAACTGCCACCTTAAAAGCTTTCTCCTTCCCAGTTATACGCTTTCTTCCTAGTTGAGAGTTAAAATCTGGAAAAGTTTAGACTTAAAGTGATATTGCGTTACAGGGATGGCATTTACTAACGTTGACCTACGAAGGTAGCAACCCATTTATTGTAATTGTGTGTTTATTCGTTGATTATCAAGATTTGAAAATTCAAAAGCCAATAGGAATGGTAATTTTTTAGCCAATCTTGACTTATTTAGCAAGCTTTAATATTGATCTTATAAAGCAAGTGAGTTATTTTCTACTGCATCTGTCCATCTTTACCAAGAAAGCATCCCAAAAGGAACACATATCTTTGCTGCTCTGTATTGAATTGAAAATTTTGTAAAATTATTGAATAAATTATGGCAACATTTCCCTAAAATTGTGAGTGATTTTCCTGATAAACAGCAATGTTTAATAGAAAATTAATTTACCAGTGCCATTTTTCGCTTGTAACTGAGAAACTTTGGAGGTTCTTTTCATTTTATAATCAAAAACAACTTCAAACTGTCTTGTTTGGTATTCTAAACCTTAAGTTTTACTGACCTGATACCAGATTTACTGGCTAATTTTAAATTTAGGCGACAGGTATACCAAATTGGTGTTCTGTTACTGTTGGGACATTTTACTTGTGCTGTATTTTACAATGCTAATTTTTTGCTGTGTATCAATTTTACTAGTGCTATCTATCTTGTGATACAACTTGTTGAGGTTGTCAATGTAATATTTTTCAAGGCATTAAAGTATTTTTCGAGGGTTTTCAAAATTTGAAAACTGCGTGGTATC
The DNA here is from genome assembly GCA_020152595.1 of Chiridota heheva. Lineage (NCBI taxonomy): Eukaryota > Metazoa > Echinodermata > Holothuroidea > Apodida > Chiridotidae > Chiridota > Chiridota heheva. Next base: position 1,106,878 of record JAIGNY010000121.1, on the reverse strand, counting down.
ATAAGGCGTGAAAACTGTTGTGGGACGATGAATTCTGCAAGCTCGAGCTAGAGTAGCTGCAGCAATATTACCAGCATGCGCTTATCACATCTATGTTGCTCATCATAATGCAGAAATGAATATGTGCATTTGATGGACGGGGACTGAGAATTTTATGAAAAACAGGTTATGTTAACAAAAACTAAATAAAACCTTTTGGGGAATACACAAATAATACACACAAAAAAAATGTTAATGCTGTTTTAAATGTTATCGTCTGCGTTTGTCCTTTATCTGTTTGTCCGTTTGTCAGTCGTAAAAATATCTGAAAAAGGGATGATTGAATTTTGATTATATTTTGTGTAAGGTTTTGTCACCACATAATGAAGAAGTGATTACAATTTTGATCATACAGGAACGGAGATGGTCAGAATTTAGGGGGTTGGGATAAAATGGAGGGGTAATTCTATTTTAGGGTGTCAAGACATATAGTTGAAACTTTTCAACGGAATGTGCTAAAAAATGAATTCATGCCATGAAGAGAAATAAACACAATCAATTTCTTGGCTCTAAAAAAATCAAATCAAGCGGTTTCTAGTATCAATGAGAATCAAAACAATTGGCTTGCTTAAAAGGAAAATGATAGAATGTGAATCTCGGCTGAACAGAACTCGAACAATGAATGCTTAGCTTGAATAAAACTGAAAACGATGATCAGAGGGTAGATCCTGAAATGGTTCTGAATGCAAATAGCGATATAGATCAGCAGTGAGAAAGAGATTGTTTGTGGATATAAGTTGGTGGGCCTAGGAATTTGCGGTAGATTATATTCTGGGTGGAGAATACGCTGGGGGTGGAGGTATGCGCTCTACATAGTGCTAAAATTCTAGCTTTCACCTGTTTTTGTTAAATTAGCACCTTTTGAACAGAACAACTCTTGGTAATTATCACTTGTTGGTCTTATTGTATTGGAAACTCCACTAAACTGTATAAGAAGTGTTATTAGTTAAAGTATTTTTCCCTTAAATGTAAGTCAAGCTATATGTTTATGATTTTCCACTTTTTTGAGTCCTTATTTCTTGTTATATGTATTAAAGCATTCCATATTTTGATTAAAGTGCATAATAAAGTTATTTGCAGAGTATAAAATGTACAAAAAATGTGTTGTTTTCTTTTAGGTCATTTCTTGTGTTGGTAACTTAGTTTCGGTTTTTCAAGTGGAGAAAATGATTGAAATTTCATAGGTTTCATTATTGAGCGTACTATAAAAAGTCAATGTGACCAGAGGGAGGTTCATTTTGAAGAATTGATCTAATCAGAAATTAAAATTTGACCAGTATTCTGTTCAAAAACATTTGAACCGGCTATCTGGTTCGTTTCGCAGAATGAACCGGAACCGGGTCATTTTTATTTGAACCGCCGGGAACTCCGGATCAAAATAACCAGGACCGGTTCGGTGCCCCTGGGACCCCAAACCGGGGTCAAATTTGAACCAATTCGCTTCATATTTGACCAGAGTATCTTAAGAGTGTACACAGTACAGAATTTATTTCACAAAGAAAAATTCTATTCAATTTTCGCCTAAGAATGGTTCCCTAGTGGAAACTAGTGCTCACATGATTATTTGTCAAAACTGCAGGATAGGAATCCTATGTCTATCCGCTCTCCCCTTTGTGTACGTTCAATATAGTATGCCGTTTGTGAAATACAAGAAAAACCAGACGAGGCCATTTTGGTCCGAAAGAGTCGTTTGAAACATTCAAATTCTTGTAAATGTATTTTGTGTGTTTGAATGTTCCAGAATTCAAATTTGTCACGAAATGTATAGCATTAAACAATGATATGAAGGACCGTACATTATTTTGCCTTCTGTGAAGTTGTGTTGCAACATTTAACAAAACGACATGACGTCTACAATCATGGGTGTAGCCAAGGGGTCGATAGCTTTTTATTACTCTCCGCCCACCTTCACCCCAAATCAACAAAATATGCTAAAAGGTCCAGATTTTGAAGCGATAAGCATTTGTGTTGTTCCTCAGTTGAATTTAATCTCCTAACTTCCTAACGGCTTAATAGATCTTTATTTAGACAACATTATCAAAAACAGTTGGCCATCAGCAATTTCTTGGTTGCTTCCTCTATCCAAAACCTTACCAAAACCCCACGCCATGCTCATGCACAGTAATGCGATGTCTACCTGTTATATCCGGTATCGTACTTCCTCGTGATATCCTTCATTCCTTAATAAGTTAATGTTCTTCATGAATTATCATTAAACAGCAATCAGGCAATGAGGTATGATTGTTATCCCAACAAACGTATCAAAATGACATTTATCTCTAATATCCCAAAACTTGAAAAACCTAAAAGTACTGGAAATATTAGTAAAATTAGGCCAAAATTCCCGAAACTTGAAAACAGGTAAAAGAAAATTCCCGAAGAGGAAGGAAATGTTCTGAAAATTGAAGCAAATTTCCTGAAAATTGAACCAAACTTTATGAATAAGAATGAAGGAAATTTTACAAAAATTGTTGGAGATTCCTGGAAATTGAAAAAAAAATCCCGAAAATTTAATAGAAATTCTCGAAACTGAAAGATATTTCCCGAAAACAAAGGATATATTTAACTATTCTTTTGTATACCCTCTCTGCTTTCCTTAGTTTTCGCTTATACTCGCGGTGCTTATAATAGTGAACCAAGGACAGGTAGGTCTCACTGTAACTTGCCTTTCTTTGATTGGTACAAACTTATCAAGGCTACAGCTCAGTGAGGTGTTGTACATCTTCACTAATTTATTTAAGTCATTGGTGATTTCCACAGAAATAAGCTGCGATTGTAATTCACATCTAAAGTCGTTTATATCGATTTTAGCACTTTTTTATGCTCAAAACCTTTTCAATTGTGTAAGATTGTTTTTCTAGTTCAGTATACAGTGTATTGCATAGTGATCAGAGAAAAGGTATATATATGTATATATATATATATATATATATATATATATATATATATATATATATATATATATATATATATATATATATATATATATATATATATATATATATATATATATATATATATATATATATATATATATATATATATATATATATATATATATATATATATATATATATATATATATATATATATATATATATATATATATATATATATATATATATATATATATATATATATATATATATATATATATATATATATATATATATATATATATATATATATATATATATATATATATATATACATATTTATATATATATATGATACTCATATGTATATATATATTTATATATATATATGTATATATATATATATACATACATATTTATATATTTATATATATATATATATATATTCATATATATATATATATATATATATATATATATATATATATATATATATATATATATATATATATATATATATATATATATATATATATATATATATATATATATATATATATATATATATATATATATATATATATATATATATATATATATATATATATATATATATTACCAGCCTCAATGAGCTTCCACCAAGTCTGTCTGTTCATGCATGTCAACACTCTGTTTGTACCTAATTGAAAAACTGTGGACAGACCTGTCATTTCAACAATTCCTGTTGGAGCAGACCAACTTTCAACTGTTTAAACTTTCACGAAGTCTCTGTGTGAAAGATAAGCTTTCCTTTTGCAGTTTTGTGATGTCACTGTTTTGGTAACATATCATGTATTTTGATGTTATTAATGTCTTACAAGGATGCAAAGGAGTTGTCAATCAGAATTCTTTGGTCTTATTTACATCAGTACAAAGGAATTATTATGGAAGAATAATACATGCCTATTTTTTTCTCATTGGGACACTTTCTTGTGAGTTGTTCTGAAAACTTATAAATGTTTGAATTATTTAAATGCACTTTCAAGTGAATTACTTTTACTTTGAGCGACAAATCCGCCTTTGCTTTTGTTAATTATCTATATAAAACAACAACAAGCTGTTTTTGGAATAATTTGAATTGGCCATTATATGTCTTGATCCAACTTCCATTGTAATTATTTCTCTGCCTCACATTGCATGGCAGGCTTCGAAGTTGTAAGAAACAGAGCAACACTCCCCCTCCTCTTCCTCTCCCCCATAAAAAAGGGAAACGGGGAGGAAATAAACAAATTAGAAGGAAGTAAATCCTTACATGCAAAAATATGTATTCTTCGTGAATTTTCAATATTTCCTTAACTTTTTATACATGAAGTCATGTTTTCGTCATTTTCATGTTCATACATTCTTCGTATTTTATATTGTTATGTTTATTTTCCTTTTGTGTTTTGTCAGCATGTGTATTGTCTTGTAGTCGTATAGGGAATTGTTTTGCAAGTTTGTGCAGATGAGCACAATCAAAATGTCGATTAGTTAATTGAAACGATTGTTTGAAGACTAATAGTTAGTTGGTTGAGATTATTGAGTTTGAGAATTTCGTAGTTACGGAAATATTTTGTTCCCAATGAATTTGATTGAATTAGTCCTAATCCACACTTACCGACCAAGTCATGTGTCGAATTCAATTATTGGCGAAGTATTTCAGTTTATTGGTCATTGATCATGAGTTTTCTGGAATTGTTCACTTGTCAGCTTGACATCTCATTATTTTGAGATATATTACAATTCATTCCCAAAATGTTGGATTGGGCATCTCATATTTTGATGATTGATTGTGATGAAATTATTTACTTATTCACAGAATGCGTTTTCTGGTATTAGTATTAGAAGGATTGTTAGTCTGTTATTTTGATTGTGTAACTTAGTTATTGTATGAGCACCAGACTGTGTCATATGTTCACGTACGCTGAAAATCTTTCTCCGTATCTCTTTATGGATACATTTATTAGGAGTTGAAAGATGGAACATGAAAGATTTGATGTTTAGAAAAAGAACTTTTTGAAGATGTTGTATTGGGAATGTATAGAATTTATTCCTGTCTGTGTCTGTGGAAGTTGTAAATTCATTATTATCATTTTGTTTTGATGTTCATCCAGAATTCCAGACACAGTTGTATCCGGTATTTTCATTAATTACAAGTTGTTTTTTCCTGATTTGGAATTTAGTCTTAGTTTTATTATATTCCTTATGTATTTCGTAGTTAGTTTTCTGCCTATGTCCTCTTTTGAGACATGAGGTCATGTATTTTTATGACGGGGGCGTGTAGCATACTTGTATAATTATTATTTCCTATTTATTTCTTGATTCCATTATCATATTGTGCCCTACTTCTTGGAAGTGTTTTACTGGTCCATGACCTTCTTAGTTCTCGGGTGTTACCCCATAATCACATTGAGAGGAGCCAAGGCATTTGTCTTGTCTCTATGTGGTCAATACCAATGCACATGATTGTGAGTCACTTTTTCAGGAATAGGGACATTTGTTCTTTTGTCACCATCATATATATCCAAAATGAAGATATTATGAGTTGTAATCATGAGCTTATAGAGTTGCTGTAGTGTATTGCTAGAATTAAGACCTGTTTTATATGTTTCATTATAAATATATCCCGAATATATATCAAAGGAATTCATAGCCATCATTTGTGTATTTATTTTTACACTAAATTCTTTATTTTACCCACTCAGACCTACGTTACATTTGGCGGCAGAGGTGTTCAAATTCATTTATCAATTTTTGTGAGGAGGTTTCTGTTATTTCATTAATATTTTGTTGCGGAACTTTCAAATTTTTGACTGAGGTTTGGACTGCAACTGTAAGTACTGTACTTTTATCATTTTACATCAAGTATGCCTCCGAAACAGGAACAAGAGTCCAAAGGGCAACCGTTCATGCAAAATCACCCAAACAGTTCACAACTGATAAAGACTTCACTATGTGGATTAAGCGCTTTGAAGTTTGGTCCACATAACAGATTCGGAAACAAAATCAAACACTCTCATTTCAATGTTAGATGATGATGCATTTAGGGACTTTAAACTTTTGGAACGTCAAAAAAGCGTGTGCAACAACTAGGAACAGTTGAAAAAAGAGCTGACAAAAACGTTTCAGTCACGCATCGGTGAACCAGAGCTACGTTTTCGCTTTATGTATAGCATGTTTAGGTACCGGCAACAAACAGAAACAATTGATAATTTTGCCAACTCTTTATTACTGCTGGTAACAGAATCTCATAAAAGTGATTAAAAAAAAAGCCCATCTTGAACTTGTGCGTGATCAGCTTATCGCTGGAATTAAAGACGGATATATTCAAGAACAAATTTTGCATGAGTCCCCCAATTACCTTGACGATACCCTGATCATAGCTCGACGAATAGAGGCAGCTCGTGCTGCCAGAAACGCCCTTAGGACAGTCGAAAAGCCCACAGTCGATGCCATCGCCCCCCCCCCCCCACCCCAACAATCACCTAAAGTGGACTTTTCCCCCATCAGTACTAGACTCCGCGATATCATACAGCTATCTTTATAACAATGGGAAACATCTGCATCATCAAGTGAGTAAACTTTGTTACCGTCGAACTTTATGGCTATCTTTTTTTAAATGGCTCTTCCTATATTGTTGGCAATGGCATCAGAGCCTAAATTTGGAAACTGCACCAAATTGATTCTGATCAATTGTACTTGTATTATTTGTGTCAGTGATTACAACAATTTGCTTTGTGCTTTTAATAGCCAAAGGATTTTTCATTTTACGATAATGATTTAATTTGTATCCATAAGTTTCAGACATTTTTATTAGTAAAAAATGTAATTTTTTAAAACATAAATTATGGCAGAAGGAATCGAATTAGAAGATTTGTATTCTATAACTCCAGAGTTAGAACATTTTGATCATTATCACTAGTATGCCTTTGATGAAGAAAACGACCTTGGTATGCTCCTAAATACTTCAAGAAAATATCAAAACAGATTTGATATGCAGAGTTTAAATGATCTGAGTTTATTAGGAAAACAAATTGAATTATAAAAAACTTAAATTAGATGCATTTTATAATGCTATTGAATAAAATTATCTATTGAAACTTTTATTGAATGTGGAAAATTTATATATGATGGTGGAAAACTTTATTTTCAACGGTAATAAACTTAAACCTTTATCAAAATAAAACCTCATATTTTTATCATTAGCTACGTTGAAGGAAAAATACGGTGCTGACTTCCTAAAAAGTGATCTAAAAATTACCGATGACGCACCGCCCCCACAAAGATGAAACCATAGGTTCGAGGGGAGATTAACAACATAAGCCAACCATTAATCAACACACAACCAGAAGAAATACCAATGAAAGATTTACCACAAACTGCTCCTACTATTGAACAGGTAATATAATAATTCAATGAACTTATAGGAGTAAAAGACGTATCAATCAAGCTTCGTGAGCTGCTAGCGTTAGAAGAAGCTTTACTCGAGCAAAAGGAGAACTAGTAAATAATCTAGGCAATTTGATTAGCTTAGATAATGAAATTCTTGAAGAGCGTATCGCTAAATCAGTTCGGGTGAACCCCTCCTTTTAGCCCTCGGTAAAACCCTTCGAAGGAGGGTTTTTTTAGGCCATGGAGGCAGCCATTACCCATCATGCAATTTCCTTCGCCCATACACTTTGTACAGAGTGACCAAGTAAATTCATTTTGTGAACTACGACGGCGTTTGCTGAAGTGTGAGAGGTACATGGAATTATGGGGAAACATGTTAGCTAACTTTTATCCAGTACCTTTTGATATGTTCACCAGTCCGAATTTGAAAAAAGAGCCAATATATGGCACGACCCATGTTTGAAATGCTTAGGTTTGTTGCGAATAATCTGTACTGTGCTAACATCTGCGTTGTGTTGACTAAGCATTGACTTTTCTTCTTTGACTGCGATTGTCAGTGTTCAATAAATTACAAATTAAAAGGGTTATTTTATATGCATTCTTACATTAAATTTGTTCTTCGCGTAAGTTGTGTTGTTATTTACGTAGCCTCTGGAGAACGCGTTCAATTAAATCATTTTAATGCAGTGAATTATCAGTTCCTTTGTGACTTTCGTATGTGATGTTCTGTCTGAACAGTGAACGTATTCTAACGTAGGCCTATTGACCGTAACTAATGCTAAGTTACAGCCATCATGTGCGTAGAGTGTACGTTGGACTGTTTGCATTGCAGGCTTGTGTGTAATATATATTGTCATTCGTTTTATTCTTTTTCACCCATTGTCTGTACTGGCGAGTAGCGTTCAGACGTTAGGGCCTAATCAAATCATGAATAAAACTTAAGCAGTTAGTTTAGTTAATCTCAAATTGCACTGTTTATTCCTTTACGATCTGTCAGTCAGTAGGTGATCGCATAATGCATACCTGAAATAGACCAAATTGAAGTTAGTAAGCAGCTGAGATGTGTGTGCGATTCGTATGTTTGAACTGTCGACTGGTTGCTGAACTGCGCGATGGTCAAACCGTGGAAGCAGGGATTAGCATGAAAGACTCTTTTCAGGGGTTCACCCGAACTGTAAATACGAAAGGACTGGGAATGAAGAGCAACAGAAAGTAATAACAGATAGGTTGCAATCTCTAGAAGCTGGGAGAGAGGCAAGACTGCGAATTGTAAGCCAAAACAGGAAAGCTTTACCAAGTCAAATAAATCGAATAAAAGAAACTATTAACAGAATAACACAAGATGATACCACATTGAGAGAAAAAATAACAACGCTATTTAGAGAACAAGGCATCACCATTGTTAGTATTTTTATCTGCTATGGCTTTAGCTATAAGCACTATTGTCGCATCTTTCATTGCTGGTAGTATCCCTAGTCCAGAGCCCTGCCTGTAGCCTACACCCAAACCTAATCCGGAGCCCGGTCCAGATAAAAAATATAAAACAATGGATAAAAGATAAATTAAAACATCTTTCAGATCTTTTTCAAAAAATTAGGAGCAAGGACACTAGAAGCGCTTCCGGGTATCATCTGATCATCGGAGCTGCAGCATCGTGGTTATTTACTCTGTTAAGCGGTTTTGTTGGATGGCTAGCTGAACGTAACTGGACCCTCATTACTGGTGTAGGGTTCTTGATTTGTATGTATCTACAAAACGAACTATCTTCTTAGTACCCCCTAAAGCATATAACCCATTCCCGCGATGGTTAGAATTTCGACAAGTAGGGCTGCCTTTTCATTTTCATGATTTACTGCATCTGTGGGTAAAACAGACTGGATGTGAAGTCGGGGCTGGCATGGCTCTCTCGGGCTGCATGGCTCCCTCGGGTCCCTTGGATTGCATGGCTCTCTCGGGTGCCTGGGCCGTAATGTCCCCATTGAGGCTCCCTCGGGTCGCTATTCGAAATTAACAAGTGGGTTAAAACCTAAGCCAGCCGCCTTCATCTCTGATAATTCCGCTATTTGGATATTGTTCTTATAGCCGTCGTATTTTCCAATGCGTAATTTCATTTCCGAAGGTATAAGGTACAGATCTTCCCCAAGTATGAAGTTCAGACTACTTCGTGCATATTGCAAAGATTTTTGATAGCGATCTGTGCTGCCTTGTAAATCAACAGGTGAGTAAATACAATCTTCAACTTGACATTCAGAAATTGTCTTCGCGCATTAGTTCCGGTCCCTGGAGCGAGCATGTTTGTTTTTGTCTAAATTTGGGCTCCTAGTATAGCATAAATATATGTTCAGATAGAATCATTGATCCATTCTACGCCGATATCTGCAAATCCATCAGGTCCTCCGATGACATGATACATCTCCTCATCCTCATCGTATATTCCGTTACCTTTATCGAGAATAAACCCTTTCCAAGCATTACAAACACTATTACTCTGAGCTATATATGCAACAATATACTTATATGGATGATCACCAAAACTCATCTCTGTAGCACTCGAATCATCATTCCACTTATCATGCGGGTTGTTCAAGCTAGAATTATCATAATCATTCTCAGGCACTGGAATACACCTACCACCATCATAATAGTATGCAGTTCCCAACCCATTACTGTGATCATCTTCAGATCTTCGTGTTGTTTCCACATAGAACGGAGTGAAACATGGAATTGCCCACATATATTTTCATAGGCAGGCATATCTATGCTGTTCTCGAAAGCCGACCAATAATTTTGAAATGGAGCAGGGCAGCCCATTTCTTTGAATAATCTTCTGGCTGTCTGGCCTGATAATACACGTGAAATCTATAGACAAGTTTTAGTCATAGGATTTTTATAATTTAGATGTGCAAGATATCCCACAACCCGTTTTTCTATCCATATAACACAATTTAATTGATTTTGCCAGAAACCCATAGGCTGGTTACTACACAAATTAACAATTTTATCAGATGTAACATGTATTTCTCAAATATATTTGGAAAACTAGCGCAAAAACTCGCATGTGTACATTCCCTGCTGTGTAAAATATGTTTCACTAACCACTGGTTTATATACGCTGCTTACTTTATATCTTTTTGAAAAATTACTTTGAAATGCTACTGGTAATGTTGTCATTTATCTTTTTCATATCAAATAAAAATTGCATCATACATTTGAAATATTTGTTTTTGGATAAACTAATAATATTAGAGCAACCTTTTGACACTCGGAATTTAAAAGAGGTTTTTAAATCGTAGAATCAGTTATGTCTTTGGTAGGGTACGATAACGTTCCAAAGGGAGAAAGAATAGAAATTAGAAACAATAATGTAATTACGGAATTACCATTAGAAGCCGGCCTTTTTAACTTTTTGCAGTTGTATGACATGATAACCAGTTCTAGGGTGAAAATTTGCGAAAACAGAAAATAGGACGAGTAGCAATCGTAATCCACCAGAGAAGTTTAATTCACTTAAATTTTCTGAAAATCTTGCAGATTTATTTAGTATGGATTATGGCATGTATGGGTGGTTGTCAGATGGAGATCACATTGGAAGGATAAAGTTCCAGTCATTTAAAGCTATTTATTTGCACTGCGATCAAATTTCCGCAAGTGATAACTTTTTCAATGAAAAACCCTAAAATTATTCCCGTAGGTGATAAACCTTTCAGGAGTAGTATGCATATTGATTACTGCGGCAGCGTTCGCAAAGGAAAACCCTTGATACCAGGCCCAATTAGTGAATTTAAGTTCTGTATCAAAGTTTCCAAAGGACAAGAAATCAACAACCACGGTCTACCCGTAATATTAACTTATTAAACTAATTTATATGAAGAGGATTATATAACTATTGAATGGAATGGAACGTATAAGCAACCAAAAATCATGCAGAAACTGTGTATTGGCCAGTTGGCTGACGAAGGAAGTATTACTACTTTTGGATTTAGAATTAAGGGCACTAGTCGCGCGGGCAGTGCGGAGGCTGGAAACTATGAATTAAATAAATGGTGTTTTTTAGTGCTGATGGAATAAAATCTAGAGCATTTGACTTTAATAATCCTACGTACTTTGAATGCGGCGTATGCGCTAAGAAAACATTTGTTTGCAAATCTATTGGAGGTGCAGATTATATTTGTTACGAAATTAAAACATATTGAAAAATAAAATATGGAAGAAAAACAAGTTTTGGCGCCTAGTGCCGCTGATTATCCAAATAGTTATCCTCAATAGTCAGAAAACCCCACTAACGTAAACGCATACAGGTTGCAAAAAAATGATAATATTCAATAGGAGATTGAAAAGGAAAAATTAAGTCGGCAGTCATTACATAAAATGTATACAAAATTATTAATATATTAGACTATACATAATCTGCTGCAGAAGTGGCAGCCATTGCTAGCGCTTCAATTGGAATTGCCTCTTTATCGGGTGTAGTAACAGCGCCCATATTGATCATTTTGGAAGAGTTTGCAGTTAGTTGTGGTATCGGAGTAATGTGCTCTAACATATTTTTGCGGAAATTAGTAAAGAAAGCTAAAAAGCATAATAAGATTGGAGTTCTAGCTTCTTCTGAACTGAATTCTATATCAAATTATATTTCAGAATCCTTACAAGACTGCAAGATGGTACTATAATCCAAGAATAATTCGAATTAATTTTGAGAGAATCTGAAAAGTTTTCTGCAATGAAGGCATAACTTGGCTACCAAAAGAGGTACTGCTCTATTACTAAAAGCATAAACACACAAATTAATTGAGGAGGTTGAAAGAACAAACAGAGGAAATTCTACAAAAACTTACAGGTTAAATTTACAAGCTGAGATTGTATACGTCTACTCGAAACATTTTATAAAAAGTAAAGAGAATGGATTACAAAACAAAAAAACAAATTAAGAAACATTTATCATAGCAGTACTGGAATGTGGAAAGGAGATGCCGCAATAAAGAAACTAGCTAAACAAGCAAGAGGTAAAATCTACTGACTTGCATGAAGCCGATCTTTTATTTTCATCACATGATAAAGTTGGTAGAAAAACCTACAAATATGCACTTACCGTCGTCGATGTGGCGAGCAGGTACAAGGAAGCTGAAGCTGATAAAACAGCAATTCAAGTAGCTAATGCTTTTAAGAAAATCTACAAAAGAAGTCCGTCAGGACCGTTGGTTTCTCCAAAAATAATCAAGCTTGACAGAGGGAAAGAATTTATGGCTAGTGTGAACACTTTAATGAAAAACCACAATGTTATTACTCAGAGGGGTGAAGTTGGGAATCATAGAGCGTAAGCGATTGTAGAGCGATTTAATAGACCTCTAGCTGAATGGTTATTCTTTCATCAGTCATGTCAGTATGCTAAGGAAATGGCGAGCCTCGCGACTCCAGCTCATACTCAGGGGAGGTCAACAAAGTGGGTTAAAAGGTTACCTGAAGTTGTAAAAGCATTAAACAACGAAGAAACTAAATTAATTGACTCTAAACCTAAAGATGCAATTAAAATGAAATCGGTGAACCAAAACCTATCGCTACCCCCTCAGAAAAGGGCGTAAATTTGGTTGTGGAGAAAAAATGATCTCAGCCACAGCCCTAGTAAGATATTTATATGCTCCGCGGGAAGATGAAAACGATACGCGAAAAAGAGCCACAAATCCTATTTGGTCTATCAAAACTTACAACATCAGAACATATACTAGTAAGGGAAATCAACATGTACTGTATTATTTAGATTGTCAAGTTGTCCAAAAAGATCATTTGTATAAAAAAGGAGTTACAAATTGTGCCCTTTGACACCAAGCTACCTAAGTAACCTACAAGTAACCTACAAGTAACTTGAAATTGCAATTATATGTATATATAATACAGGTCTTCACGATGGAAATCATTATGCCATTATATACTTTAAGTTCTGATTTTATTATTATCTTCGGCGGATATACATTGTACGGTTATTACCAGTATAAGAAATTCAAAACTAGATAAGATGTAGATTAGCCAGCGTGACAGCAGGTGGTAACTCAAACAAATATTTTGATACACTTTAGACTATTGAAGGTATTGAAAAGCTAAAACATGAGGATATTATCTAATTGTATGCAAGCTATGAAGCAAGGTAAGGCCATGATATAACCAAATCCTTAGGCTCGTGTTTAATTTCGCTATATGTCAAGTTCGTGGAACACTTATATGAAGACGACTATAAAAATGACTTAATCAATGATTTAAAGGAGATCATTTTATCACAAATGCTTTGAATTCTATCCTATGTGGTATGTATTACAACTTTGGCAACTAATTGGCTCATGTTACGACCGCACTTATAACAACAGAACACGTAAAATCAACAGATGATACATTTAATAAAACAGATGAACAATCCGGTGCAGGAAGAGATACAGATTAAAGAAGTTCAAAAGTAAGCAGGTGAGGAAAAGAATCAAATGGAGTTGCTGCAGGTAAAAAGCTTGCCAAATTCAAGAGAAAGCAGACAGAAAAGTTGAAACAATATTAATCAAAAGATTATTCACCACCTACGTTGGAGCCTCGTGACTCAAGGGAGCCTCGTGACTCAATGAAGCCTTGTGACACAAGGGAGCCTCGTGACTCAAGGGATCCTCGTGACTCAAGGGAGCTTCGTTAATCAAGGGAGCCATGCATTGAGTCGCCCAAGCCGCCTGCCGACTCCAACTCGAACAATTGGGCTCCTTATTTTTCACCCACATTTATAGGTTTTGGTGCTGTTATTGTTGCAGGTATTGCCTTCTATAGATGGTACGAGTGAAAAACAAAGACAGCCGTAATGGCATTGCGACCCGAGACAATACAAACAAAACCGAAGGAAACCGAGAAGGAGCCTCATTGCGGCAATACAACTCAAGGAAGCGAAATCTTTTTTTTATATGAATTACTTTTTTTGACATTATTTTCGCATATAGATAAAAAATGGATACAAATAATATTGTGTATACCTCATGGCGCTGTTATTGGTGTAATAAGTGTAGCATATCGCATTCATTCCAAGAAGTTACTCAAAATGAAACATACGGATCTCGAAAAATTTGATGTTGAAGATGGTGTTAAGTTGGCTTTGATGATTACTTCTGCCTTAATGACACAGAGCTGGTTTATTAATCAAGGAATTTTACCACCAACCGTAGTAAATAATAAATAAGCGGAGCCTCGCATTGAGTCGCCTACCGCCACCCTTAAGTCGCATGACTCCGACTCAATGACTGAAAGATAACATTTTAAAGAAAATTGTATTTATTATAAAAGACAATAGCAACGGCAATAGCTAAGATGGTAGGAGGTCTAGTTATCAATGCACTTGCCTTGACTTTTGTTGATATTATTATCGCCTTGAAAGAATATTTCAAAATGACTGGTTATCAATTTGATTTTCCACCTCAACTTCAAACAAAGAATGAGCCAAAACTGAGTGATTTTTATACTCCGAGCAATGGCCAAAAAATTAGAAAAATCATTTGCGTTTATTGGGTTTAGGTATTATTACATTTGTGGCCCTGCGCCGCTGAATGGAAGTGTAGTTATTTTGTCTTCGCAAATACAACGTTTATTCTCAAATTGGTTGAGAGAGACTTTATCCACTTCTACTGTCTGAATATTATGATTACTTGATTTTATTTGTTTTTGTTTGTTTGTGAATTGTTTTGAATTAAAAATGCAATCTTTGTCAATTTCATGCGTAATATCTCTATCGACAAGGCTGTTTTAACTCCTTTTCCTTTCTTGAGGTTATCCGGTCCAACAAGAACACTATACATCTTACTTCTGATGCCCACATATTCCTGAATAGGTCTGCAATTTATTTCATCTTTCATTTCACCCAGTACCTTTTTGTTTTCATTTGAATAGAGAAAATGTTATGAAGGATAATCACTCGTGTCATATATATATTGGGAATGACGTACTTTTCCAGCGAACTCGGAAGCATATCGCGATAAATATCTGCTGTGTAGACAATCATGATAAACGAATCTGTGTCAGTGTATAATAGTTGACAACTGCGCGGCTGACCGATTGGGTTAGGCTATATTTTCTTGCATGCATCATAATAGAACCAATACATATATTCTTTAAAGAAATCAAGTATACTCATTCCAACATAAATTGGTTTGTTCATAAAGAACTTTTGTTTGTACGTTTCGATTCCGCAAATAAGATTTCCTTTAATATTTTGATACCAGCAAAGTTGGGTTTATTGAAAAGCTTGGAAGTTCTTTTCTTACCAGCTTCTGTTTCTGTTTCAACGATTCGTATATCTTTGCTATTACGAATGTTTTCCATTGTTTACCAAACACGGAATTACACATATCCTTATAGAAAGAAGCCCTTTTGAAATTTGTTTTTTGCTTGAGCCCTTCTTGCGATATTTATCATCCATGCAACTTGCTTGAATTTTACAAATCTATGTATTTTAGTGACTTTAAAACCCAAGTACATGTATCTATATAAAGTTTGTTCATAGATAATGTATTTTTCGCGTTTCATTAGGTGTGGAACTAAATTCTCAACATAGGACAGGGAATGTTATTTTTTCCTATTAATTTTTTCTGATAATCTGATAACCATTCTTCAACTTATCTTTTCTGGAGCTGGAGGATAATTGTTAAGTTTTCCGCTTTTGAGAGCCTCCTCAGAAGGTTCCAGGTCCACTTCAAATATGCACCCAGTTTGGAAATCACCACAACTACCTTGTTTATAACATTTATCTAAAAACTCTCTTTTTTTCGTCATTATTTAATAGTTCTGCCCACCTAAAATCGCCAAAAGGTAATTAGCGGGTCATAATAGTTAGGTATAGACTGTTCACATCATAGTATTGTATATAGTTTGGATTCTTCGATTTTTCATTTAAATACTTGTTCTTTGCCTCGCAGTACCGAAAAGCACATACTGTACTGATACCACCTCGAAATCTTCGATCAATTAAATGATACATATCTATTTGATCTTCTGTGAACAATTCAAGTTCTACTTCCGATGTTTTGAGCACTAAATCCCATTATAAACTTGGAGCTGTAAGCAATGAGCAGAATCAAATTCACAATCTTTCATTGACTGTGTCCTGAAATTTTCAAACACATCTGTTAGAAGATAAACATCTTTCTGTAGGTATAGATCGTGATAATCTTTCATTACACATTATAATGTTTCCCAAACTTTTTGTGCATGTTTATAGTCATCTGGTTTACATTCTTTATTATTTTTACCGTCAGAAAATTACTCGATTAGAGGCAGGTGATGTTTAGTTTTTCAAAAGAATCTATATATTTATAAGGGTATACATATATTCATCAGGGTATACACCTTTGCGTACAATAAATTCAATTTTTCAAAGTCAGCCGATGTTGGTAACTGATCAAGAAAATGGAACTTTTCCTTACCTTTACCATTTTCGTACAGGTTTTTCACAAGTTGATCCAAAGAAGCTAAGATAAATTGGAGAGTGTCTTTGAATACCAGTGTACCATTTGGACAGTAAATTTTAAATCCTAGATATTTTTCGTAGTTGTGAGGAATGCAGGTAACATTTTCTTCATTTTGTAAAGAAGAAATGATAATGTGAGAATCATAACCTTTTAGGTTGTGAAAAAAACTTAGATAATCTTTCTCCATAGGAAGTTTTCTATTACATCTATTATGTGTTGCACTGCGGAACTTCCCAGTAAAGTGATTATGATCTCTTACTTTACGGTGGGAGCTGTCTTGTTCTAATTTACCTCCAAAGAATCACTTCTTACATATCCAACAACTTGTTGTTTTGTTGAATATTCTTTCTTTCTCTGGAGTTATTACTAATTCTTTTCATTTGCTATTATGTGGTTTCTTATTTTCTTATGAGTTGCTGATAATGATTGTAAAACTTTGTTCCAAGATTTTCCGATTCCTCTTCTGTTGTAGCTGTGAATGATTCCTGATAGAATGTCTTAGCATTAAACACAACCACATAAATAATAACTTCAAATCATGTGCTCCTGGGTTATTTTAGTTTTGGCACTACTCAGCATTAAACACAACCACATAAAAAATAACTTCAAATTATGTGTTCCTGGATTATTTTAGTTTTGTCACTAGATTCAGGGGCCTGTCGGCTTCGTTGAAGAATGCATTCCAAATCCGCATCATGACAAATGGTGCTTTTGCCATATTTCTGTAGTTTGAAATTTTATGTATGTTTCCTGGCATGCCCGTTTTTGAGTTATTTTTGGTTGAGTAACATTATTTGTTAGATGGAGTTGTTATGTTTATACAGTTCTCACGATGATCGACTTGTATTCTTTCAATAGTGAAATGTTGATTACCTAAATTGCAAAAATATTTTTGCTTGCCATCTTTAGGAATAAAATGAAATAAACTATTAATTTTAGTTATGAGAATATAGTGACCATCTCTATCGCAATTTCACCGTATTAAAATAGTAGATTAATTCGTTTTATGATAGGATATTGTTTACTGTAATATACGGGGTGTATATCATTCAATAATTTTATACTAGTTGGACATTGATACACCGTCATTTACAGCAATATTATTATCCCTTTTTATCTTTGGAATATCCTTTAGTGCCACGTGAAATTGGATATTTTTATTTTGTGTTCATGGTTTTTTGGTTAGAAACAAACTTTGTTAATCTCTACCGGAAGAGGATGTGCAAGAATTGACCAAAGAAAACATTTCTTACCTTTATTTTGGATATTTAATGCACATCTTTTATTATATATGAATTTTAGGGTTGGAATAAATTTTGAATCATATATTGGTTTCAATTGTACAATATCTATATAGATATTTTTGATATCAATAATTATACTACCAGACTCTTTAAATATATATTCATATTTTTCCTCAATATCTTTCATAAGTTTAATAATTGTTTCAGGAGTTGATTCTTTAGTAAGCATTTCCGCTAGCTTTGTTCTGAGATAAAAATCCTTTTTCTGAATTTGTTAATTTCCATTTTCATCTATACTTTTTTCCTTCTACAAATTCTAATGTAAGTTGTGTTTTAAATGCTCCTAATTTATCATATTGTCTAGACAGAGCGTTTTCAAACTTTTGTCTATTATCTCTAAAACAATTCTCAATGGTTTTGAGGAAAATCAATTTGCCCTCTTTATTATGCGCAAATTTACCCATTATTTTTGGATCTTCCTTAAAAAAAACAACTAATCCTCTATAATTTGTGTTCCTTGATTTAAGTTCAACTAAAGTTAGTCTATTGTTAACGGTAGCAGCCTTAGCAGCCTTCACCTCTTCGAATAAAGAAAGTTCAAATATATCTTCGGTGGGTCGTGAGGTTTCATTAATTCTCTTGTTAAGTTTTTCTAAGGCTTTTTATTTATCTGTAGTAAGCTTGACTATCTTTTCACGCTACTTACTTGATGTTATTTTCTTGTTTATGAAATCTTGCGTAACATCATTGATAAAGTTATTGTAGCTACTATCAATTTTTTAAACTCTTTGATACAGCCATTTATTTCTATTAGAAAAAACACGTCTTTAGACCATTATATTATTTGAAATGCCGGATTACACTCTCGACCTTTAAACTTTTTATTGTTTACTCTGTCAATGACTATGCTAGAAATTTCACCACACACTTATCTGCTTATATTGTGAAATAATGACTATGCAGTTTCATTTAGATTTGTTATAGCGAGAAGGCCAAATAAGGCGATAAGGCCAAATAAGGCGATAAGGCCAAATAAGGCAATAAGGCTAAATAAGGCGATAAGGCCAAATAAGGCGATAAGGCCAAACAAGGTGATAAGGCCAAATAAGGCGATAAGGCCAAATCAGTGGTGCGTTTGCCCGAGACAGGCTGATCTGGTCTGCTCATTTTTCAATGTCGGGGTTGACATTTGCAATGCGGGGATGCGCCCTAACAGGAGCCAGAGTATAAATAAAAGCCACCAGCACTGATCTGATCCCTGATAAAGAGAGTGGGAAAGAGTCGACCTCCAAAAGTCGAGTGAACGCTATTGACCTGAGTGGGCAGACAGTGCTCTGGTAGGCAATTTACTCTCTTTTTACGTGGAATATTTTATCTATTGGGACTAACGTATTTTCTGGATTAATTTACTCTCATGTATGGAGCACACTAAAACCTGTGTAAGGCTTTTATTTGCAACTGCGTATAGGGTAAGCTAAAGGAAAGATGTCAAAGAGGCAATAAAAGTGGCGTGATCATCTTCTCCAGAACCAACGATAAGGGGCTCACAAAAGCCAAATCAATGGTGCGGTTGCCCGAGACATAAAACGGTAGAAATGATCTGGTATACCTGCTCAGTTTCCAATGACGGGGATGCACCCTAACAGGGGCTAGAGATTAGATTAAAGCCGCCAGCACTGATCTAATCCCTGATAAAGAGAGCGGGGAAAACCGACCTTAAAAGCTGAGTGAACGTTATTGACCTAAAAAGTCAGAAAATGGTGGGCTGACAGTGCTTCGGCAGGTCCGACACACAAAAGTAGCCAATAGAAATCTTTAAAAATTCAGAAAATAAGCCAAATGACGGGAATTTGGGGCGGGACTTATTGGAAGGGGCAAAACTTGATAAAAGGAGTGAAGCTTTGGGGTGTGACGTTGGGGTGTGGCTTTGGGTTGGGACTTTGAGGGGTGGGACTTGATGGAGGGATAGGATTTCGTGGGGCTTGATGGAAGGGTGGGACTTTTGGGGTGGGACTTTTGGGGTGGGACTTTTGGGGTGGGACTTTTGGGGTGGGACTTTTGGGGTGGGACTTTTGGGTGGGACTTTGGGGTGGGACTTTTGGGGTGGGACTTTTGGGGTGGGACTTTTGGGGTGGGACTTTTGGGGTGGGACTTTTGGGGTGGGACTATGGGGACGGGACTTTGGGGTGAGACTTGATGGAAGGGGTGGGACACTCTGGGGTTGAAACTTTAGGGTTGGGATTTGATGGGAGAGGTGGCATTTGATGGAAGGGTAGGGGCTTCGGTCGAGACTTTGGGCCGGACTTTTGGGTGGGACTTGATGGAAGGGTGGGACTTTGGGTTGGGGCTTTGGTGTGGGGCTTTGGAGTGAGGCTTTGGGGTGCAGGCTTTGGGGTGGGGTGGTGATTTGGGGTGGGGTGGTGATTTGGGGTGGGGCTTTGGAGGTGGGGATTTGGAATGAAGCTTTGAGGTGGGGCTTGATGTGGGGCTTTGGGTGGGGCTTTGGGGTGTGGCTTTGGGGTGTGGCTTTGGGGTGGGGCTTTAAGGATGTGGCTTTGGGGGTGTGGCTTTGGGGTAGGGATTTAAGGTGGGGTTTTGGGTGGGGCTTGATGGAAGGGGTAGGCCTTTGGGGTACGTGACTTTGGGGTGTGGCTTTGGGGTGGGACTTTGGGGGTGGGACTTAAAGGAGGGATGGGATTTGGTGGAGCTTGATGAAAGGGGTGGGACTTGGTGGAAAGGGTGGGGCTTGATGGAAGGGTGGGACTTTGAGGTGGGACTTTTGGGGTGGGACTTTGGGGACTGGACTTTGGGGTGAGACTTGATGGAAGGGGTGGGACACTTTGGGGTGGGACTTTGGGGTTGAAACTTTGGGGTGGGACTTGATGGGAGGGGTGGCACTTGATGGAAGGGTAGGGGCTTCAGGTCGAGACTTTGGGCCGGACTTTGGGGTGGGACTTGATGGAAGCGGCTGGACTTTGGGGTGGGGATTTCAGGTCAGGATTTGGTGTGGGGCTTTGGGGTGGGGCTTTGGGGTGTGGGGCTTTGGGGGGCTTTGGGGTGGGGCTTTGGGGTGGGGCTTTGAGGTGGGGCTTTGAGGTCGGGCTTTGGGGTGGGGCTTTGGGGTTTTTTTTTTTTAGGGGTTGATTTTGGGGGCGTGGCTTTGGGGTGTGGCTTAAAGGGTGTGGCTTTGGGGTAGAGTTTTGGGGTGGGGCTTGATGGAAGGGGTAGGCCTTTGGGGTGAGACTTTGGGTGAGACTTGGTGGAAGGGTGGGATTTGGGGGCGGGACTTTGGAGTAGGACTTTGGGGGTGGGGTTTTGGGTGGGACTTTCTGGTGGGGTAGGGGTGGGGTCAGGGGTTTGGGACGGGTGCACGCGTGCGCGGCATTTGGTGTAAAATAGACTGAAAGCTAAAGTGAAAGCTTCGGCACCGTGTTTGAGGTTCACGGTTAACACGTCCCCCAGCTTTCATTCGATTTTGTTCACCTCTACACACAATGAATGTCAATAATTTGACTTTAAGCAATGTTTAGTAAGAAAAAGAAGCTTAATCTCTCTGTTTTTCCAGCCAGAGTAGTATAGTAAGTTAATTGTAATGATCTCCTGTTTAATGTAACTAAAATTTACTGTTAAAATTCAAGGAAGATGTACAGTATTAAACAGAAGATCAGCGCTAATGCCAATTAGCGCTGATATTCTGATTAAATGTCTCATATATTTAAGTAATATTAATCAGGACTCAGTCAAATTAATTCATTATACTACTTGTTTAAACCTCAATAACCTGATAGCCCAAAGGAAACTCAAGTATTGTAAACATGCTATAAGAGGAGACAAACTTCGGAAGCCGCTCAATACGGGAAAGCTGAATAGCAGACAGGTTCAAAGCAGACCACGAAGGACTTGGCTGACTGGCATAAAGATTAAAAAATGGACGGGTCTCAACCTTAAGGAGTGTGTGAGACATGCAGATGATCCCCTCTACTAGAAACGGATGACCGCACATCTACCTTCAGTAGCTGCGACCTCCTGGTAACTGGTAAATGCCTTAAAATTAACACAAAATTCCAAAATGTGAAAAACAAAATTGTGGGGTCCTGGGGCGAAGCAAGGGTAGAGATCCAGAAGGAGCCCGTGGAATGGGTCCTTCGCCCGCCCCTGTCAACTGTGAAGATTTGTTGTCTTTGATGCCCGACCAAGTGTCCAAGTAGCCCAAGTATGATGGTGTCAGCATCATGCCGAGTCGGCGGTCAGAAGGACATGATTCTGATATTTAGCTGAGTCGGACAAGACTGAGATTATTGAGAGAAAAAAAAAGCTTGATTACAAATCAGAGTAAGCCCTATTATGCTTACCATGCACTTTCTGTTTTCTGAAAAATTTTAGTCTGTCAGTTCACTTTTTTTCAAAAATGCTAAATAATTGCCAGGAAACCCATGTAATTATAACGTATTTTTGTATGGGCAACCCATAAAAAGCACATTTCTGTACTTTTGTTATTGACGCCACATTCATTCAGTGTTTAATGGGAAGAATTTGGATCACTTGCGCATGTGAGCTCTTATGACCAGAGAAGTAATCATAGAAAAGATATTGTAAGACTTCATAATGATGTCATATTTTTTCAAGTCAAGCCAAGTCACAGATCATTTATTCGCAACTCAAAAAGACTTGGTATACGCAGTGAACTGAATTTGGGGGCACTGGGTACCAAGGTCTTTGTCATGCAAACATTTATTTCAACCCTTTTTAAAATTGAATCTTTAGAGGGCGCAGTAACAACTGGACGATTCAATAAACTCATTGTTGTTACTGAGATCGTAAATATCAGCACGTCGCCTAATTCACTCAGAGCACTCTCTCCACTCTGAGCACTCTGGGCGCATACGCCAAGGCGGCACATTGATTATCTATATTTAATGATAACCATAAACAATTTTATTCCCAATCAAAAAAAAAATGTGGTATACGCAGTGGTCAAGCCACTGATCGCCACTCTCTACGCCACTCTCACGCCAATCTCTACGTGACTCTTCTTTTGGAGAGATGGAAATTTTCGTTCAAAAATTGCATTGTAGGCCTAGACTTGATACAAAGATATAAGTACATCAAAAATCAAAATCATGTGTGAGATTTCAACGGAAAGATGTTGATTTGATTTAAGCGCTTACATCTTACTTAACCAATTCGTTCCAGAAATCAGAGGTAAATGCAACCGGAGATGTTCGCACTATCCATATACCAGAGAGTTGTCATTTCTAAATGGCAACTTCCTGCCTATACTGAAACACAAGGTAACTATATCTGTGTGATGCAATGCACTAATTACAGAAGTCTGGGGTTTCCCTAGTTTAAGAATGTATCATAAGTGTGATAATTTTATGGTTTTTCGGCTTAATTTCATAATAATTTTCAAGAACTCAGATGTATTCAAACGTCTACTGATATATTCCTATTCACTCGGCAATTACTAGGAATACTAGAATTTTGTCTGAAAAATTATTTTCACAACAGCGCAATGGTGTAAACGCTTTACAGTGAACGCTTTACATATTACACGTTGGCTAAAAGGATGTAGGCCTTCGAACAATTGAAACATGCAGTATAAATGTACAAATGCATTTGATTCATTAATTGCATTTACAGGTCTATTGTAAAATACTAAAGCATTCAATCATTCTTTTTGCGGCATGAAAAAGGCGAAAGATAAAACAATCTCACGAATGACGTAACACTACCGGCAAAATTGTAATCACTGAGCGGAGTCTATATGACTGATAGATTTTTGAAGAAACATATTGGTGACTTAGAAATCATGTTGATATCTAGAAGTTATTTCATTTCAAAGATTTGGAGAGTGTGTTGAAAAGTGAATTTGCAGTGTATAGTGAAATGTCATAGCTGCTTATCCAAGGTAATTTATTATGAATTTCTAGAAAATAAAGGTGTATGTAAATTTGTATTTTATTTGGAATGTAAAGTACGAAAGCAGGTGGGCAAATCCTGGTCTTCCAAGGGGCATAATACCCCATCTCACTAATTAACCAAACAAGTTTCCAATAATCTAGAACGGACAACTAATTTCCAAAGAAATACATAAACACTGATTTGGATCTGTAGTTATGACATCACACTACAGGTCAAATCTTCAAAATGTAATAATTCCACAAAGAAATAAGATATCAACTTTTACTCCAAATTGTTTCTATAATAATAAATCCTCTATCATATAATAAAATGAAAATTCACAGGAATTTTCCCCCAACAGTCTAAGAGGAAACAATATCAAAGTGAAATACTTATGAATATCTCTAATAAATATTTTCCTATGATTGGAATCTTGGCCATCTATCTCCTATTGCCATTAAATTATTTAATCCTTACCCACTATTTATTTCCATAGCATTAAAGTTTATATCCATACTGGGCCTTGAATATAGGTCCATCAAGCTGGTGCTTATCCAGAGTTTCCTAGCAAAAAAAAGATGAGAGCACACGACACCCTTGGAAAGGACACCAGTCCATGCCTGTTTATGCTGGTACTAATTTTACCGCTGAGTGGAGAGTGGACTGGAGCCTGGAGCAGACTGAATATATCCACCAGCACACCAATGTACTTTGCCCAATGCAAACAAATACCTAGCCCACTCATCTTACACATCTCAACTATGTATCTTCCCCAATTCATCTACTGTATCATCTTTCTTTCACCTACAGTATAGGCCTGCTGACCTACACCCACCTACAGCACCATATCCAATAGGCCTTCCATCCCCAAAGTATATCCACCTACTCTTCCCACTCATAAACTGTTGCATTAATCTATTCTTTCCACACACAATCCACCTTTTACTCCAATACCAACCCTTCCCTTCACTACTCACCCTTCACTCTAATACACCTCTCCACTCATCTGCTCATATGTGGTTTCAATATAGATATGATCGTGGAAAATTAAACTTGATGTCACTCATCTGCAACTTTATTGACACATTCATGAATGGTTAAGAGGCTAGAAGCCTCTTTCAGCCTAAACAACATAATTACTGTAACAACTTGTGCCTACCTTGCAGTGGCGTAGCAAGGACCCTACGGGCCGGGCGAATGGTCCCCGGCGGGGCTCTATGGTATATAGGTATAATGATCGTTTTTTCACGGGCCCCCTTATAGGTCTCAGGCCGGGCCCTTTTAATGGAGCGACTGCCCCTGCCCACCCCTCCCCCTCCCTAATTACGCCACTGCTACCTTGTCATGACACAAAGAGTGAAGTTACAAACCACCGCGGCAGAGCACATGCCTTGGGCCATTTTGTATAATAGTCCAGCTTTTTTCCTCCTGGCCTTGTTGGCAGGGCAACAATGATATTAACTCAAACCTAAAACACAAACAAAAGTAGGTATGAGGCGCAATAAATAATAAGACTGATTTCCTGATTCAGGTGGTTGTCTGTTCCATCTTGAAAGTTCTGGTCGTTCCTTTTCAATTTATTTCCCTTTGGAATCATCTAAAATAGTAAGTGGTGCCCCCAAAAAACTTTCATGCCCGCAAATGAAATAGTATATACAGTAACTATCCAGCATGCATGAATCAACATTCTTACTTGAGTTTAGGATAATTTTCAGCACATCTAAGATCCTCATGTGACACGTGGTAACAGTTTGAAGTTGACCAAAGAGTTCCCAAGGATTAACATTCAGCACTTAAGCGTTTCGCAGAGGGTGGTGAATAGGTGGAATGGTTTAAATTCTGTTCACTATTTCGAAGTGAACATTGGAAAGTTTGTTTACTAACTCTGGGCATCTGTTGTTCTTTTTCTTCTGTATCTTTTATTGTGGTGGTGGTTACTGTAGTTTGGGCTTTTTATGGGGTGACTTAAACCCTTCTTAGCCAATTCAACTTTCAAGAAGAAAGTTGTTAATATTGTGCCTGAAAGATTAACTGAAAATACCAGAACAGAAGTGAAATAATCCTTTCTCACGATAACTTTGAAAGTAACGATCCGCAATTTGTATCAAATTTAATTCTTATTTTGTTAACATTGGGCTCAAACATGCAAAGGACATCACAACTAGTAATTTTTCATTTTCTCATTATCTACCTGCAGGTAATAAGAATACCTTTTTTCTATCACCTACCGATTCACATGAAGTTTAAAATTGTATTAAGAATTTAAAGTCATGCAGTCCTGGTATTGATGAAATTGATCTGAAAGCTATTAAATTAGCAGGTCTATTATTTGTTCACCTCTGTCTCATATTATCAATCGCTCTTTTGTTGAGGGATTAGTGCCATCTGAGCTTAAAATAGCTCGTGTTACACCAGTTTTTAAAGCTGGGGATTCAAAAAACAGAAGTAACTATAGACCTATTTCTGTTCTTCCATGTTTCTCCAAAATATTCAAAAAATTAGTATTTGACAGACTGTATGCTTTCTTTAAAAAATATGATCTTATTTCTCAAAATCAATTTGGTTTCTTACCAGGCCGCTCAACATCTCAAGCTCTTTTAAGCTTCACCGATCGGATTATAAATGCGTTTGAAAATAAGGAATATGTGCATGTGGAATATTCCTTGATTTGTCCAAAGCGTTTGACACGCTAGATCATACAATTCACATACAGAAACTCGGTACATATGGTGTTCAAGGTATTGCTTTAAATTGGTTTGTAGATTATCTTTCCAACCGTATACAATGCGTATCAATTCCAGGCGCATGCTCTAATTTCCTTCCTATAAGTACAGGGGTTCACCAAGGGTCAATACTTGGCCTTTAATATTCATTATTTATGTAAATGATTTATCTCGATGTACTTCTAAATTAGATTTTACTTTGTATGCAGATGATACCAACATTATTTGCACCCATGCTAATGTCAAAAATATAATTAAAACTGTTAATACTGAAATGCCTAAAGTTGTAGAATGGTTTAAAACAAATAAGCTACATCTGAACTCAAAAATATCAAACACATTTGTATAAAAGGAATGCCAGTCTCCTTTTTGTAACGATACAAAATTTCTTGGTGTAACTATTGATGAATGCTTGTCTTGGAACTCTCATATTGATTTAATTACTAATAAAGTAGCAAAGAGTGTTGGTATTATCAGTAGATTAAAAGATATTTTACCTGTTCATATCCTATATAGATTATATCATGTGCTTATCATACCTTATCTCATGTATCACTGTATAACATGGGGTAATAATTAAAAAACTAAGTTTCATAAATGTATGTATCTTACAAAAAGAGTTATTAGGTTTCTAACAAACTCTCCAAGGTACGCTCACACCAGTCCCTATTTAAAGATAGCAACATTCTTCCCTTCTTTGATATTATTTATTTTTAACATTCCGTTTTCATGTATCAGTTTCACAATAAATCATTGCCGCCTACTTTTGCTAACTTCTTCATAAGTAACTCTTTAATTCACAACTATGATACAAGGCATGCCACCCAACTTAGACCCCCATTGTTATGCTTCACTAAAAGTCAGTACCCTTAAAGTACCAAGGCGTACAAATTTGGAATTCATTACCAACGTCTGTTAAAATCTGCCCCAGCATTACATGCTTCAAATCCAAACTTAAGAACTATTTCCTCAGATCAATTTCGAATTCTTCCCATCATCCCACTTACACCATTTCTATATTGTTGATAATCTGTATTGTTATCCCAGTGTATTTTGAAGGCGGGTATTGTCACTAGTATTTGTTATGTAACTTTCCCTTTTTCTTTTCTCTTGTTTAAATTCTATCCTATTATATATGTTCAAAGTTAATGTTCCTATACATGGGGAACCTTCAATCACAAGCTTTTAGTAGTTTTCTGAGGGTTCTCCTCTTTCTTTTCAACATAACTGACAATCTGTGCTATTTACGTTTATTTGTGTGGTTTCTAATTATTTAATTGCTTGCATATATTAATCGAATTTATTGTACATATTACGAAAAGATTGAAATAAAGTTTGAACAACAACAACCTTGTTATCTTTCTTTGCTTTTAGTTTTTGAGGAAACTGACTAAGGGACGGTTTCAGATTATGGAGGACAGACTGATAGAGCCGCGTATGAGTTAGAGGCACCCCGAAAAGGCTTTCCTGGTTGCATGCATGCTTTACTTCGATGACAAATTGTGAAATTATTAAAATAAAATTGACATTTTGTTAAAATTTTGTTCGATTTTGGCAACAGTTCCTGAATTTTTTTTCGAAACTGACAGTGCTTTCCCGGAAAGTGAAGAATATTCTTGGAAATTGAAGAAAAATTCCCGGATATTAAAGAAGATTTCACGATCATGCAGGAAATTTCTCGGAAAATGAAGGAGAATTCCTTGAAATTCATAAACATTTCACAGAAATTGAAGAAAATTTTTTGAAAATAAAGACAATTTTCTGAAAATAAAGACATTTTCCTGAAAATGAAGAAAATTTCCTGAAAATGAAGAAAACTTCCTGTAATTCTAGGGAATTCCCAAAAATTTCACATGATTTTCCTGTTTATTCTAGGGAATTCCCAAAAATTTCACATGATTTTTCCAAATTAGCGTGGGCAAAAAGATAAAGGCCTATTTTAAAATTGTATTTCTTTGAAAATTCATAATAGCTCCCATGCGCGCATGATAAGAACTTCACCTCCGAGTATCCGTTTCTATATTGTAGATTGTGGCTCTTGCAAATTTTGGTCCAAAATTGAAATTTTGGTTAAAAGCCTGAAGCTTTTTATTCAAGGGGCAGATTTTTGGATCAATATTGAAGATATTAGGGCCAAACGGTTTGGTCGAAAGTGGGACTGAGATTTTTGGTGCAAACTGTATAAGGTTTTGTTCAAAATTAACAATAGCTTAGTCGATATGATTGCGGAAAATGCCACACATGGTTCATTTAATATTTCATTCAGTTAATTATTTTATGGCTTCCACAGAATTTTGGGAGGTATGGGGGGAGGAAAAGACCCCAATAGCCTCCTTCAACACGTCACTGCTTTCTTTATTACTATCCATACAAAACAAATTAAGTTGATGCTACGACAGTCCATTTTTAAGGGGTGTTCTTGTATAAATTAAAATGAAATATTACGGAACACTTTTTAGGCATCCCAAGGTGGGTATAGTGGTAAGAATACATGTTCGCATCATAATAGATAAGAGAAATATGTGGGTTTGTGTCACCTTTAACTTGGTAACTTGGACTTTGTATCTCAACAAGGACTCTTATCAAATTTCAGAAATTGTCTTGAAGTGTTGTTCTTTCTTGACAAGAATACATTTCTGTTTAAGGGGTAAATTTGGGGTAAATCCCCCAAACTAATGTATGCAAAAAATAACAACGTGCATAATAGTTTGTAATAGCCGTATAATAGCTCACCAATCACTTCACTTGCCCCCTCCCCTCCCCCACACACACACATACACACACACCCGCCCCATCCCACCACCCCTCCTTAAAAACAAATGTAAAGCTGGCTAGGGGCCCGGTACGTATATATGTAAATATAATCTATAGTACAATTTACATCATGAGCATGGGTGTTGGTCAAGGGGAGGAGAAAGAGCACGTGACTGTGATGTATTCTTCAAAAGAAAGAACAAAAGCTATCAGTCTATACAAGTCGAAAAGTGCAATGGCACTTTTAAGTTTCCGTAGGTTCAGTTATAACACTACATTGTCTATACAATATATTGTTATTTAAAGTGTTGCACGTACAATTGTTTTTAGCTTAAGGGGGTGTTACACCCCTACAAAAAAAAATCGTCGGCCAATTCCAATTTTGAACAATTCGTCGAGCAAAAAGTGGTCAAGTATTGAAACAAAATTGTAGGAAAATTAACATCGTTATACCTTGATGCTTTTGTTTCTTCGCAAAACAAAACAAATATTTGTTCTGGATGAACAAGGACATGTTCTGGATTTGTTTTACCTTCATGGCCGCTATTCCCCCCCCCTCCTTCCCTTCTTCATACTTAGGCACTATAAGTCTGGCAGCCCTATATGTAAAATGTCGGATGTACTGTTTAAATGGGAGATACATCTCAATCAAGCCCGAATCGTTATATTACTGTATTAGAATCATGTCCTTCCGATTCGGAATCATGGTGACAACATCATATATACTTTGGCATAGTTGGGCACAGATTTTAAATCTTGGATGTCTGGATGTTCTGTTTAAATGAGAGATACATCTCAATCATTCCTGAATCGTCTAGATATTCTAATCATGTTCACTCGACTCGGCATGATGCTGATTGGGCTCTAGTTGGTCAACTGCAGGGGACGATTATATGAAAGATGGCCGCCCACACGTTTAAAGTTAAGAGCCCTGATGATCATGGGCCTTATTAGGGCATCAAATTTATCTTCCATGGACTTCGCCCCTTGGATCTTATCAGAGCTGCGTCCATGAAACCAACAATTGTGGCCACATTTTTGGCCACATTTTAGAGAAAATTTCTCGTCTTGACTGTTTAGAAATGGTAACTTAAGGCCGAGTAGATTTTAACATTATAATTTCTTTTCATCAAGTACATTTTGGATTTTGTGTTGATTTTAAGCTACTTTGAGGCAGCTCTGACTAATTTTTGTTCTTTTGGGCATGAGGATTTATACCTGTACAAAACTTGCAAAGACCTTATTCTTCTCACACTCTAGCAGGCTCTAGACTGCTTGACTTGTGTAGATATCAACCATAATCTTAATTAGAATAGGAACTTTGAACAAAAAGAGACTTAATTGCGGAGGGTATATGTGGCCTGAAGGGGGGCACGCG
This sequence comes from Chiridota heheva, assembly GCA_020152595.1. Lineage (NCBI taxonomy): Eukaryota > Metazoa > Echinodermata > Holothuroidea > Apodida > Chiridotidae > Chiridota > Chiridota heheva. The sequence continues at coordinate 1,076,071 of JAIGNY010000121.1, read as the reverse complement.
CACCCCTGGATTGCGCCTGGTACTGAGGCAAATCTCAAAAATGAAGTTGAGATTGACTCCCAATTGCTTTAAGGGAATTTGTATTTAGCTCCTATAAACAGTCCTATCAGAGAGGCGCACCTCCCCTGGTCCCACATGCGCTTCATGGAATATTCCCGTGATTTTTCATTTATGTGGAAGAAAGGACTATCAAAGAAACATTAGTGAAAAAACCGTGTTGATATCTTAATCCGTTTAGGAGTTACTTCATGTCAAAGATTTAAAAAATTGTGTTTAAAGTGACTTGCAGTGTTAGTGTGATGCATTTTAACTACAGATCAAAAATAAATATTCTATGTATTTAAAAAAATTAGCTCGAAAAGTGACTGAGTGATAACGTCTCCGACGTAATAAAGCGCCCGGACGCTTCACGAACATAGGATTGCACCACTTTTTAGGCCCAAATTGTTTCCCTAATAAGCCTTACAGGTGTGCTTTCGAACAGCATCGGGTCCTATGCTATCCCTACAATAACCATCGCAAAAACATCGTGAGCGTCAAAAGCGAGCAAATAATGTAGCAAAGAGTCTGCGACCGTTTACCGATTATCGTGTACAGATCGAAAGCATCGTACTTTTGAGTTTGGGTTTAAAATCGATAACATTCACACACACAACAATCAATGATCATACAATTCAAACTTAACGAACCATCAACAAAAAAATTAAATTCATTTTAATATTCATGTGTTGAATTCCCACTATTCTTTCACTTTGATTTATCAAATTTTAAATTACTTAAAGCAAAGCTTTTTGCTACTTAAGCTTAGATCCAAATTCTAAAGGCCAGTGCACCACAAGTGGTTATCAAAGGCCGTGGGGCCTTGGACATTGACTTGGTTGCCGATCTTAAGTCTGTCCGTACGTCGTACCTGTGTTCTCGTCCGGGTCGTATTAAGCGTTTCGTGATAGCATTTGTACTATCATAACCGAATACGCAGGCGACGACCCCGTCATTGTAATTGTGTGTTCAACTCTCTCTCTCTTAAAGGCCATCTATAGTGATTAAAATCAGCCTGTGGCGGGGTACAATTTGTTCCAAAATGATACTGATTTGCATAGCAATGTAAGTGCACACTGTACTATTGTGTTTGGACCAATCAAAACACAGGATTTGAATTTAATTTACCTGGTTAGAGACGACAACTGGCCTTGAAGCTACTTAGAGATAAGGCCTGATTAACAATGCTATTTTAGACTATTGTCAAGCATAGCGCCTGTTTCACAAGCTGTTAAACGGACCCAGAATTACAGGGATAAAAAACATTGAATTTGTATTTTCACCACAAGTAAATGCAAAAATTACCTGATCAGTTCAATAAAAAAAGATTGCGAAATAAACGAACAAATATGTTTCGAAGTTGCCAAGATTTTAGTGTGGTTCGCAAAGAACAGAGCCATGTTTTCTCATGTTTCAAGAGGGTTGATTAAATACAATACAGTTGGGAATAACACTGGGTTGAACTATTTTTATATACAGTACGCTACTGAGTCAGGTAGCACACTTTTGAACCTGAACGGTACGTGCTTTTTTTTTTCTTTCTGCAGCCCAGAATTGCCTTTATAGATTTTTTCAGCCTGGCTCCTTACAACAACTGAAAATTGATTTAAATGTAGACTGAGTAAGTCAGGACACGCAAACCATTACAGTCAGACAGTAGATTGTTTGAATTTACCATGGAAAGACTAGAATAGGTTAAGGAAAGTAATCTTTTAAAGGTCAATGGACAGGCTTGGTAGGAGCAACTTTTGGCTAGATTGTGTTTAAATTTCAAAGTCCGTTAAAGGTGCGATATCGGCATAAGGACATTCAGTTCTGATTAGTTGAAATTTCAACCAATTGCAAAACGCGCTGCTTTCGGTCATAGCACTATCAGTGGGAGATCTGACCTCGCTACACCGCCGTTATCCCAAGTTGATTAAACATTTACAGCTGACCCGGAAGTCGTTTTGCAGTAACTCCGAAGATGCAGTTTTGAGCTACCTAGAATTACCAGTCAGTTTTTTGGAACTGAATATTCAGATTTAGTGACGTCAAATCAAAATTACATGGCTACCTGTAGAAAGTAGAGGTGTTGAATATGTAGTGCGTGTAGAGATATGGATATTCAGCACATTTTTGCGATCAAACAGGTGCATTTAACTGCAATCCCATTTCCATCGGATGCTTTAGAGGTGAGTGGCGAGTCTGCACTTCTGGTTTTGTGAATTTCTCATAGACAGCCAGATATGGACTTGCATATAGTACCATGTCACGGCCGAAAGTTTAAATTATCGTTCAATCTTACTTTCCCACTTGTTGAGTGTGATGTTTCTTGTAAATTTAATATTTTTGTGGAACTTCCGGTTTGGGGCTCCTTATCGCAGCCTAACGTGTTGTAGTGCCCACAGCATTTTTTATCGTACCTATTAATACAGGAGCTTAGGGTCGAGAAGGTGCAATACTAATCATGCAATTTTATGCCAGTTGATATTTATATAGAGCCTAGTCTAATATTCGGGCTTAGTTTTTCTTCTTCCTGTTTTGTTATTCTTACAAATCACTCAGTTCTGTATTCAGTGTTTGTTCCCTAACGAATACTAGTCGAGTAGTAGGCCTACTTAGTACGCTTATCATTTAGCCAGGCTGTAATGACATTAGGCCTACAAGTGCATGCTAACTCTTCTTAAGACAGATTTTACATTGGCAATTTGCCATTGGGCATAGTATTACTATCATAGTATCAGTACTAATGAATTGTCTATAGCAGTTGTTTATTTCTTGTCCTGTACATGCAGCAAGGGGTATGCCTCAGTTTCACAATGTGTCTTTTTAAATTTACATTAAAAAAACAAATTATCTGTTTTTAGACCTAGGCCTAATAGTAGTACTTCCCGTAGTACCGTCGAGCTGATGTCAGCCGTGTTAGTATGACTGCCGTTAGTGGTGGCTGGCCGTATGGCAATCCCAATGTCAACCCGTACTGAGGGATGTGTATAATAACTACGTAAGACCTAGTACTCCCTGTAGTACCGTCGGACTGATGCCAGCGTGTTAGTATGGCTGCGCTGCCGTTAGTGATGGCTGGCCATCCGAGGGTGCTACAAAATCCTATACCCTCCTGTACTATTTTAAGCGAGGTGTTAAAAAGTATAGGAAAATCTCAGTTTTAAGATCTTAATGAAAACAAAACCATTCTATCTTCTTTTTCGCCCACAATGATTAGAATCAATGTTCGAAGCCCATTCATGTCTTCAAAAACTGTTTTTAAGGTGATTTTAGTTATTTTTATTGAATTATTTTGGATTACCTTTCTTTCCGTAAAAATTGCTGATGAGCTCTTCAAAGTACAGTCACTTCAAAACACTGTCATCGTGGCTATAATATTTTAGCAGGGGTATTATATTTTAGATTATTTGAGGGAAAAAATTAAGATAATACTTATAAAGTACAATTATATAATCTAAACATTTCTTGATGTTTTATATGTTTTCGCACACAGTTTTTTTTTTAGCAAAATTATTTAATAAAATGATATGAACAAAGATTTAAATGTTGTCGGTGAAAAATCAACTTGCAGTTTAGTGGAACATTCTAAAAAAAATTTGCGAACATTGAATAGTTAATCACAAACGTGCGGTGAAAATGACGACCAAAATATCAATCTCAGAGAACTTTATCCCGTTGTGGTGCTAAATAGGTAAATATTTAGGGAAAGTTTTTATTGAAAAAGTGTATTATTAATCTAAGTGATATAACTATATCCAAAAGTAAGTTATTTTTCAATCATCAATTTTATACAACGTGTGAATTTAAAAAAACAGGAATTGTACCTAATCTATAACAACCCTCGTCAGTCAGGGAGAATTCTGGACTTTTGGTGTAGTAAGAAAATACACCAAAACTTGGAGCTTCGTAGTATTCATTAAGATCCATGAAGGCCGCCATTTTAACTTGTGATAACGTTATATGAATAGGATTTTTACTAAGAGAACGGTAGTAATTGTGTAATGTAACGTATGATATATGTACATGGTATCAGCGATGACTGAGCCATCATGAAATCCTGTGTCGAGAGGGTTGTTCAAAAGGTCAACGGAAGTCTTTTGTTATTCTATCGCGGAGTCCACAATAAAATTGAAAAGTCTGCGGTTAAATCTAATGAATATTCATTTAATATTGGTTTTTCGTTTTAAAAATACCCCCTGCGTTCTCATTAAAAATCCCCATTGACTTAACGTTATTACTACAATTAAAATGGCGGCCTCCATGGATCTTAATGAATACGAAGCTCCAAATTTTGGTGTATTTATTATTACACCAAAGGTCCAGTATTCTCCCCTGTCGTACGGCAATCCCAATATCAACCTGCACTGAGGGATGTGTATAATAACTAGTAAGACCTAGAAGCTTTTACTCTCAGATGATTCCCAAGTTACCTCAGATGAATCTTATTTCAGTTCCAATGAATCAGATTATGGTCCCAATGTTTTGGGAGATATCAGTGTGGCTGACAATGATGATTGGGAGGAACAAAATGACTTTGAAGAGGGAGTTGAAGTTGAGATGATTATTGATTCTGGTGGTCTTTACAGTATCATCTAAGAGTTTCCCATGAGTTAGAACCTAAATATTATATTTTGGAAGGCTTATTTTGTACATGCAATTCATGGTTTACATTTTAAAATTTTATTTAAATGTTACTGTATCAGGTAACAATTTTATAAAACTCTAGATTAATGGAAACCATGAATTTTAGTATTGAAATTGTATTAAAATGTTAATATGTATATATGATGGGCAATGCAAAATGGAGCCCATCAGAAATTATTTTCCCTATGAAGTAGAAAGCCCAGATTAAAAGTACTTGCCTGCCTTTTATTGACTTTCAGTTGCCTTTGTTTGAGACATTGTATTGTGAGGCTTACTAAGTGTTTTTAATTTTGCCATGAAGCTGCTATTTACAAGTGCTAAAGCTTTTACTTCCTTTTTTTATTTTAAAAGCTTTACCATACCAGTAACTGTGTACTTCTAGAGACATAACATTTACCACTCTTTGGATCCCTATCTTTTTACTTTTATATATCATGTGTGTGCCAAAGATCAGTATGTTTTTCATTTGCCATATCTGATGCCAGTACAAATGCCTGCCTTAATGTACAGTGTATTCAATTTCTTTGTTTAAAGAATGCATGTGTGTGATACAAATTTAGAAAGAATGAAGTTTTTTTAAGAACATTCATTATATTAATTTATTATTTTTACAGGTACCAAAGTCTTTTCTTGCTGTTTTCATTATATATAGAACAAGTTAACCATTCCAGCAAGCAGTAACTTACGTGCCAATGATGACTTGTATTCTTTCCACTTAATCCCTTGAGCACTTTCAAGTTTGGCTCATATATATAGTATATAATAGTTTATGTACAGTATGATTTTTTTCTCATGATTACTCAAACATTTTTTTTATTTTTGTTATTTTCACAGGTACATATGCATCAGTACAGTGATGGATGAATGCTAAATACTAAATGGGTTTTTTATATATTTTTAACCAAAAAACTATTACGAACTCTTTTTAGCAGCCATTGGTAAGTATGTCAAAAGTGAAAATGTCATGACGCCTGTCATTTCATTAACCATTGCTGGGCTTTTATTGAATGCCACTCTGCCCCCTTCCTTCCTCCCTCCCCAAGATATTGTATGATCTGCTACTGTTTTTCATTGAGTGATTAGTTAGTAGCATTGAAGATAAGTGATGTCCAGTTTAAATCCTGAAAGTGAATTTACTAACACCAGGGGCCGTCCAGATAGTGCATTCACAAATGAGTGGCATGGATCCTGCAAGTGGCTATGGTCATGGACAAATTTAACCAGTGCTGGAGAGCAGTTAGCCTAAAAGACTATTGTTTGCCATATACATTCAGTTGGATTAGCAATGATGTCTTCATTATTTATCATTGAATTGCGGATGATTGTGGAGAAGTTGTAAAAAGTACAAAGAAGTTTGTCTCTCCAAATGTAATTGGCTGGTAAAGAAACACATGTTATTCAAGTGATAAAGATGTTACAATCAGTGTCTTTCTTTCTTACTTGTACCTTGAGAGGACAAAATTGATTACTTTTCTATGGACAGGCTTTAAGTTGTTTACAAAGAGCTGTAAATTCAGAATACAACAACTTTTAAATTTTCTTGTACCTGACCTGACCTGTCCTGCCCATAAATTAATTGGTCACAATAAAGTGAGTTGGTGTGTACAATAGCCACATGAATGTTATTTTTTTTTAAAGTTATTTTGTAATGCAGCTGTGTAAAAAAAAAAAAAAAGCTGTGTAAAACTGTAATATGTTTGAAGTGTTGGTAGCGACTAACAGCATAATATTTGTGCTCTTCATGTTTGTACCTTTTAAACTGTACAGTTTATTTTTGACATATACTAGCTATGTACAGTTTTACAACCATAAATGTACATATGAACAGTAAAGAATGAGAAAATGTGTCTATTTTTCTAAGAAGTACCATGATTTATCACTTGTGAGCTTCCTGTGCAAAGTAGTCATAGTATAAAGTTTTGCCTTGTTTGTATCTGTCTGGTTTTCTATTTGTGTAAGGTGGAAAGTCCATTATATTGTATGTATTAAAGACTGGGTGACATATATTAAAGCCGGTTTGGGTTACATATATTGTTTTATTAAAGACTGTCTGGGTGACATATACTGTATATATCTAAGGCTTTCTGGGTGACATTGTATTTATTAAAGACTGGGTGACATTGTATATATCTAAGGCTGTCTGGGTGACATTGGTTTTATTAAAGACTGTCTGGGTGACATACTGTATATTGTCTGGGTGACATGTACTGTATATATCTAAGGCTGTCCGTGTGATACGAGGAAGTGCCATTCATTTTAATGTTAAAGAAGTGTCAGATTTGTTATATTTATAACAAATAATATCAAAGAAACTTACAGTAATACACACTTGATGTGGAGTTTTTTGGCCAGCTGTTTATATTTATATTGTGTATTGATAGACTTACATAAGCACTACCCTTTATTCAGGTTAACTTGATAAAGATGTATTTTTATTGGTTCTTATTTTGTTGCATTTGAAGATAACAAGAGTTATTATTGTTTAATCTGTCTCCATTGTGTCTTATTTATTGCTTTTCTTAAATTAAAGTATTCCAAAGGTGGATGTAAGGATGGTCAATCGAGGTCATTAAGTCATTGAAGGTATTGGTGTGCTAATTTTACTTCTGTATTGTTTGAATCAATTTCCAGTGCACCCATTGTGGTTAACCTCATCCTGAATTCACCTTTGAAGTATTTTGAGTTTTTTCTGTAGCTGTTTTAGCATTGTGTTGGCAACCTTGTTTAAGCTATAAACTGACTGGAAAAAAAAAAAAAGATAATTCTTTTGGAACTAATTAATTTGATTTAAAACTTCTTTTTGAAAGTTCCCATCCTCATTGATTTTTCAGATAGTTATTTAGCCCAAAGATTCAGGGTCAAGCCTGAACCAAGTCACACCACAGACTAGAAAATGATACCTGGTGCTTCATTGTCTTGTGGTGGGCATCCCAAGGAAAGTGGGTGTATATGCAAAGGTTTATGGGGAGAATGTATTTGTTCTATGTGAAGTATTGCCAAGTAATATTTCCTCTCCTTTGTTTCGCCTATTTCCCACCATTGCAACAAGGAACTTCCCTCTCAACCTCTCAAAAAGGACTGGGAATGGCTGAAACGCCCACCTTTTTCCTTGTAATTTCTGGACCTTGACATCACAGTTCGACCCTTCTCACAATTGTCCCCCTCACCTTTCCCTCCTCACTCCATCACCCCCTCCCCTATAACCCCTCCTTCATCACCCTTTCCCCCTCCCCCATCACCGCCACACTCATTTTTTTTTTAAGGCTGGCTGTGTCATTTGCTCCTGATGTTATCCATTCGTTACTATTTTGCAAGAGGAAAAGATAATGTATCCCGCGGACCAAGTACTGAAGGACAACACCATGGATTACTTTGACGTTACATTTTGTGTTTTATGAATAAATACCGAACACAGTGGAGGAATTGAATGGGAGATGAGAAGCAATATCTACTCCCTGCCTCAGTTGGACTTCATATCCACACCCACTTTTGATCTAACAATTTTTGCTAAACTGCCAAAATGCATTTGTGTACCATATATGAGGGTCGAATCCAGGCGCGGACTGACACATAAAAATATACCGGTCTAGGTCAAATGACCGGTGCCTTCGTCTGACCTTACCACGCAAAAAATGATAAGTGTCATAATGTTTATTCGTTCATTTGCATAAAGCATACAAATATTTTTGTTTTATTTTCTGAAAAAAATTACATTAGCTAGTCCAATGGGCCAGCGGCCAAACTCAACTTATGGGGTAAAAGTCGATCAGCGTGTTGGGACCGGCGTCTTGGACCACTGGTCCAGGGTCAGTTGACCAATCTGCCCCTGGTCGAATCCATAACTTCATAATTATTGCAAGCCCAGTTGGAAATAACACATTAGGGGCAAACTATGAACTGTCTCCCTTCTCGTCATGTTGTTAAACCCAGTCTTCTCTTTTTTTATTTAATATCTCATCCAATTTTTCTTAACCCCACCGACTGAACCCCCATATAACCTCCAACCCAAATTTACCCAACCTTTATTATGTCTTTTTTATTTTATTTAAAAGCTTAGCTTATTTGTAAAGTTTTCACCATACTTCTAAAATGTACCAGGAAAGTGTCATTTGAGATGTACTGTTTTATCCGAACTTAATTTGCCCTTCTCAATCGTTTTCAAATAATTGAATCTCCCAAATTGAGTGTTGGAACCAGGCTGCTCCCGCAATTGCACTGATAGAACCAGTGTACTCCCGCAACTGCACTGATAGAACCAGTGTAATGATGATTAATATTCAAATACCTGGTCATATATGTTGAATATTCAACGTTCAAAATGGCGACCATCACACGCGTGTTTAACATTCAAAATCTGCAGGCAAACGTTTTGTGAACTACCGTTCACAGCGTAACTGTCTAGTATCGATTACTTTTTTGTGTCAAGAAGTAAATTTCCTACAATTTTAGCTATGAAATTCTTTTGTTGATTTTGAAAAAGTCAATTTAGGCCTAATTTTCGACCATCGGCCGATACGTTCGATCGGACTAGTGGTAGGTCTTGACCTTATTTTTTCTACTTTTATATCAGTATACATAAGGGTTAGGCTGTTCTGTGTTTGCTTTGATGATATTTCTCCATAAAGTTTAAATCATTTAAGTTAATTTGACTTATAAAGGGTGAAATTTTGCTCGATGTTGTGCCGTACATTGCATTTGAATTTCGAGCCAAATTCAAAATTGTACGACGTCCGCAATGTTTAAAGTTTTCAGGTCAAACGAGGTCAGATTTCCGACTGTATATTAATAACACAGCAACATCTTTCGACGGAGCGATGATGTGGCCGAATGGATGAGGCGCTTGGCTTCGCGTTCGCTTCGAACGATCTGCTTTTGTTTCAAACGTAATAACGAGTTTGAATCTCGTCAAAGCAGAATTGTTTCTTTGTCTTTTCCGCTCATTCGAATTAAAACATGGAGGTATTAAGCAAGTTAATTTAAATTATTATCTCCATTTTAAAGGAAAAGTATCATCCCATAAATACATCCAGAAGTGAACGCCGCCGTGCTTGCAACGTCAGTTCCGGTTTTCAAGTTTTTTCAATTGATTGCGAAAAATTTGCGATGTTATCAATCACACATCCACCGGACCGAGCACAGAGCCTGGCAGAGGCCTACATTTGTTATCGAAAACATGACAGATTTCTCGCAATCAATTCAGGATATTGAAAACCGGAAGTGACATTACCAGCACGGCGGTGTTGCCTTTCAGATTTATTTACGAGACGATACCTTTCCTTTAAAGTAACGACTAATTTATACAGCTCTGTTCAACTCCGCCGTGTCATTGCGATATGTTTTTAGACGACACCGCCTCTGTATACGTGGCAGTGCATGTTGCATGTCCCGTCTTGATATGCAACGATCATCACATTTATTTAGAATTTCAAACTAGGCCTGCACATTGATAATTTGTGACTCAAGATTGATTATTTGTAATTAATGATTAATTTGTAATTACACAATTTAGTAATGTTTTTTTCTCCATTGGCCTAACTGCCTAATGGGCTATCGTAGGTGACATATGAAGATTATATATAGTAAATGATCAGATGATAAGAATGAGCGTCACATTTATTTTTTTATCAGGTAGTTCATAATGGACGGAACGGCTGAATGGCCCGGGTAGAAATTTCCTACTAAATATAAACTGATAAATATGACTTTTAGAGAGCTTGTAAATCGTCTACTGCAATTACCATTTATTGCTCGACAAATCCTTTTAAATAGAACGACCAAATTTGTGCAAGTGTATAAACAAACGAACAAAACCATTTTGCCCTCCGGTAACATCAACTATATATATGTATATGCCTATACCAAACTGTTGTCTGCATCAACAACAACAAAAATGAACGATATTTATAGTTTTTTATTAATTTATTTTCCTCGCTTACTGGACTTTTTCAGTGAAAGGTTTGAAGATACAGTGACGCGCAGAGGCAACATAAGCTAAATTGTTTTCAAATGTTGCTATCATGGTAGCAAAAAAATCCTTATCAAAATCGGTGAAACATTGACCATTTTACAGCGTTTTTAAATCTCAGGCATCAATTTGCATTTTTATGCATATTTTCTGATGTATTACAATACCGATCATAATTGTTGTGAAGTGGTGCAGCAAACTCTGACAAAAACTTTGCTCATCATTTTCAATGAACACGATTTAGGGGAACAAATTTAAAGGAGACACAAACCCACAAAATGATTTGGGTTTTATGTCAGTATGTGTGTAAAAAAAGTATGAGATTCCAAAAATCAATACAGTTTCCCACAAAAAACAACCAGTTTCCAGATTTCATTCAAAGTTTGAGGCCCTATTGAGGTCGCCATATTGTTCGCTATATTTAAATCTGCCGGTTTCCAGGTCCGGAAGTGACGTTTTAGAATCGTTTCCAGGTTTTTTGTTGCCATGAAATATTTTTTTGTTTCCATAATGAAATAATAAGCGAACTTAAATTTAATATGTTTTACCCTAATATAATATGCTTCTGCCCAAAATGTAACGCTTTATCGTAATTCTGTCCTAAAAGCATAGCTTTATTGTAAAAAAAGAATACATTTTGATCGGATTACAAAATAATAATAATGATAATACACTCAGCTCGTTTGTATATTAGCATTGACATTTATAGTACTTTCACGAAAAGACCATACTTAACACCGACGACTAACTGCGAATGATATCACGGTTTTCACGTGCTTTAGAAACGAAAATAAATTTTGATTGAACGATTATTTGCTTTATATATTGAAGATTATAGTTGTTATTTTTCCTGTTAAGATAATAATTGTTTTTCTTGCCTCTAATTCGGAACCAGTTCGTTTGAGCTCTCTCGTAGTTGACCTACGTTAGGTTAGTTTATTACCGTAGGCTTAGCGTAATATATTTATTGTTTTATCTGTCGTGGCCCTCAGCGCGACAGGACTAGTATTGTAAACTCCCTGCACAAAATCTGCCATCTTTTAATTAAGAATTATCTTTTAATTTTGTCAAATGAAGAGAATATGGACTTCAAATTAAGTGCTATTTATTGAAGGTTGTATTTTAATGGTTACCATGCTACAATCAATTTCAGCAATGCTAATTAAGAAATTGATGGCCTTGTTTTTATTCGCAAAAGTCATGTAAATTGGAAACGTTTAGTAATGTAGACTAAAACTTCCGGTGTTAATCCGATATTTTAATAGCCAGGTCTAAAACGTGACATGAAGAATGGTATTATTTAGACATTTTTACTATTTCAGAAACATAATAGAAAATATTTATTACACCAAAATATTTTTGAAGAGTCAGTAAGAGATAGTGAAGGAGAATAATATTATTTTGAAATTTGAAATGAACGAGGCTAGAGTGAGATAAATAGCTCACTCGGTAGGCACTTAATGCTAGGAAATACTTGCAATACTTAAATAGCAGCCATGTAGTGGTTATAGCGTACCGTATATTACGGTCAGAATGTTGACTACACTAGACAAGCCAGGTGCGGTTCTGAATCTTCAACAGTTCAAGAGCCAAGTTAACAGGTTAAGAAATTGTTCGCGTCCATCACGTACACACTGTAATGGCAACCTGTCAAATTCGGCGTGGGTATAATTTATTTTAAGAGAACCTAAGTTGCAGATCGTCTTAATGTATTATATTTATTGATTTTATAATAAATAATCTAAAACCTACATAATTTTTTTCTCTTTGTTTAAAGAGTCATGTCTACCTTTTTTGTTTTAAGGGGGGTTAAGCCCCCCCCCCACCCCCACCCCTCCAAGAAAACACTGAAGACCGGTTTCAGATTAGGGACAGAGGCGTAGGAATTAGGACCCACCCCAGAAAGAATGGGGTTCAATTTCTTAGTTACATGCATGCTTTATTTTGATGGCAAAGTGTGAAATTATTTGAAGCAAAATGCGTAAATTTGTTGGGAATTTTGTTCGATTTTGGCAACACTTGCTGAAAATTTCTCGAAATTGACAGTGCTTTCCTAAAAAGTGAAGAATTTTCCTGAAAATTAAAAAAAAAAAAAATCCGGAAATTAAAGTAGATTTTACCAAAGAGCTTCAATTGAGCTCTTTGATTACAGGAAAATACGAAGATTTTCTTAAAATTCACAAAACTTTCGCAGAAGTTGAAGATTTTTTATTTATTTATTCATTTTAGTATTATTTGGAGGGAGGGGGGGGGGGGCTATGGTATTTTGACATACGCCACTGCTTTCTTCATTGCATTCATACAAAAGAAAAAGAAAAAAATTGGTTCCGATGCGATCAGCATCAGGAACCCAGTCCGCTTGTCTTGCGTGTGTATGTACTTGCACCACTATCAAACTCAGCACATTTGTCGACACTTTACAGGGCATGTCAGGACATAATTCGGTCTGTCGATGTCAGGACATTTTTTGTGTCCTGACTTTTTTACCATTACCACCGCACTCTTCAAGCCAAAATAGACTATCACAAAAGGTTATTTGACAATGGAGCTGGCAGAGTCAGTGAAAATGTGGGTGAAAATACGAAATAGATAAACTTATCAGTTTCTTATGTTCTATTTCTATTAGTAATAAACTTGTTCCTATCATTGTTTTCATGACAAATTTGTGTATAAAAGAGTGAGATCGGGCCTTAACCTACCATTATCCATTTCTTCTCTCCTTAATGAAGCCTAGTGATAAGTTTACATGAAGACCTAACCTAATTCAGCATAGGCTCAGCCTGTATAGTAGCTTACTGAAGCTAATTATAATAATTAAGCACATTTTGCATTGACTAATTGATATCAAATTTGCCAAATAAAAAAAAGTATATATTCCTGTGCCCAAATACATGTGCTATTATTTAAGCTAGGTAGGTCGTGGGTTCGTTTCCCA
>JAIGNY010000121.1:1047500-1057500 GCA_020152595.1 Chiridota heheva | reverse complement strand
AATTCGGGTTACAATTTTGTAAATCTGATCTAAAACTGATCTAAAGCTCCCTTTCCTTTCCTTCTCTAGCTGCCTTACCTTCTTCACCTTCCTTTTTTCCCTTATTTACATTCTCTCCCTCCGTCCTCCTATACTACCTGTCTCTTCTCTCTCTCTCTCCTAACTCTAGCGCTTTAGTTTTAAACACCCTCTTGGCAGCTTGGCACATTTGACTATGACCAGATGACTGTCGCGGTGCCGTTATCAACAAACCAAACCGAACAATTTAGTTGACTGCATGCGATGTATATAAAGCTCCATGCTGAAACTATAACAGAGAAAATAAAGAGCTTGCTTCCTAGAGAAGACCTAAAATAGATTAAGGGTCAATCAATTCAGTTCTAACAGTCTAAGATAAAAAAATATATAAAAAGTTACAGAAAGTAGAGCATACTTTGAGTGCTGATTGCAGCCATTAAATAGAGTTAAAGCATTTGTTTGATAAAACAATCCTAAAATTTCAATGTGTGATTCCAGCTCTTTTAAAATAGTTGAAGATTACAATGTGCATGTACTAATTACATGAATGGATTCTTCATCTATTCTGTATAACTAACAAACAACCAACAAACAACTACGAAGTCTTTGTTTAATAGTACACGGGGCAACATTTGTCAGATGGGAATAAAGTGTTACATTGTCTTTTTCCAACTTTGAGGTCCAAAGAAATCGCTTAACTTGTAATATGCATAGACTGTGTATTAATGTTTGTGTACTAAACTTACTAAATTGTTGATATACATGAGCCTATTTCCCATGTAGGGTGTCGATATGAAATGATATTGCTGATATTTGTATCATAAGTAAAAACTTGTTATCTTACAATAGGATCTGCAGGCAAATAGTGTCCATATCCTACATACGACACAGGAGCTACACTGTAAGCCTGCATATCATTAATGAGAAATGTATGTATCAAAATATGTATCCAATACATGTATATCATTTGCTAATTGATAAATGCCATTTTAAAATATTTGCTTTCCAGAAATGCATTTCTCATGTTTGATAAAACCATCATAAAATTTGTGTCCCTGAATTGTTGCATTATGTTGATCTTTTTCGTTGAAATTCCAAACACATGACACAGTAGCATAGTACAGAGCAGGCTGGGGCATCACCCCTGGTCCCTCCTCTCCCCAAGTGCGGAAGTTTGTCGGGACGTGAAACCTCTAACATAACCAAACCAAACCATAGTGTTTAAAGATTGTAAGTTGGAATACCCATGCCTTTGCCAGTAATATACCAAGGTTGGAAAACTTCTACAAAATAATTATAACAATTAGCAGCCTGGTTTAGGGAATCTCAGATGCAGAGGGATATAATGCTATATATTGAAGAAAATGCTGCTTGGAAAGGCCTGTTTCTTTCCAGTTAAAAACAACTTACTATTTTTCATAAGTTTTTATTATTCTGATAATTCGCAATCAGTCAACTAATTTGTTCTCACATTAACTTATTATCAGGGTTCTTGTAAACCCAAAGAATTCTTTTTGTTGCGACATTCAAATGATATATATGTACTGTAAACTACATTACTGTATGCATTCACAAGAGCGAAGGCTACAAATTATTTTTTTTCCTCCTAAATGCACACCTCATCAAAAGTGTGAGTTATAATGACGTAGTCCCTTTTGAGGGCATTATCTCCCGCCAGTGAATTTTGTAAGATACTAAGTTGGGAGACCAAATCCAGTGAGAAATTTTGGTCGCCTAGTGAACAAAATTCTGATGCACTGAGTGGCCAGGATTTTCGCCTTGGTTTTGACTAGTTCACAAGATGACCTCCACTGTTGACACCTTGTTATCAACATGTATAGACATACATGTACAGAACGTGTTATGCTAAACATATTTATACATGTGCCAGGGATATGTTACTTTAGCTAAAGTAAGATATTCCTGCGTGTAACTTGTATGATATTTCGCTAAATGCTAACAATATCACATTATGATCAATTGCAGCCTGGTGGGGACCCTAATATCCGGGTCTCGCATAAGTTGCCTAGGGGAGTAGGGGGTTCCAGGAAAAGAGTGCTTAATATAAATAAAAAAAATCTTATAGAGCTCAATAGAAAATATGATTATTACACTCGTAGTATTGCTGTTGCTGTTACTCCGAGTTTCATGCTTCGATAGCAATCGTCGGACATCTTATAAAATGTTACCGAATAGCCTGAGATTCCAGACCTATAAGCGTCCAGTAATTCGTGACTCTCGGCCTTGAAGTGAAAGCGAAAAGCCCGATTACACCAGTGCTTATCCAGCCTGTTCTTAAACAAACCTAGATTGATTGCTTCCACGACCTCCTAAGGTAAATTATTCCATAACTTGCAAATCCGATTGGAGAATTGTTTTTGCTGCACGCTGGTGAACTAATGTGATTGAAGAATTTTCCTGTTTTTAGAACCTCTTGTTCTAGTATCATTACGAATAGGTAATGAATCTGCAACTCTTGTATCATACAGTATATATGTGAAACCATCTTATATACTTTAATCATATCACCTCTTGCTCTTTTATAAGTTAATGTTGGTAGTTTTAGATTATTAAGCCTATATGGCAGATTACGCAAATGTGGAATAAGTTTGGTGGCTCTCCTTTGAACATTTTTGATCAACTTAATATGTTTTTCTTTAATGGGTGCCAGACAGTTTGAAAATTCCAGATGAGGTCTTACAAATGCCTTGTAGAGTTGGACTTGAGAGGTTTTGTCAAGATATGTGAATGATCTACGGATGAGTTGTTAACTTTCTCGTTAAAGTGAGCTTCAAAAGTAAGCTTGAAGTCAAAAGTTACTCGTAGATCCTTCTCATCATACAATTTCAAGATTGTGATTCAACATGGTGATTCAACATGGTGTAGCATAAATCACTTAAAGGAGAACAACGTGCAATTTCTAGAACCTTGCACATGTCTGGGTGAAATTTCAATAGCCATTTAAAAGACCAATTTACCACGGAGTCTAGGTCAGCTTGCAAGATTTTTTGGTCATGAGTTGACCTCATTGACCTATAAATCATAGTGTCAAGTAAAAAAGATAAATTGAAGAACTCACAGTGTGGCAGGGAGATCATTTATATATATATATATATATATATATATATATATATATATATATATATATATATATATATATATATATATATATATATATATATATATATATATATATATATATATATATATATATATATATATATATATATATATATATATATATATATATGTATATATATACAATACAATACAATACAATACAATTTATTACAGTGCTCTAGGCCATCTGGCCTTTGTCACAAACATAAACGATAAATCAAATGGTACATGATTGAGGTTCTTACATCAAACAATAATCAAAGAGAAAGAAACAAACGTCTTGCTTCCATTGCGTGTAAAATAAAAGGTGATAACTGCAAAAATAAGTATTTAGAACTAGCTGCTAATAAAGTATTACATTTTGTTCTAGTTGCGGGTTGAAAGAAATATTTTGGGGTAAATCTACAAGAGATTTTAGAAAGGGATGGACAAATTAGGAGGAAATGATATTCATCTCTAACTTCTTTTAAATTGCAAACCTGACAGAACCTCTGTTCATAGGTTATATTACAGTAATGGCCTTCGTTGACTTCAATTTCAAGGCAAGCACATCTGATTTTGGAAACCAACTTTTTAAGCTTAAAAACATTATTGAATAATAGGTATGGCTCTGGATAACTTTCTGTTTTAAATTAAGCATAACAACGCAAAGAACTTCTAGATTTAATATCACTCAACCAGTTCTGTCTATCTATATCAAAAACTCGCTGCTAAAAATGTTCATAGAAATGAGTAATCCCTTCTCCCTGCCCTTCCCAAACATTACCAAACCCAGTTTCATACAAAATATTTTTAACACACAGTCTCCATGACAGCACTCCTTTGTGTTGCAATACTCTTTGTTCTACATAACAATGAGTCTGATACCTGTCTTTATCAAGAATAAGTAGTTTTAACCATGTTATTTGCTTTAGTATTGTTTGACTATTAAAGGAAAAGCAACCCAGCTCTTCTAGAGCTATGTCATTTATGGCATTTGGTGGTAAACCTAAAACATATTTATGAAACGAATTGTAAACTTTTATTATACTTTCATGAGGGAGGGAGGGGGAGGGGGGTGATACCCCATAACTCAGAACCTTATGTTAAAATAGGCATTATCTTATGGTCAAAAATTTGGAGGATATTACTTACTGCTAAATCAATAGATCTAGACAAAATTTTCTTAAAATTGAATAACGCAACCTTAGACTTTAAACTCTGTTGCACTTGGGATTTTGACCATACTCCTTTGGGCGTAAAATGTAATCCTAAGTAATTATAGTTATTTACAGTCTCAATAATTTTGCCTTTGAAATAAAAACGTTCACTTCTTGCAATGTGTCCACCGTTTCTAAAAACCATTACCTTTGTTTTATCTGAGTTTACAGTCAAATCATTCTCTTTACAATAATCTTGGAAAATATTCAGTAAACTTTGCAAGGAATACACATTTTCTGAAAAGATAACGAGGCCATCTGCATAAAGAAGACAACATATAATATTGTTATTTATAAGAATTCCTCGGGTGTTTGTGGCACTTCAATCGCTCTTCAATATCATTGATATAAAGTAAAAATAAGTACGGGGATAGATTACAACCTTGTCTTAGATCTCTCGCACAATCAAATTTTGAGGAAAGACCGTCCTTTGTCTTCACACATGACTCAATTTTACTATACATTGATATAAGTATCGCATAGAATTTACCCCTCACTCCAATTTTATAAAGTTTCTTGAATAAAATACTGCGATTGATGTTATTAAATGCGGCTTTAAAATCAACAAACGTGGAGTAAAGTTTTCTGCGTGGTTTGCTCAATGCTTTAGAAATGACAGTGTGAAGGACGAAGGATTATCAATCGTAGCACCCGATTTAAATCGCATTATCAGTAACTATTGTGAATAATGATACAAATTATGGTCAGTAACTACTAACATGTATTATAATACGGTAATACATATTACGACTATGGTCAGTAACTTCTGACACATATCATAATACATATACATACACGGTAGCACAGAACTAATTAGGCACTACTACGCTATCCCAAGATGAGAACCCCTGCATGAGAAAGGTCTAATATAGAATATGTTGGGGATCTCAGTTCGAAGGAAGCTTAGAAGTTGAAAATTTCAGAGATCGTCATGACTATACGGTCCGAAATTGACGATATCTTCTCCAGAAAAAAACGTTTCGTGGGGAACTATACCGTGGGCCCATACTAAACTAAGTCATTTGATGATGGTGCACAACTTACACCTTTCTACTTCGGCCTAAAAATGGCCCAAAATATCAGGTGAACCCCTATCAAAATGGTATTTTCAGAAAATATTTCAAAAGTGCCCGAAACTTCCCCTTTCTGCTGCAAAAAAGATCCCGAACTTTGTTCTTTCATCATAGGTTTCAATGGGGAAAATAATAAGCTGATAAGTTCCGTGCTAAAATAGGCTGTATAAGCACAGATCATAAAAGGGCAGAGGCGTGGCCTGGGGGAGGGGGAGGGGGTAAGGTACCTCCTGAGCGGATTTCACCTTCCCGATTGAATGCTTTCTGCCTGGTTGGGAAGTGAAATAAATAAAATCTATTTACATAAAATTAAAAATTGTTGTATAATAATTGGATATGTCAAATTTCCCAAATTGTGGCCAAAATGTCCTCAAAACTGGCAACAAAAATCCTGTAAAATGGCCAAAATTTCCACAAAACAGGCCAAAAATTCTCAAAAATTGAAGATAATTTTCCAAAATTGAAGAAAATTTCCAAAAATTGAAGAAAATTTCCCTTAAATAAAGGAAACCTCCGGAAATTGACTGATTGAAGGGGATTTTTCGATTACCAGCAACTTTTGATGGAAACTTAATTTACCAGTGCATTTTTTCCAATTATCACCTGGAAATTGTTTGTTTTTTTCCCCCTGAGATGTGACCCTTCCTACGCCCCTGCAATGGGGCAGGGTTCAGGGGGAAGATTGCCCCGATGAAAACTGGGAGAAAAAGTATCATTCCCTCCCCTCTCCCTCCCCAAAAAATATATAATAAATGGGTAAAAAAGAAACATCAGTAATAATAATAAAACCGTTACGAGGATAGATAAATTATAAGACATTACATTATTACTATTTCCCGATAAATTAAAACGCTACCCCTTCCCCTTGCGATCGCCACACCTAGATCAGTTTTTGATTGGGAAATTTCCGTCCAGATTGTCAAGCATATTATGCACATAATAAGAAGTGTTTATAAAATAAATAGAGGACGGGCTCTTTGTGAAACTTTGATTTATTATGAATATAAACTAGCATGATACGAAAATTATTTCGAACTTGATCATTTCGGAAGAGTAGTTTTATTAGCATGATTAGTATGGTATGTTGCAGTATTCGGCGGAATTGCTCCCCCTATCCCCCTCCCCTCCTCGCCCGCCAGGTATGGCCCTGTTGTCCGGTTAACTGACAAATCTTTATGCATGAATAACCGGAATGTGTTATTTTGGTCCTTTTCATTTAAATATCATATCATATTTTACATCTTTTTATTTGCAAGGTGTTGAGACAATTGTATCTAACATTTTTTTGTTATGATTGTGTCTGAGTAAATGGCACATTGGCCAATATCTATAACAATACGTAATTTGTTATAATAAAAATACTTAATTTATTGGATAAAAAAGATAATATAAAAATGAATATAAAAATATGCAGTATATAAAATCAAATTTCCATTTTTTCATTCATGACGTTATGAGACCAGACGCCAAAATAACTTCTAGTATTGACAAACCACTATATCTGTACTGTTACATCGCTTTGTTTGGATTCATACCGTCCCACGTTATAATAACATATGATAGATTTAAGATATTGCTGGTTATTTATCGATATTTTGAACCCATAGTAAACAAATTGAAAAATAGTTTGATGAAAATTAATTAGTATACAAAAAGGCCCATTTTTTTTTCTCTCTTATTTTTTCTTCGAAAATGATATGAGACCCGATGCCATAATAACTTGCGGTATTGGCTAACCAATATTTGTACTCTTACATCGTTTTGTCTGGGTTACTGGAATACCGTCCCTTGTTATAACGATACTAATGGATTTAAAATATGACTGGTTATTTGGCCGATATTCTAAACCCATAGTAGAAATATATTTTAAAAACATTTGTATAAAAATTAATCAGTATATGAAAAAGGCCCATTTTTTATTTTGTTTATGAGACCCGATGTCATAATAAGTTGCAATATTAATGAGCCCACATCTATCTGTACTCTTGCATCGTTTTGTATGGCTTAATGGCATACCGTCCCAGGTCTGCCCATGAAATAACGACTGTATTATTGAGCTCATATCTATCTGTCTATACTATTGCATCGTTTTGTATGAATTAATGGCATACCGTCCCAAATCTGCCCATAAAATAGCGACTGTAACAGCCCACATCCTGACATCTATCAGTCTATACTATTGCATCGTTTTGTATGGCTTAATGGCATACCGTCCCAGATCTGCCCATGAAATAACGACTGTATTAATGAGCCCACATCTATCTGTCTATACTCTTGCATCGTTTTGTATAAATTAATGGCATACCGTCCCAGATCTGCCCATGAAATAACGACTGTATAACGACACTATATGGATTTGAAATATGACTGGTTATTTGGCGATATTTTAATTATGCACCCATAGTAAAAATTAAAAACAGATTTTCATGAAAATTCTTTAGTGTATGAAAAATGCCCTTGTTTGTCTAATTATGAGACCCGATGCCATGATAACTGACAAACCCACATTTATACTCTTACATCAGTACATCGTTTTGTATGGTTTTTTGCATACCGTCACATGTTATGACAACACTATTGGATTTTAAAAAGGGTTGATTTATTCATCGAATATCTTATGGATATAATTGCCCTTGCACCATGTTTGGGTCCAGTATATCTACCCCCTCTATCCCCTAACGTAATTTTGTGGATCCGCCCTTCGTCAGTTCGTGCTGGGCTTAAATTTTGCATGAGACTGGTGTTGTGGTCTTCAGAGTTGAACTACGCGGAATAATTCAGTATTTCGCGCCAATTTTCGTTTCACCTAAATAAGACATTCGTCAGTATGCGGAAAGAGGGACGAATTATTCGAAAAAGATAACCACAGGAAAGTCTGGTAAAATACATTAGATTCGCTGAGTGAGTGTCAGATTAGGTTGCATTGGGGTAAGGGGGTATAAATGCCCTCTAAAATTTCTTTGAGCCCACAGGTCTGCAAAATGAAATATTTGTTTGCCTTAAATAGGCGTATATATGACGAACTTGATCGACTGTAGTGCAAGTAACTTGTAAGCGAGCCCAAAATAGCACGGAACTAATTATTTGCTCCATTGAAACTATGATAAAACCTTAAAGTTCGGAGTCTTTTTGCACCAGAACAGAAAGGGGAATTATCGGGGACTTTCGCGATGTTTTCTGAAAAGTATTATCTAATGTTTTTTGGATGATGGTACTTTTTATTGGGGTTCACCTGAGGTTTTGGCTGTTTTCGAAGCTGAAGTGAATAGGTGTTGTGCACCCTCACCGAATGACACAAAATTTGGAATAGGTCCATCTGTCCATGGAAAAATTGTTCCCCATGAAACTTTTTTCTGAAGCAGATCTCGTCAAGACTGGACATGCATAGTCAAGTCTGTCCTTTTTCTACCATCCCTAAAAGTTTCAACCTCTAAGCTTTCTGTCTCATGAAATGTAAGATCCCCAAAATATTCTGTATTAGACCTTTCTCATGCAGGGCTTCTCTTTTTGGGATAGCGTAGTAGTGCCTAATTAGTTATGTGCTACCGTATATGTATATGTATTATGATATGTGTTAGTAGTTACTGACCATAGCCGTAATATGTATTACCGTATTATAATACATGTCAGTAGTTACTGACCATGAATTTTATCATTATTCATAGTAGTTACTAAAAATGCGATTCAAATCGGATCGTAGAGAACCTTGCTCGAAAACCTGAACAAGAGAAAGGATATTATGATCCAAAAGCCAATCACATAGTCTACTACATAAAACTTGTGTAAAAACTTTGCCTAAAGCACACAATAGTGTAATAGGCCGATAACTACTTAGTCTTTATCTCCTTTTTTGAATACGGGACTAATTATTCCAACTTGCAAAGCACTGGGAAATTTGCCAGTACAAAGAATTATGTCAAATAATGCATGTATAGCACGCCTCAGCGCCTTAGGTGAATTTTTGATGATTTTAATTTATACACCATTGATACCACAAGCTTTGCCCTGTTTTTGTGAATTGATTGCTTTCTCAAGTTCATTAATTGTAAAGTTGACATCCAAAACATCATCAGAAACTTCCAATGAGGGATATGAAATATCAAATATACTGAAAAATCGTTAACTTCAAAAACAGATTAAAAGTACTCAAACCATTCAATAGCTGTAAGATTATTTGTATTCTTGTTTGTAGAAGCTTTAAAGAAAGCCCAAAACTTCTTATTGTCATTTTGTTTTGCTAAAGTAAGAAGCTCCTTTGTTTTATTTTCCATGAATTTTGTTTTCTTGTATGTAATGAATTTATTGTAATTTTTCTTTATATCACAAAAACGTTCCCGACTTTTATTGCTACGTTGTATTTTATGTTCTTTAAGCGCTCTCCTAACCCTTGATTTAAATTCAAAACAATCTTGATCAAACCAATTTTGCGGTTTCGGAAGACTTGCGTTTCCCCTAACTGCCTAATACATCTCACATCATAAATCCAGTAAATCATTTATTTGTGTCACCGCTACTTTAAGATTGTTATTCTCCAAATAGCCCATGATTTCCTCTATTGTGTCCAATGTATCATTATTCCCCCACTTTTCA
>JAIGNY010000121.1:1035000-1040000 GCA_020152595.1 Chiridota heheva | reverse complement strand
CTATTGCCATTAAATTATATCATCCTTACCCACTCATCATTTCCATATCCATACTTACTTATGTCCATGAAGCTGGTGCTTATTCAGGGTTTCCTAGGCAAAAGCAGATGAGAGCACACGACTCCCCTAGGAAAGGACACCAGTCCATGCCTGTTTATGCTGGGACTGATTTTACCGCTGAGTGGAGAGTGGGCTGGAGCCTGGAGCAGACCGAATATATCCACCAGCACACCAATGTACTTTGCCCAACGCAAACAAATACCTAGCCCACTCGTGCTACACATCTGAACTATGTATCTTCCCCAATCCATATACTGTATCATCTTCCTTTCACCTACAGTAGGCCTGCTGCCCTACACCCACCTACAGTATCATATCCAATAGGCCTTCCATCCCCAATGTATATCCACCTACTCTTTCCACTCATAAACTGTTGTATTTATCTCTTATTTCCACACACAATCCACCTTTCACTCCAATACCAACTTTTCCCTGAACTACCCACCCTTCACTCCAATACACCTCTCCACTCATATGTGGTTTCCATCTAGATATAATCATGAGAAATTAAATTTGATGTCACTCATCTGCAACTTCAATGACACATTCATGAATGGTTAGAGGGCTAAAAACCTTCTTCATCCTAAAGCAACTTAATTGCAACTTGTGTCTACCTTGCAGTGGCGTAGTTAGGGCCCTTCAGGCCGAAGCGAATGGGGCCCTTCGGGCCCTTAGGGGGATACTCCCCCCCCCCTCCCCTTAGTTACGCCACTGCTACCTTGTATTGACACCAAATGTGAAGTAACAAACCACCACTGCAGTTTTGTTAAGCAGAACACCTGCTTGGGCCATTTTGTATACGGTAATAGCCCAACTTATTCCTCCTAGACAAGTTGTTGGCAGAGCACCAATAATATCAACTCAAACCTAAAACACAAACAAATGAAGATATGAAGCACAATAAATAATAACACTGATTTCCTGATCCAGGTGGTTGTCTGTTCCATCTTGAAAGTTCTGGTTACCGTAGTTCCTTTTCAATTTATTTCCCTTTAGAATCATCTACAATAGTAAGTGGTGCCCCACAAAAAAAAAATCATGCACGGAAATGAAATCGTATATACAGTAACTATCCAGCATGCATGAATCAAATTTGTAGTTTGAGCTTTTATGGGATAAATACAACACTTCTTAGCCAATCTTGTTATTTCATGGTATGTTAAAAAGAAAGTTGTTAATATTGTGCCAGAAAGATTAAATGAAATTACCTGAACAGAATTGTAAAATGAATTATTACAAATCAGAGAAAAGTGAGTGAAGAAATGATTGAAATCTGACTATTAATTTACAATAAAGCCAACGTTCTTGAAGTATTTCCATATATTCAAAAACATTTTCTAAATTTGGTGGTTTCAAACTGGAATACATAACTTAAGCTACACATTGAGGAAATCATGAATTAAATCTTGGCAACAATTCCTAAAGATTTCTTCAATTGACAGTGCTTTCCTGGAAAGTGAAAATTTATATCCAAAAGTAAACATCTTGGCAGTTGGGTCAAAATAAGAAGATTTTGGGGCCAAAATGAAAGATGTTTGGTCCAAAATGTAGGATTGTTGGTGCAAACTGTAAATATGGTAAATGTTTTGGTCCAAAATTAATGATAACTTGAACTCAGTAGATCTACAAATGCAAAAATGCCATCTTCTGTTTTCTACACATGCTTCATTTGATATTTCAGTTCATCATTATATTTATAGCTTTGACAAAATTTGAGATAACCCCCGCCCCCTTCCCCTCCCCCTCCCCCTTCGCCCCACCCGCCTTTGACACGCCACTGAAGAGTTGTGGGTACAACATTTGTGCACCTAATTACAGTATGGGCAGGAGTTTCATAGCAACCACTTACCGATCTACTTATCCGGTAGTGGACTTTTTGACTGGGGCGGAAAGGAAAAAAGGGGGAGGTGAGGGGGAAGGGGG
Source organism: Chiridota heheva (assembly GCA_020152595.1). Classification (NCBI taxonomy): domain Eukaryota; kingdom Metazoa; phylum Echinodermata; class Holothuroidea; order Apodida; family Chiridotidae; genus Chiridota; species Chiridota heheva. The sequence goes on along the minus strand of JAIGNY010000121.1, from coordinate 1,038,017 downwards.
TCCAAAATATAAGATTTACCGACGGCCTCAAAATAATAGCATTCCATTTGAATAATAACTACTTTCCTGTCAAAAAAAAGGAAATAATCCAAATCAATACATTTTTACCGACCACATTGTTACACCAGATTTACTGAAAAGTCTCAACATTTGGGGTGTGTGGCACTAGAAATAGTGAGGTCACACAATTTGTATACGAGGTAAAGTGGAATCTTAAATCGGTGTTAACTTTAAGTTAATTAGGCAGGGGCGGCTGAGCCTGGTGGGGCAGGGAAACCGCCTTCCAATAGTTTTAGGTGAACATGTGTTAACACATTACTCGACCTCATTAGTCCCACCCCCAACATTGTTGTCACATGTCAACTGACCCCATTAGCCGCTCCCCCAATAATTTGAAGCTCCGCCGCTCCTGTTACAATTGTTAGGTGTACGACAACATCAACATTTGAAACAAATTTGTAAAGCTACAAATTATCCCATTCACATTTCACAAGCTGACAAGGCCGCATCTGATAAATTTGCCCATTTTGACGCTCAACTAATAATATCAAGACCCATTTTCCGTTGTCTTCATCTTGGCCGCCTAGCCTACCACTGTCACTACACGTTGTACCGTAATTTTAGGTTAGGTCAATCATAATTTGATGTCTTGAATTCGCCCCCAATTTCACATTTTTGTGTCAGGACCACAAAGGTTTTTGCCGATGACTTAATATTAGCAAATTGAAGTTAAATAACATATTTGAAACAGAAAAAATTCGAAGCGACTGTTTTTGAAACAAAGTGACTTTTATAATTCCTTACCATCGGAGCCAATGGGGAAAATCACGATGTTGATTACTTCCAGAAATTTGTCGCCTTCTCTGCTAAGACAGAGTCAATGGGGCTGGTACACGCACTGTAGCTACTACCACACTATGCTCGCATGAGTCAGTGTAGTAAAATCGGAAACCGAGGAAATAGCTTTCATTGAGTGCATTCGCTCCGGAGGAATTGTCTGTGTGAGACACTTTCTCTTGAGGCAGCCCAGGAAAAAGTGTCCGGTGTGAAAGTAAATTTGGCCCCTCCCCGAGTAAATTTTGGCCGCGGCCCTTATTTTCTAGACAATTTGGGCCCCCAGACAATGAAGCCATAGCCATCCAGTGAATTTGGTCCCACCCCCTCATAGTAAAAACGGTCGACTAGGAAATTTGGGCGCCGGCCCGTCTTTTCTAGGAAATTTGGAGACAACAACTTGTTCCCCTTTTGCAAGAAAACCCCTTTTTCACCCTTCACGGCAAATCGCACTGCCGTTTTGCGTAAAGCACGCTTTTTTTCTTTAGCGTATCCCGATGAGTACTGCCCAGATCGAAGAAAAGATTATAATTCTTTTTCACCGAAGAGCTTATATTTTCTGTTTGTGGGCAAATTCTACGAGTACCACCTGCTGACCTGCAGACCTGACAACGGCACTGTATTCTGTACAAAAATATTACTAACTTCGGTTTTAGCTTATCACTTCAATACACAAAATTAATTGAAGGAACCGTATAGACACACCAGTAAATTACCTGGTACAATCAGTCCGGAGGGGACAAAACTCACTAGACAATTCTTAGGAAATAAGGATCAGAGGGCAACATTTATGGGGTCAAAATTTACTATCACACCGGCCGGACTATAATTTAAAGTCATGGGAGACAAAATCTCCGGTTACACCGGCGTTCAACAACTGTTCAAAGGTGAAAGCATGATCTAAAGATTTTTTTTTTATTCTTTTTTTACCCCGGGCAAAATGGCTTAAAATGAACAGATGAACTCAAAAATTCAAAATTAAATTAATGAAAAGAAGAATTTGTTTTAATTCTTATGTTAAAATATATACCGTACTGAGGAATCATTGGCTTACCATTTCTAAACAGGCAGATGGTAAATTACCCCTGCAATGGCCAATGATCATCGGCACTTTTAAACGTATATGTACGTGGGCAGGGATCTTTTGTACGTCCCAGTTGCCCAACCCGAACTCAATCAGCACCATGCCGGGTCGAGTGGAGATGTTTCTGATATCTAGATGATTCGGGCATGATTGAGATGTATCTCTAATTTAAACCGTACAGCCAACATTTTAAATCTCTGCCTGACTATGCATGAATTTGTCATCAGCATGTCGAGTCGGACGGAGGTGGGGAGGATATGATTCTGATATCTTGCTGCGACTGGGCATGACTGAAATATACTCTGATACAAGTACCTAATGGGTGTATCCAGGGAGTCAACAGGGTCGCACGATCTCCCCCCTCCCCTCCCCCCCAGAAAAAAAGAAGGAAAAAAAAGAAAAGAAAAGCAAAATGGTATAGGTAAAAAGGTACACAAAATCAGCTAAAAGGTCCATATATTTCCCTCGGCGATCCCGGGCACCAATCCAAAAGGCTGGCTACACTCCTGAAGATCCGACATTCTACATCTCTACCTGACTAACATCGTCGGTGTCCGGCCAACTTGGAGAAGGGGAGAGGGGGTTCAAAACAATGATGATATTAGCCATAACATTTTCAGAAGTATTTTGTCTCAAATAAAATGAAAATAATAACCATCCATATCAATTTTCCTGCAATTTTTTTCAATATTGGGCCATATTTTTGCCATTGTCCGACGAAATTATTTTCTAGGCGGGGTGTAATATTCCCTGCCCCCCACACACATGCTTTAAGTTACACCCCTGAATGAGAGCAGCCCGTACATTTATTTTTGTTGGTAAGCTGTAGGTTCTACAGCTCTATATATTTTCAAAATGAATAAGTACTTTGACTGCTATTTCGATTGAAAAATAGGGGAAGACTTTTTAATCATGAATCGATAGTGTGGGATTAGCCCCCTAAAAAAGCCGGATCCTCTTCCCCAAATTTAAAAAAAAAATACAAAATACTAAAAACAAATAAGATGTCAAACTCTTCACTGTGCACCCAAAATCTTTAATTATTCCACCACACCAAGCTCATACACTTTGTGCTGTTGTAAAGGAGATCTGGAATGAT
>JAIGNY010000121.1:952500-1030000 GCA_020152595.1 Chiridota heheva | reverse complement strand
TTGTCACCGTTATCCACAATTTGGGGTTTTCTAGTACTAGCTTTAAGCCTACCAAAGAACGAACTGTTTATGCACCAAATACTTAGGCCCAAGGCCTAGTGGCACTGGCAGTATGCATAGGCCTACTAGGTCTAGTACTAAGGCTTACTAGGGCATATTACTGTAGTATGACCCGAATTTGTTACCCACCTTAGCGAAGTCGAACAAAATTGTTATGTAAAAAAAAGCCCATTTCCATGATTGATGAGTACAGAGTAGGCATATGAAGGTGCACGAGAGACATATTAGGTCTAGATCATGGCCATGCCTTAATACCATGTACTGTAGGCCTAGGCCTAGAAGCTTTTTCCATTGATTGCCTTACTCAGTCAGACCAATAACTGAATAGTCCCTGCTTAGAAGTTAGATTAGACCATACAGTACTATTATGAATCACTCCATAAAATAATTCGCGATATAGGGCCTGCCGGCAGTTGACCACATCAATTATTACATAACAGAACTTCAGCCGACAAAAACTGATCCAAGTGAATGCTGGAAATGGCAGTTCCCTAAATATAATATATAAAACATGCATTCACAGCCCGCATCATCCCCGTGTTAGATTGCCCTTAGTGTTGATATTCTTACTAAAATCTTACCTTATGATTGATATTCTTAGTGTTTTAAAATGTTAGCATTCAACATTGATAATAATTTGAAGTTCTAATATTACTCATTCTTTTTGTGTAACTGTCTTAAGAGCAACTGCAGATTCTAACCTAATTTAGGAATTATAGTAGTATCCCCCTTTAGCTTGCGTGTCCCGAAGTGTTAGAAATTTGTTAATATTTACCGTCATCTCTGGTATGTCCTAACTAAAGTAACAGTTTAATATGCTGTAGTCCTGCTAAGTGTGTTGGAGTAGTCATGGTAATACTCAGATAATTTCAGACTACTATGAAATATTTGAAAATTATTATGTCATCTTTGACATCAAATACAAAACTTCTTGTCTCAACTAACTTCTAAAACTGTCATGCAGACGCAATGCAAGCTGCACAGTTACAAAATAGTATGACCCTTAACATTGCATCGTGGTACTGTTGATGAATGTTGATAATTTGCTACTTTTTCGCAACTTATTTTTTTGTCAAAAATGTGCCAATATACTTTTGGATCACAAATACAACACAAAAAAACAACATAAAAATGATATTGCTTTTGAACAGAAGTTTGCAGTGCCCAATCATACATTGTATATTTACTTTATACAACGCCTTGATATAGAAAGTTTATGAAATGTTAATTAGTTTAAATTACAACAAAATGTTTTTTTGTTTTTTGTTTGTTCCAAAAACAATTTTATTAAAATTCTGGCATGTTGAAAAGTTAAGCACATAGGTCTGTAGAGCTGTTTTTCTGAGTTGATTTGAAGCATACTCTTTATCATTATGTGGCTCAGACCCCTAGCTTTACTGTTTCACAAGGGCAGCCCGCCCTGCCCCTCCGATGGTCCGCCCGCCCCCGTGGGGTCCGCCCTGCCCCTCAGAAAAATAAATAATAATTTACTTTTTTAGGATTTTGTTTTTACTTCATACTCTTATTGAACCTCATAAATGAATACCTTACATGGATACAAAACACAGAAAGATAGCAACAATTGTCCTGTTTGGCTAATGACTGGTCCTTATTAAACATAATAGTTCCATTAAGGGGTATGATTATAGCTAAAATCCCAAAGCTTCTCCACCAGGGGCTTGAGCCTTAAGGGGCCCCTGGACTATATTTCAAAAAGACGCAGCGGTTCGCACACATTAATGTGCCCCTCAACAAGTCTAGCACCCTGCCCCTTTTAAAATCAAGCTATAGGGGTCTGCAGGCTAGACCAGTATAGAGCATTAATGCAGAAATAACTGTATTTTTGTTTTGTTTTTTCTGATTGAGGAACAAGCTACAGTTTGTACACTATTTTGATTTTCTTGTTCTCAGTTTTGTTCTCACTTCAGAACTGATATCAATTGAAACATTTTATGCTTGTTGTTCTACATTACAGATTTGTGATTATTTCATGGTTTCACAGGCCCTATAAACCAATCTTATGGTACATGTAGATCTGATTTAAAAAAAATGTTTTTAGCAATACTGAGATAGACAACAAATTTGGTTAACTCTGTTAATTCTTAATTTGGCCCTTTAGATACAGTATACATAAAGCAGTGCACTTTGACAGGACTTTACAGTAATATTATGTACCGTCTTCAAAAATCTTGTCATTACAGTTCATTTATACTGTCATATTGTTTTTGTAGATTGAAAAGAGTATAAATTGGATGTAGTTCGGTTTCTATGGAGTGTTACTCTCTTTTATAGTTCTGCTATTATATTGCAGCCATTTTTCTCACCTTCATACATTCATTTTTAAGTTAAGAAAGGCTAACAATTGATTTGTACACAAATTGCCTTCATGCATGTTGCTTTAAGGCCCCTATACTTTTCAAGGCCCCTATACTGTATATCTAGAAATAACAAATCATATTCATTTCAGAACAGTGTATATTAGGGCGAAAGGAATTAAGATTTTTATTCTAAATCCTGATTTTTGCAGCCCAGAACGTAAGAAGGGTCAATGTTTACATTGTTAAAATGCTGTCTTGTCTACTTGAAATTACTCTTTGTGCTAATTGCAAAATTATTTGAATTCTGCTTCTGCTCAAACACTGAAAGAGCTCAAAACTTCAATTGAAAAATACATTTGGTCAACAAAAATTGTATAGCAAAACTTAAATGACTTGTATAGCAAAACAACCACAAGTTTTTTGTAATCTTACATGTCATATTTGTATTCATAACCTACAGTATCATTTGATGTTAATTTTTTTTAAAGTATTCCTCAGTTGTTTAAGAGGAAAGTACTGCAGCATCACATTGTCTTGATATTTACTTATCACTACCTTTTACTTTCCTTTGAAGATTGTAGCAGAGCAACAGAGAAATCAAATAAGTACTAAATTTGTAAAAGAACAAATGTGCTCAAATAAGTGCAGTATCAGGACTAGATCTGTATTTACCCATCAGCCATTTAGCTTGCACGGAAACTACAGCATCACCAACTGCAGAAGATTGCTGTGGCTGACAGTGATACAGCATCCAATGATGTCTTCATCCATCCTGTTTTGTTACAGCATACTTCATACATGATTAAATTAAATAAGTGTTTATACTATATGTGAAATATTGCTTCATGAGATGATTTTTTCATATTATATCTTTCTCTGTTTCACATGCAGTAATGAATTGGATCAATACATTTTGATATTGGAGCAGTGTAAGACTTGAATATTTGTATATATTTGAATATTTGTAGCACAAATATATCTTTGCACTAACAGAAACAAGATGCAGATGGTTTAATGTCTTATGCAAACTATCTTTATCGGTGCTTTAAAAACTTAGCTTAGAAAAAGTAAAGTGCTATGTAACTGGTTAATGGTCATTTATTACCATCTTTGAAAATTTAAGTTTTGAAAATGAAGACAAATACTATTCCTGCTATATTTTGGTTAGGGGTATGGTCACCACTTAAAAACATTTGGATAAAATTCCTTTCCATTCTTCACAAATGTATGACAATGCGTGACAATAAATTAAAAAACAAAAGAAAGGGTTACATAAGGAATAGAAATTTCCGCCCACTCATACATCAAAAGAGTAAGATAAAAAGGAACAACAATTTGCATATTTTGGCCTAAAAATTTGAAATGCTCTAAAATGGTCAATTTCTAACTGATTTGGATAATTCTTTTGTGCTATTTTCTATGGATTTTAAAGCAATTTAGTAAAAGTTGCTGCTACGCATCCATATAGAGAAGCACTTATATATATAAAGGGGTTATTGCATTGCTTATTTGTGATGCAGTTGAGACCAGACTTACATTTGAACCAAAAGAGATACATAAATTGTACTATTAAAAAAACTATTTTCTTTGACTTTTCTTAAGTGTTATGTCAATGTTTGTATTTGTGTACCATTCATCCCCTAATTATTGGTTTGCATGCGAAGCATAATGCGAACCTATGTAATGGCGATTACATTCGTCCGGTTGTCCGTCCGGCCGTCCACACATTTTTCCTGAGATTTCCTCAGAAATGTTAAAGTTTTTTGAGAATTCCTCAGAAAATGTTAAGTTTTTTCAGAGTTCTTCATAAAAAGTTAGTTTCTTTAGAAATTCTTATGGAAGGTTAGAATTTCCTTACAAAATGTTAAAGTTTTTCAGAGACACTTAAGACAGGATTGAAGACTAGTTTCCTTAAAAAATCTACAAAACATTTGATATTTTCTTAGAAGAGAACTGTAAAATGATATCATTTTCCAATATTCTTCAGAGATCCTCAAGTCTCTCTTGTAGCACTTGAGATTTAAAATCCTTGAAATTCTTCAAAACATTTGGGCACCAACAGTTGTATCTGGCATGATTATTAAACTCCACCTTTATTATTGTGGGCATTTGCATAAAGTTGCTACAGTACATGAACTGATCAGACTTTTGTTTTATTTATTTAGTATGCTTAGTCAGGGAGTGTGACAGGATGTGATTGCATATGGACATAGGGAGGAATGCCTTGTGGGACATGGAGGGGGGACATGGAGGGGGCCATGAGGGACATATGATATCATATATGTGGCCCCTCTAACTCCACATTGTCAGGATGGAGGCTAGGGTAGGAAGCTACATGGAATATTACACTTTTATAACACAAACAGCAAACAAATTTAATTTTAAACTTTTAAATCATGTTTTTAACTCAAAATCTCCAAATCACAAGCAGATGCAACTTTTCTTAACATAATTATAAAACCAAGTGAACATTACTGTATTATAAAACCAAGTGAAAACATTAACAAAGGGAGAAAGTGAGGAATTGGCTGGTCAGTGAAGGATAGATCAACCACAAGTATGTTTCGTTGAATAGTGAGTAATTATATTGTAAGAGGTATCATTATGATCCATATAAGGAATAAAATAGGCGAATGAGGAGATAATTTGCATGAATGAATAAGTATATCACTAAGAGGAGTAATCACTGAATAATAATGCTGCTAGGATATAAGCTAGTAAATAACTATGGTAAAAGGGACATAAAGAGACAAGCTAAAGATGTGAGGTGGAAAATATCTCTTACATCTATACCATGTGGTATACACAAAGGGCTATATCAGGTGTAATTATTTGACTCCACCTTTTTTTCTTATTCAACAACTCATTTGCATATAAGTTATTATATGAACTGACACTTTCATACATAGTATGCTCAATCAGCGACTGATAGCTAGGATGAGACATCTTATGGAGCCTATGGGATGTCATGTGGAACATAAGGTGGGATGCCATGTGGGACATGGGGTAGGATGCCATGAGGTGGGATGCCATGTGGGACATGGGGTGGGATGCCATGTGGGAACAGGGTAGATTGACATGTGGGACATGGTGGGGTGCCACGAGTAACACAGAGTGTGACATAGGTTGGGACGCTATGTGTGACATAAGGTAGGATGCCATGTGTGACATAAGGTAGGATGCCATGCGTGACATAGGGTAGGAGGCTATGTGTGACATTGTGTAGGAGGCAATGGGGGCATGGGATGTGATGCCATGTGGGACATAAAGTAGGATGTCATTAGGACATTGAAAGGGATACCATGTGGAACATGGTGGGATGCCATGTGGGACATCAGGTGGGAAGCCACTGATGCGGGATACAGGAAGGGATGCCATGTGCGACATAGGGAAGGATGTCATGTGGTACATATGGTTTGATTAATGTGGGACATATATGTAGGATGGGATCCATGTGGGTCATAGCATGGGATGTCATGTGGGACATATGGTGGAATGCCATGTGAAACAAGGCATGGGATGTCATGTGGGACATGAGGTGGGATGTCATTTGGGACATGGAATGTGGGACATAGGGTGGAATGCCATGTGGGTCATAGGATGGGATGCCCTGTGGGACATATGATGGAATGCCACGTGGGACAAGGGGTGGGATGGGATGTCATGTGGGACATGGGGTGGGATGTCATTTAGGACATGGGGTGGGATGCCATGTGGGACATGGGATGGGATGTCATGTGGGACATGGGGTGGGATGCCACGTGGGACATGGGATGCTATATGGGACTTAGTGTGAGATGCCATTTTTATAATTGACCAGGCCATATGATATGGGTGTCAATTTGCATGGGCATGCGAACCATGACGGTATTTACCGTTCTACTTTATCTATAAATTCATCTGCCTCAAACAAGGATAGACATACCAGTTTTGTATGTATTTTGTGTTTTAGGTTACTGTAGATCTGATGGAGCCACTTTTTTTAAATTAAATAGCAGACAGGCTTATTGTAATAAACCTGCAAGGTACACTTGGATGTCCTGCATTCGAAAAATAATGTGTTGTGTAACACTAAACCAATCCAATAATTTGTTGCTTTATTTTTGTCAGAAACAAGGATGGAAAGTATAAAAGTAATATTGAAAAGATTTTCTATGCAATCTGACAGCCCAGAAAAAAGTTACGCCCAATTTTAAGATGCTTATTCTTGAAATGATTTAATGCATAGTGGGAAAAGAGTAATGCACCATCACTTGTACAATTTAAATGGATTTGAACAAACAAAAGTGCTACAAAGATTTCATTGAAAAGTGTGAGGCAGATTTTTCAGGGGAAAGGAAAATCACATTGTGTTAAAAGTTACCATTCATTCAAATATTGATGTATATCTGTTACAGAGGTACATTTTCCCTTAAAATAAAAAAATGCTATCATGATCTTAGTTTAGATATGCTCATTAGGTTGGGGACTCTCTAGTACTGTGGTGGTGCCACATTTGGTTATCTATTGGGTTATACCACTCATGTGAAGTCTACATAACACCCTGTATTATTCATTCAGCCTTTTTTGAAAACGGTTTATTCACACAGAAGAGGGGATGGAATTCGTTGAATGGAAAATTTGCAGTGACTTTAAATAACTCAATTTCTGTTTGGAACTTAAAAGCACCTTGGATCATTCAGATTATCTTCAAGCACATCCAGATAAAAACAGTATCACAACATTGACAGACTGGCAGTTAGTGACAAGGAGACGCGGCACAGCCCTGCCTTATAATCATTGATTTCCCTATTATTTTACTCCTCTCAGGCCTTTCCCATAATTTTTTGCGATAGGTTGCCTCAGCCCTCGTAATAGTGATTTAATATTATCTGAGCTCCCGTGATGGGGACTACTCCTCAGCTTTGTTACGTATACCCCTTACGTGCAACTATTCATGATCTTGTATTGGTCAAGAGTTTTATTCTTCAATGGATTGCTTAGTGACAGTGCCCTTCATGTCCCACCCTATTAACTCCCAACTGACAGTTTGCCCCACATTGCACAAAAGAAGAACCTCTTGAATTCATGACAGACGGACAAGACTCATTTAAAGCTGGAATGGTAATTCAACCAAGTTTGGGATTCCATGTTACACAGGTGAGTTAGTAAAAGTTTCAGAGGTAAAATTTCCTACCAGGTGTGTAACAACATGGTTGGTAAGGAGTAGAGACGTCACTATAAGGGGGTTGGGGTGCCTTCCCCCAAAATGGGACGCTAGTTGGAAAATTAACATGGCATTTGGAAATCCAACCGTTCCTCTTCGGGGGACCCTCATAAATTCACCCAATTGAGAAACTGATGGCGCAAGCCCCACCACCACCATTTAGAAGACCCTGAGCTCCATCAGAATACCCCAGTGACGTTCTTGGTAAGGAGACACAAGTGATTTGAGTTGAAAGGGCCAGCATATCAGGTTTGTGCTTCTATTCCCAGGGTATCTAACCAATGAGGTACCACTATTAATGGGTAAACCTCCATACTATGCCAGTGTGATTCAAGTGTTTGCGTACATCCCAGTGTAAGTGGCTCAAGCAATGTCATATTGCAAATCTTAGAGAAGGGTCTCGAACCGTCCCCCATGGACGATAGCTGCATAACTGATTGTGGTGTAGCCAGCATTTAAAAAGTGAGGTGTCCAAGACCCCCTCCAAAGACAAAAGTGTTCAAATTTAGAATAATTCTGAAGGCAATTTTGAAAAGCGAAATATATACAAACAACAAAGATTATCCCAATTTTTGAAAATTTCCTGTAAAATGGCCTCCCTCCCCCCCCACCATTCACCCCGTGGCTACACCACGGACTACAGAGCATGTTGAAGCCCCTTGCTATTTGTATGAGAATAGCTGCAAATTAACATTTTTCAACTTATTTTGGGAGCCTGCCCTTTCACAGTTGATGTGTTTCAAATAATTCAACAAGGGGGCTCCTATTAAACAGTGCTGGACCTTTGGGGAGGGGGAGGGGGGGGGGTCATGGTTGAAAATTTCCAACTTTTTCCACAAAATATTAAAAAAAGTAATAGATATACTCATTTTCCAGGCGAAATATGAAAGCTGTCACGGTGTGGGGGCCCCAGAGTCCCTCTTACTAAATTGTGTTCGATTGTTGGCTGATAAACATTTGTAATTGTTTTAAATAATTTTGAATTTTAAATTTTTTAAATAAAATAAATGTTTCCTTATATTATTAAATGAGGTAAATTGGGTCCGTAAAATACTTATGGGGCCCACTTATCTTTCTAAACTTGACAGTTATAAAAAGTGGGGAGTATCTAGCTTTTCAAACGCTAAAGCTGATATGACGGGTACACATCTCGAAATTAGGTATGAAATTACTCTTATAAATCACCAAATAAACTCTTTCTCTTGATATACAATCGAATCTAAGAGTATTTTGTAAATCTCGAGCGTTTATTTCCCCTCTAATAGCATCAGTTGTTCTTGAGAGGCAGGAGCGCTGTAGATCGTCTATTGGTGTTGTACATCCGTTTTACGGACATACACTTAATGCGCATGCGTTATAATGGCGTTCAATTCAAGCCGACAGCGGGTCTAATCGAATTGTGATAGACCTTTTCTTAGGCTGTTGGTTTGTGATTTGTCCTAAGATGAATTTAAAATTATTGTTTTCATAATTTAACAACATTTGGTTTTACTTCACGAATTGGTAAGTTGTTTTTTTTCTTGTGAGTTTCATCCTTTTTTGTATCGGTCGGTTATCAATTTCATCACGTTTTTTTTAATGATTTTTATAGGCTGTTGTGCGAAAAGTAGTGTTCACATTGTGACATAAAACGATGTCGTTAATTCTTAAAAGTTGTATCTTTTATCTTGTATCCATACGATAAATATGTGTTCTTCGGCTTTAGAGCAAATGGTCCTGATCTAGAACAGAGATTCAATGGAAATTCATTACTTGAATTCAAATTGAATGTCACGTGATTTTGATTAAAGTTTGCGGGTCAATCGAGGTCATGTTTCCGACTGTATGATGTTCAAATACTAAGGTTTTATGAAAAAGAAAATATAGCTTTTTTTTGTCGAGTTGTCTCAACTATCTGTGTGGCCGAATGATTGCGTAATACCAATAACAGATACCTGGTAATACCAGGAATGTGTTTATTGGGAGAGTGTCCTTTGGACGGGATAAAAATGACACTGGCAGTTTAATCTCGTCCGCGTTTCAAAGGGCGCTTTTTCTTTAAATGTCCTGTTCCAATTGTTCTATATGTTGTGATTATATAGACACGTGCATATATATCGTTTTTTAAGAAGTTTGGCAAGTGCAAAGACGTTATTCTTCTCACATTCTAGCTCTAAACTTCATAATAATAATGATGATAATAATAATAATAATAATAATAATAATAATAATAATAATAATAATAATAATAATAATAATAATAATAATAATAATAATAATAATAATAATAATAATAATAATAATAATAATAATAACAATAACAATAACAATAATAATAATAATAATAATAATAATAATAATAATAATAATAATAATAATAATAATAATTATAATGATAATAATAATAATAATACACTTCATATCAACCATAACTTCAATTGAATGGGAACTGCAGTGTTAGTGTGATGCATTATAACTACAGATCAAAGATAATTTTATTATGTATCTTAGCACGAGCAGATTGGTAAAGCATGTTCATAAAGTTCGTGTTGTACTCTATCTCAATAATTGAACAGAAATATTTTAAATAATTGATTTTCAATTAAATACATAAACAGCTGCAATTTTAACATCACACATGGGTCACAGCAAGGTCACTTTTCGACACAGTGGTGAAATCTTTGAAAAGTGACTGAGTGATAACGTACCCAACGTAATAAAGCGCCCGGGGCGCTTACGAAAACAGAATTGCGCCACTTTTTAGGCCCAATGTTCCCCTAATAAGCGCCCATGTTCTGGGCCGCGTAGGCTTACAGTGTGCTTTTCGAACCAGGTAGGGCTACAGCGCTTACATAGGTTAAATCCGAGATTTCCAATGTTACATCTGTTGTGCGAGTAAAGTCCAAAAAATATTTTAAATCCGATCTAACTGCTAGCTCGAAAATGTGTTGCCGCTTTCGACGTTCCTCACGGTCCAACGGGTAGGGATTTGACTCTGACACCTAGTCAGATCTTTAGATCTATACCCATAGAACAACCTACAATGACTATATCTGTAATATTTCGAAGAAAAATGAATTTTTGAGAGGTAAATAAAATTCATAAAATTGAAAAATAACTCCCATTGACTTAGCATGTAAAAAGTGCTAGCTCGAAAATGTATTGCCGCTTTTCGGCCGTGAGTGGGATTGAAAGCGGCAACACATTTTCGAGCCAGCACTTTTTACGTGTTAAGTCAATGTAATGTGAGTTATTTTTCAATTTTTTGTAGTTTATTCTAAAGATCTAAAAATCTGACTGGCTGTCGAGGTCAAATCCATACCCGTTGAACCGTGAGGCTACTTTTCGTGTATTTTTTACAGTGGTAATCCTGTGTAAGCGCTGTGACCCCGTCTCATTCGAACAGCATTGTGTGAACTGACCCTATGCTATCCCTTCAATAACCACCACAAAAACATCGTGAGCGTCACGTAAAAAGAGCAAATAATGTAACAAAGAGTCTGCGACCGTTGACCGATTATCGTGTGCCGTTTACAAAAATTAGTGCATTGTTAACGCGGGAAATCACCCAGAATGTTCCCTTATTAGTTTCTCAACAATACTTAAGTTTGCATTCAAAATCAATAATATTCATACACACACTACAATCAATGATTTTACAATTCAAACTTAACGAACCATAAACAAATGATTAAATTCTTTTTAAAGCGGGCTTAGCTTAAATTCCAATCAATCTTATCACACTTCACGGCTTTAATTCATCAAATTTTAAGCTACTTAAGCTTGATGTAGATAAAGGCTTAGACTCCGTCCATGGACACCAACTGTGGTGTAGCGGGTATTATACGTGTCTACAGACCACGAGGCCTTGGGTTCAAGCCTGGGTTGGATAGACACGCCAGTGATAACAACTGGTTATCAAAGGCCGTGGACATTGACTTGGTTATCGATGTTATATCTGTCCGTAAGTCGTACCTGTGTTCTCGTCTGGGTCGCATTAAGCGTTTCGCGATAGGTCAGTGCACCACAACTGGTTATCAAGGGCCTTGGACATTGACTTGGTTGTCGATGTTATGTCTGCCCGTACGTCGTACCTGTGTTCTCGTCCGGGTTGTATTAAGCGTTTCGTGATAGCATTGTTACTATCATAATCGAATACGCAGGCGAAGACCCCGTCATTGTAATTGTGTGTTCACTCTTAGACCCGATTAGCAACGCTACACTACAATGCCACACTGCACAATTGTTAGGCATATCACATCTTTCACAAGGTGTAAAACAAGACCCAGAAATACAACGATAAAAAAAGCATTGATTGTTATTTTCACCATAAATAAGTGCAAAGATTACCTGATGAGTCGAATAAATTGCGAAAAAAGGTTACGAAATAAACGAAAATTATGTTTCGAAGTTGCCAAGATTTAGCGAGAACACGGTAATAAAGTAGCCTAACGTAGATCAACGAGAGAGTTCCAACGAACTGGTTGCGAAATAGAGGCAAGAAAACAATTATATTATCCTCACAGACAAAAAAAATATACATATAAATAAACTTCAATATAAAGCAAATTATTCGTTCAATCAAAATTTCATTTCGCTTCTAAAGCACGTGAAAACCGTGAAATCATTCGCACTTAAATCTTCGTTAAGTGTTGTCTTTTAGTCAAAGTACTATAATAGTCAATGCCAATACAAATGAGTGGAGTGTGCTATTATTTTGTAACCCGATCAAATTTATTCTTTTTTAACAATAAAGCTATGCTTTTTGGACAGAATTACGATGAAGCTTTACATTTTAGACAACATTTTATTATAACTGGGTAAAACATATTAAATTTAACTTCGCTTATTATTTCATTATTAAATACAAAAAAAACTATATCAAATATTTCATGACAAAAAAAAGAAAAGAAAAGTGGAACCGATTCTCAAACGTCACTTCCGGACCTGGAAAGAAGCAGATTCAAATATATCAAACAATATGGCGACCTCCATAGGGCCTCAAACTTTGAATGAAATCTGGAAACTGGTTGATTTTTGTGGGAAACGGTATTGGTTTTTGGAATCTTCGTACCTTTTTAGCCTACACACATAAAACCCAAATCATTCTGTGGGTTTGTGTCCTTTAAATTTTTCCCCCTGAATCTTGTTCATTGAAAATGATGAGCAAAGTTTTTGTCAGAGTTTGCTGCACCACTTCACCACAATTATGATCGGCATTGTAATACATCACAAAATATGCATACAAATGCAAATTAATGCATGAGATCTTAAAACGCTGTAAAATGGTCAATGTTTCACCGATATTGATGAGGATTGTTTGCTACTATGATATACATTTTAAAGCAATTTAGCTTATGTTGCCTCTGCGCGTCGCTGTATCTTCAAACCTTCCACTAAAAAAGTCCAGTAAGCGAGGAAAATACATTAATGATAAAAAATGAAACAATATTCTTCATTTTTTGTTTTGGATGCGGACAACTTGTATAGGCCTATACATATCTGTATATGGTCGATGTTACCGGAGGGCGAAATGGTTTTGTTTGTTTGTTCGTTTGTTTATATACTGGCACAAAATGGGTCGTTCTATTTGAAAAGATTTGTCGAGCAATAAATGGTAATTGCAATAGACGATTTACAAGCTCTCTGAAAGTCATATTTATCAGTTTATATTTGGTAGGAAATTTAACACCATCCGGGCCATTCAGCCGTTCCGCCCATTATGAACTGTAACCTAAGAAAAAAAATAATGTGACACTCTTTCTTAAAATTATGCAATTGTTATATGATCTGATCATTTATTAAATCTTCATATGTCACCTACGAAAGCCCATTAGGCCAATTGAGAAAGAAACAAAAACATTACTAAATTGTGTAATTACAAATTATTCATTAATTACAAATAATTAATTTGTGATTACAAATTATCAATGTGCAGGCCTAATTATAAATAAATGTGATGATCGTTGCATATCAAGACGGGACATGCAACATGCACTGCCACGTTTAAAGAGGCGGTGTCTTCTAAAAACATATCGCAATGTCAGTAAGTACATACCATGTACTTACACACGTCATCAACGTATTGCAAGAGAAGTGTTATCATACAGTATGTATAGAGATTACATATGGACTGATGGAGGTACATGCACGTTGTACGTATGTGTCGTAAGTTCCGTAACATGACGCGGCGGAGTTGAATAGAGCTGTACAAATTCGTCGTTACTTTAAAGGAAAGGTATCGTCTCATAAATAAATCTGAAAGGCAACGCCGCCGTGTTGGTAATGTCACTTCCGGTTTTCAATATCCCTTATTGATTGCGAGAAATCTGTCATATTTTCGATAACAAATGTAGGCCTCTGCCAGGCTCTGTGTTCGGTCCGGTGGATGTGCGATCGATAACATCGCAGATTTCTCGCAGTCAATTGGAAAAACTTGAAAACCGAAACTGACGTTGCAAGCACGGCAGTGTTTACTTTTGAATGTATTTATAGGACGATACCTTTCCTTTCAAATGGAGTATTAATTTAAATTAACTTGCTTAATACCTCCATGTTTTAATTCAAATGAGCGGAAAAGACAAAAGAAAAAAAATCTGCTTTGACGAGATTCGAACTCGTTACGTTTGAAACAAAAGCAGATCGTTCGAAGCGAACGCAAAGCCCAGCGACTCATCCATTCGGCCACATCATCGCTCCGTCGGAAGATGTTGCTGTGTTATTAATATAGTGCTAAATATGATCGAAAGAAGCGCGTTTTGCAATTGGTTGAAATTTCAACCAATCAGAACTGAATGTCCTTATGCCGATATCGCACCTTTAACTGATTTTAAGATTTAAAGACAATCTAGCCAAAAGTTGCTTCTACCAAGCCTGTCCATTGATCTTTAAAAGAATAATACTTTCCTTGACCTATTCTAGTCTTTCCATGGTAAATTCAAACAATCCACTGTAATTGTTTGATTTGCGTTATTTACTCACTTACTCAGGCTACATTTAAATCAATATGCAATTGTTGTAAGAGGCCAGCTAGGGATGTGCATTTTCGTTTAATTCAGTAAACGATAAACATCCATTTTTTTTTCTCGATCGTTTATCGTGTATACGATCACATGCCAAAAAGACGAATAACAAATGTAGGAAATTTTTGCGGAACTCGTTTAATCCCTACAATAACCACAACGTAACCATTGCGATCACCAGATCTATAAAAAAAAATATAAAAAAAAGTAAAGAATGTCACAAAACTCGAGTAGGGTCCCATCTATATTAAGTCCTCAAATTACCTGTAAGGCTGAAAAACTTGTCAAAAATATTGATCCTGGTTTGAACGCGTTTTAAACATATGCAGAATTGCCGTATCTTGCAAGCATTTTGAGAGGTTTACAACACATTATCATTCCCAACTGTACTGTATTTGATCAACCCTCTTGAAAACATGTTTCTGCATGTTCTGTAGCGTAATAGTTTTTTTTTTTTTCTGTCGTGGCCCTCAGGTCGCGACAGGACTAGTATTCTGGTATTGTAAAGTCAGAAAGTCCCTGCTCAAAATCCGCTATCTTTTAATTGAGAACCATGTTTTAAATTTGATCAAATGAAGAGGATATGGACTTCAAATTAAGTGCTATTTATTGAAGGTTGTATTTTAATGGTTACTATGCCACAATCAAATTCAGCAATGATATTACTGCAATGCTAATTAAGACATTTATGGCGTTGTTTTTATTCGCAAAAGTCATGTAAACTGGCAACATTGAGGATTGTAGACGAAAACTTCCAGTGCCAGTCCGATATTTTAATAGCCAGGTCTAAAACGTGATATGAAGAATGATATTTTGTATCCATTTTTACTGTTTCAGAAACATAATAGATTTTTTTTTATTACACACATATTTTTTGAAGAGTCACAAAGAGATAGTGAAGGAGAATAATATTATTAGAGGCGTAGGATTAGGACCCACCCCCGGAAAAGGTTTTATTTCTCAGTTACTTGCATTGCTTTATTTTGATAGGAAATTGTGAAATTGATAACATTAAATGGAGGCAAAATGCGTAAAATTGTTGGGAATATTGGTCGATTTTGGCAACACTTCCTGAAAATTTCTCGAAATTGAAAAAGATTTTCCTGGAAATTGAAGAAAATTTCCCGGAAATTGAAGATTTTACATTTTACCAGAGAGCTTCAATTGAGCTTTTTGATTACACGAAAATGAAGCAAATTGAAGGAAATTTTCCCGAAAATTGACAAAGATTTCCTTAAGATTGATAAAAATTTCGCAGAAGTTTGAAACATTTTTTTTTTTTTTTTTTTTTGGGGTGCTATGGTATTTTTAGAAACGCCACTGCTTTCTTTATTTCATTCCTACAAACAAATAAATGCTACGAAAGCCCTTTTTACTTCCAATGCGATCAGCACCAGGAACCTATCTGGTCCGCTTGTCGTGCGTGTGTATGTATGTACTTGCACCACTATCGAAATCAGCACATTTGTTGATAATTAACAGGGCATGTCAGGACGCGATTTCGATCTGTCGGTGTCAGGAAATTTGTTGTGTCCTGACATTTGTACCATTACCACCACACTCTTCAAGCCAAAATAGACCATCACAAAAGGTTATTTGACTGTCCTGTTTTGGGTAGCAATACAAATGATGAAAAACACACGTGTGTATGTGTATTTCTATATGTCGCCCCCAAAGTGTGTAATGATATATTGTAATGATCTTGACTTCAGTTCACTTTCTTACTGTCCTGACTTCAGAGGTTCAGTCAGTCAGTTGGTGACACATGTAACTGTTCAGGATTAATCAAACGCACAGTACACAGCCAACATTTATCACTTTCTGGAGCATACATGCAATGGAGCTGGCAGAGTTCAGTTAAAAATGTGGGTGAAAATACATGGTAAATAATTTCATCAGTTTCTTATGTTCTATTTCTATTAGTAACAAACTTGTTCCTATTAATATTTTCATGTCAAATTTGTGTATAAAAGAGTGAGATTGGGCCTTAACCTACCATTATCCAATTCTTCTCTCCTTAGTAAAGCCTAGTGTTAAGTTTACATAAAGACCTATCGTAAGTTAACATAGGCTCAGCCTGTATATTAGCTTACTGGAGCTATTTATGATAATTAAGCACATGTTGCATTGATTTCAAATTTGCCAGAATAAAAAAGTATATATTCCTATGCCCAAATACATGTATTATTTATTATTTGGGCTAGGTAGGCATTGG
This sequence comes from Chiridota heheva, assembly GCA_020152595.1. NCBI lineage: Eukaryota > Metazoa > Echinodermata > Holothuroidea > Apodida > Chiridotidae > Chiridota > Chiridota heheva. The sequence continues at coordinate 1,013,200 of JAIGNY010000121.1, read as the reverse complement.
GTTCGTTTCCCGGTCATACTAAAGACTTTAAACATGGGACCCGTTGCCTTCTTGTTTGTGCTTAACATAATGGATTGGAATCGGTTTAAAGACTATCGCAGCGTGGTGGCTGCGCGGTTGAGAATAGTCCCAGGGGACTTGAAATTGATTTCTGTTTGTGACTGTGAGACGGTTGCACAATAGGTTTAAGCGCTATGAGCATGTTTTTGGAAAAGCGATATAAAAAGTGTTGTTGTTGGTGGTGGTGTTGGTGTTGTTGTTGTTGTTGATTAAGCTGTCTTAGAGCAGTTTTCTAATCACATGAAAACAAACGTTTTTTAATCACATGAAAACAAATGATTTCCTTCCTTCTGCATACTGTAAGGATTTTCAATCGAAACCGCATTAATCAAAGTTAGTAATGACATTGTAATAGAGATGTTAACAGGATGTTAACTTTGATGGCCGTTATTGATTTATCTGCCACTTTCGATACAGTAAACAATAACATCATCCTGAATGTTTTTGAGAAAAACTTAAGAGTTAAGTGTGCTACAAAAAGCTGGTCTAATAACTACCTCACGCCCCCTTCCCCCCTCCCCCGAAAAAAAAAAATCATAATAAGAAATAAAAATAATAATAATAATAATAATAATAATGATAATAATAATAATAATAATGATAATAATAATTCAAATAATAATAATAATAAATAATAATAATAATAATAATAATAATAATAATAATAATAATAATAATAATAATAATAATAATAATAATAATAATAATAATGATAATACAAATACAAATAATAATAATAATACAAATAATAATAATACAAATACAAATAATAATAATAATAATACAAATAATAATAATACAAATACAAATAATAATAATAATAATAAAAATAAAAATAAGATGAACAGCAAACTATGTTATGTTTTTATTGTTTTTACAACTTGAAAAACGTAATTGTGCCCTCTGCCTCCTCCCCCCTCCAATTTCAGGATCTGGCTATGTGTCTGTCTTTTTGGTCTACCTAAGTCATCTCTAGATAGATTACAACGAATCCAAAACGCTGCCGCTAGTCTTATTCTGAGACTCGATCGCCACAGTAGCATTAAAGGTGCCTTGAAATCTTTGCATTGGCTACCAATGAAGGCTGGGATTGACTTTCAAGATTATTTTTACCACTTACAATGCCCTACACAACCTTGGCCTGTCTTATCTTAGTGATTTACTATCTCATTGCAAGTCACATTACTCTCTTCGCTCCCATAATTCATTACAATTATTAGTTCCCCGTGCAACCGTGTAAGACTTTTGGCGACCTTTTCCCCTATCTGGAGGACAGCTATCGTCACCCCGTCCCCAAACCGGGAAAGGACAGTACCGACCCCTCAGGCTACCGCCCCATCGCCCTCACTTGCTGTCTCTGTAAAATTATGGAAAGGATCATTAACCAGAGACTAAACTGGTTCCTTGAGACCAATAGAATCCCCTCCCCTCACCAAAGCGGCTTCTGGAAACGTCGCAATACCCTGGACCAGTTAATTACACTCGACGCCGCTATCCGGGAATCCTTTGCAAACAAGGAACACCTCATTGCCATCTTTTTCGACCTCGAGAAAGCTTTTGACAGTACTTGGAAATACGGCATTAATCGCAAACTTCACACCATCGGCCTCAGAGGCCACCTGCCCCTACCTTTATTCAAAACTTCCTCTTACCCAGGCAGTTCCAAGTTCGTATTAGCCACACCCTCTCCAACCCCTATCCTCAAAAAGAGGGCGTCCCCCTAAGGCAGCATCTCCTTTCCCACTCTCTTCAACCTGAGCATTAACGACATAGCGGACAACCTTGGCCCCAACATCAAACATGCCCCCAACATCAAACATGCCCTCTACGTGGACGACTCCACCATCTTCTACTCCTCCCCAAGCTTTCCTCTTGTCGAAAATAGGCTTCAACTCAACCTCAACCGGCTGCAAGCCAGGTGCAACAACAAAGGTTTTAGATTCAAAGACAAGACAGTCTGCGTGTACTTCTGTCATTTCAACAACCTCCACCCCAACCCGAACCTCGTGCTTAATGGCAATCGCATCTGTAAAGTTGACCACACTAAGTTCCTGGGTTTAACTCTAGACCACAAGCTCTCCTACAAACAACACATCACCAACTTGAAACAGAATTGCAACAGCTCCCTCAAAATTCCCCGCCTCCTCTCCAATCACCATTTGGGGTGCGGACCGGCATGCTCTCCTCAAAATCTCCAGGTTCATCATTCGTGCCAAGCTTAACTACGGCAATATTGTCTACTGTGTCGCTCACAATTCTTACCTTAATCACATCAACACCATCCAAAATAAAGCCCTAAGGGTTTGTCTGGGTGCCTTTCACGAGCCTTCATGTTGAAGTCAGCGAACCCCCCCTTCCTGCTAAGGTGTAGAAAGCTTAGCCTCTCCTATGCTTTTAGAGCCTTTACCAACACCCAGAAGCATGTTTACAACCTCATTAGGTACCCCAATTTCTCCACCCTTTTTGGTAGGACTAAAACCCTATCCCCTCCCCTCAGTTTACGCATCAAATCAGACCTCCATCTTGGCATCAATCCCACCACTCTCTCCTGGCCCACTTTTCCTCCCTGGGCCACCCCCTCCCTACTATCCACCTGGACCTCTCCACTCATCACAAAACCCAAACCCACCCCAATCTCTTCATCAACCTCCACAACCAAATGAAAGGCCAACTATCAAATTACACCTCCATTTATACTGATGGCTCCAAGGAAGGCGACAAGATAGCTGCTGCTGCCGTCATCCAAGACATCACCCTCAGTAGCAGGCTTCCTGACTACTCATCCATCTTCTCGGCCGAAGCCAAGGCCATCCTCCTCGCCCTCAACTTTATTGAATACTCTCCGCTCAGCCTCTTTGCCATCTTCTCCGACTCCAAGGCTGTCATTACTTCATTACTCAATGTTAAATGGGATAAACCCACATCTCACCTCATCATCCGTAAAACCCTTTCGCCCCCTCCACCCTCCGTAGGAAACATATTCTTTTCTTCTGGATACCCAGCCATGTTGGCATTCCTGGCAATGACAGGGCTGATGCAGCTGCTAAGCTTGCCCTCACCCTTCCCCCTACCCCTGTCCCAATAACCCTTTCTGACATCAAACCGCTTATCACTTCCCTTATTCGTTGCCGCTGGCAAACCTCATGGGACTCCCAAATTGATAACAAACTTCACATCATCCAGCCCACCATTCCGATCAAACCCACCACTCACAACCTATTCCGTGTCGACAACGTCCACATTATCCGCCTTAGAATAGGTCACATCCACCCCACACACTCCCACCTCCTTACTGGCTCCCCCAACCCTCTCCAACAATTGCCACCGTACCCTGACAGTCCATCACATTATCCTTGCTTGCCCCCTGTACAACCTTCCCAGAGGTTTCCTCGCTACCCACAACTCAGTAGCCGAGCTCTTTAAAAAAAAACCTTTGGATAAAATTATCTCCTTCCTTCATCATGCTTTCCTTTACAACCATATTTATTCCTTCTTCCCCCCCTCTCTCTCTCTCTCTACATTAATTTTTTACCCATACACCTCCTCTCTCGATCCCAGCTTTCTGGCTATTAGTTCTCGTGTTTCTCTCAATCTCCCCCCTGTTTACTCTCCTTACCTCTGGAATGATCTAACCTCTCAGGCACAATTTGACCCTTGCTGTTGTGGTGCCGTTAAACTCTTATCAAACAAATAAAGACCTTGACCGTTGTAGGGAAGTTAAAATTACTCGTATTAGAATAGGTTATACATACCTTACTCATCACCATCTCCTTAGCGGCTCACCACCCCTCCCCTACATTTTCCTTGAAGGAATATTGCCATGGTTTTTCAATTTCATATATATATATATTGTTCCCTTACCTATTATCATACTCAGGTAATCACTTTCAAGAAAAAATGCCTCATTTGAGTAATTTTTCAAATAAAAATTACCACTAACAAACGGCTCTTTGCACTAAGTGACCGGCTTGTGACCCCTGACGTCAGGTCTGCAGATCGTTCCGCTTGTACGTGTATGGTTAATAGGCACAGTATCACAATGCACACGCAGTACATATTCATTGTATACACACACATAAGTATTTGAGCTTCATCAACATAGCTATTATACTATTTTCTTAAAACATGTTTTGTTGAAGTTACAGGTATAGTAAGAATGTTTATACCCAGATTGGTTCAGTTTCCGGACATAGCAGTAGGCCTACATGTAGGCTAGGCCAAGTAGATCATTATGTTTGTATACAAGTTTGCAACGCAAGTTAGTGAGTGTAACTGTTACTTTATCAGATGCCATGGTAAAAGTTCAGATTAAAAATGATATTCTGTAACCAAAGAAAAAGAACTTAAGAAACATTGTGTAGCTTATGTTCTCAATCATATCATAAAAAAAAGTTCATTATTAAAAACGTTCAAATTGTTCCGATGTATCAAACATGAACTATGCCAATATTAGTAGGCCTACTAGACAAGAAAGGGTTGGGAAACTGAAAGAAATAATCCTTTTCCGAAAACCTTTGTTGTTAGAAAATGCATATTTTACAAAAGAACACAAAAACCGCAAGTAAACAATGACTTGTGTAGAAGCTCCTTGCTCTAACATTGTACTGAACTGTTACTGCACGTACTGTGTACAGCCACCTGCATATGTCAGTATGTATGCGTCCTATCTGCAGACCCGAGGTCACAATTACGTCAGAATTATGACGTATTCTGGATCGTTCAAAATTCTCGGATTTATTAACCGCGCATTTTAAAATTAATTATCCCGTAAACTAGACCAATTTTTTGCCTCGAATTTGGTGTGTGTTAGTTATAATTAAAAAGAAAAATAATAATATTTTTCAGATTTGCATGGGAATATTCCTTTAATGCAACACCATTCTGTCAGAGATCCGTATTCTGTTAGATTTTCTTCTTTTTGAACTTATGTGAATAGAGGAAATTTAAAATGTACAGATATATAGTATGATTAATCTTTTCAAACATAATCCTGGTATTCAATATTTGTCCTTTCACCAACCAACACAGTTTTATGATCAAATTTACCTCTGGATTGCCACTGTGACTCCAATTTTCCTTTTCACTTCTTTTCTCTTTACATTTGTATGTGTTTTTTTCTGTGCTTTTCTTTAATTTTCTTACTAACTCTTTACAGCTGTAAGTTTGGTTTTCCAGCACCTTTTTTGTTTAATTTTTGTGACCAGTTGGTTGCTCCTCGTTTGATTTTCCTTTCGCCTCTCAGGCATGTGTGGCTTTGTTTTGTCGGAGTGCCGTTAAACACTCAACAACCAACCAACTATTTACCTCTGCTAGAATGCAGAGCAATCTCATTATTACTGACAAATATTTTATTCAAAATATTGTCCAAAATTAAGATTTTCATGTTTTGATTTTTTTTGGTATATTTTTCAGCCAAAGACGAATGTGACCATTTTATGGAAACATTTCCAGAAGTTGCCGAAACTTTATGGAGGAGGGTTAAAGAGAATGTGAACAATGAAATTATAAAGAGAAAGAGAAGCTGGAGGAGGGTTAAAGAGAATGTGAACAATGAAATTATAAAGAGAAAGAGAAGCTGGAGGAGGGTTAAAGAGAATGTGAACAATGAAATTATAAAGAGAAAGAGAAGCCAAAGTCTTATGAAGGATTATATACTTAGTTGTAATTGCCTGTAGTCGTGAGGATTAGTTTACTCTCCGAATATATTTAATGTCTAAAATAATATGAAAACTAAGCCTTAAATAAGGGGCCCATATGTAACTCGATATATCAGCAGGCCTATAAAATAGACCAGACTCCCAAATGACCCAAATTTCGAGAAAGGTCCTATTTCTAACAGTCTAATAGTTTGTACAAATTATAAGCTGGGAAAACAAAGGTAGGCAGGGTAAAATATTAACAAGTCTAATGTGTTGGGCTGTTGGGCCCCCAACTTTGTCTTTAGGGGAATATTAGAACAGCGTATGTGCGCGAATTTTCACTATTTTAATAGTTTTAGGGCGATATTCGTAATAGTGAATTTCTCTCATTCTCCCCCTATTTCCTTTCCTTCCTACCTTTAGAATGATCTGACCTCTCAGACACAATTTGACCCTCGTTGTCGTGGTGCCGTTAACCCCTCATCAAACAAACGAACATTAAAGAAAAAGTTTTTCTAAGGTTTCAAAGAACAGGTTCCTTCTATGAAAATGGTCCCCAACTTTGTCTTTAAGGGAATTTGGAATAGTGTATGCGCGCGAATCGCGTGAAATTTCACAGTACTAGTCCTTCAAGAGCGATATTTGTGTTATTTTTTTTAATGAACGAATGAAAAGATCAGATAAATAGTCTTTAAAGAAAAAGGACACTTGTCTTCGTTGAAAGGATAGTTTTCTTTATGAAAAAGGGCACTTTTCCCTCAGAAAATGGACACTTTTAAACTTTTGAGAAAAGTAGAGGGCATGTGCCCCCTGTACTTCCGGTTCCGCCGCCAATTATAGCATCTTTTCTTCCGAAAAGTTTCGAAAAATCACCTGGAATTTTCGTTAAATTTTCTCCAATTTTCAAATAGTTTTCGTCAGTTTGGGGAATTTATTTTCAGTTTTCACGAAATTTGCTTGAATTTTCGGGAAGTTTCCTTTATTTTTGGGATATCTTTAAATTCGTGAAATTTGCATCAATTCTCGTGAAAATTCTTTCAATTTTCTTGAAATCATCTTCATTTTCGGGACATTTGCTTTAATTTTTGTGAAATTTGCATCAGTTTTCGTGAAATATCAGTCATTTTCAGGAATTTTTCTTTATTTTCGGGAAATTTGCATCAATTTTCGTGAAATGTTTTTTATTTTAGGGACTTTTTCTTCCTTAGAAGAGGCCGAAATTGTGTTTGCTCCCCGAGGCCCCAAAGTCTCTCAATCCGCCCCTGTTAGGGTCCTGAAAGCCTGGTGTCCCAGGTGTAGGTTATCTTGGAGGACGGTCATGCGGGTGGGTTGAGGATAGAAATAATTTAGGTAGGGTTTTTTGTTACATCTTTTTTATCAGCATCCGCCTTTGTATGATTCTCATTTCATGTTTATTTCTTGCAATTATATTTATTTTATTTGATGGGGTCTTATGTTCAGAAGTTTCCACAGTCTGTAAAGCGTCTCCCCAACATTTTCTTGTGGTTTGCACGAGTTGATTTTCTTCAATGTACACAAAAGAAACCTGTGTTATATCAGTTAAAAGAAGAAGAAAATACTATAAATGTTAACTAAATTGGTTGTATTAAATAAAGAGAAGAAATTTCACATAAATATAAATGAAGTTATATCTGTCAAATTCTTAGTCTGACCAGATCTGGAGTGTATTTAAAATCAAAATGATGTGATGACGGCAAAAAAAACAATGCGTGAGATTGCTTGCAGTTAATTTCCAGCGTACGTACACGTGTACCTCACCTCAATGCCTGACCATGCACTCATGCAGAGAAATGGTAGCACGGAAGTAATTATTTGCCCTATTGAAACCTATGATGAAAGAGTCAAGTTCAGGGTCCTTTTTGTACCAGAATGGGAACGAGTTGGGATGTTTCGTGATGTTTTCCGAAAAGGACTATCTTATATCTCTTGAATGAGGATAGTCTTAATTAGGAGTTACCAGAGGTTTTGGGCATTTTTGTTTGTTTTTTGGCCGAAGTAAAGAGGTGTTTGTTGTACACCCACACCAAATTACTTAAATTTTGGTATGGGTCCATGGTAAAATAGTTCCCCATGAAACTTTTTCTGAAGCAGCTCTCTTCAAGTTTCGATATGCATAGTCAAGACCTATCTATTCTCTACTATTAATGAAATTTGCAACTTCTTAGCTTCCTGTCCCATGAAATGGGATTTCTCGAAAATATTTTATTAGCCCTTTCTCTGAGGGTTCTCATTTTGGGCTGGCACAGTAATACCTAATTGGTACTGTGCTACCAAATGTTACCTTTTGAAGGGTGTGCATAGCGAAGGTGCAGATTGCAGAAGAATGGTTTATATGGACTTCACATGCTATTGTCCCGACTTGAGCCTAAACTTGTTTTAAATGGTCAACTGACCAATAGGCTCGTTTTTTCTCTCTTGTTGCAACGTTTCAAATGACAGTTTCAATGAAAGTATAAATCGCTGCCGTAAGAGAGGTCATTTTGAGCTCGTAGAGCAATTCTACTACCTCCGGTGTCGGCGTCCGGTTAATAGTTCTGGTTAAAGTTTTCATAACTTAAGTTATGAATGGTGTACATAAGCTTATTTGCATAACAATGAAAATATTTGTCAAGTTAAAGTTTTGGTTAAAGTTTTTGGTTAAAGTTTTTATAACTTATGAATGATGTACGATAATATGACTTGGCATAGGGGTAGAGGACATGGGTTAAAATAATGAAATGAACATAATTGAGGGAGGGGGGGGGGGTGTGCACACCAATGAGCTTATTTACATAACAATGAAAATATTTTTCAGGTGAAAGATTTTGGTTAAAGTTTCCATAACTTAAGTTATGAATGATGTACGTTCATGTAAATTGGCGTAGGGGTACTGTTCAAGTGAGCATGATTAGGGGTTGTGTACTCATACTAATTAGCCTAGCTTATTTGCATAACAATGCAAGTATTGGTATCTATGATATTTCTTAAATTAAAGTGAATATGGTGATTTTGTTTGCACAAATGATCATATATGTGAAGAGCATTGTCTACACTTAATGGTGAGGTGAAGTGTGCATATTAATTAGGTTATTTACATCACAATAGACTTTTGTATAAAATGTTTAACATGAGCGAAGAACGTAAGTTACGAATGGTGTACAATCATGTACCTTAATACAGGGGTAGAGGACATGGGTACTGTTGAGATAAGCATGATTAAGAGTAACGTGAGTGCATACTAATTTGCATAACAATACAAAATATTTGTATCTATGATATGTCTTTAATTTAAGTGGGAGTGGGATTTTGTTTACACAAATATATATATATATATATATATATATATATATATATATATATATATATATATATATATTTTATATGTGAAGAGCATTGTCTATGGTGAAGTGTAATGTGCATATTAATTAGGTTATTTGCATGACAAACTTTCGTGCAAAATAATTAACCTGAAATAATAACTTGCCACAGTGGTAGAGGGCATTGGTACTGTTCAGTTGAGAATGATTGGTGGGGTTATGTGTGCATGCTTATTAGCTTATTTGCATAGTAATGGCAATATTTGTATCTGTGGTATCTCTTGAATTAAAGTGGGTGTTGTGATTTTGTTAAAACAAATGATCATACAGTATATGTGAAGAACATTGTTCATACTTATCGGTGGAGTAGAGTGTGCATATTTTTCAGGTTATTTGCATAAAAAATAGACTTTGCTGCAAAATGTTTGACCTGAGATCAAAAATATTTGATCTCAAAATATTTGAATCGAGATCAAAAAGACTAACTTCACATTTATAGTTTTCTTATGATATTAGCATGATATGAATAGGAATCAAAAAAATTGTCTTGCCATGAATAAAGAAACAAAAAAAAGTTTCTTCGCTTCTAAAGAATTTTAAATTAGGGATTTAGGAAATATAGACAATAAGTGGAATGTGGGGTAGATGGTAACCTGAAGATAAAGTAGCTGAAGGAATTAGGATGAGGGTGGGATATCATGTGGGACGGGTGGAATTGTATGTAGGGCAGGGTGGGGTTAGATGTGGGTGAAGATGCGTTGGCATGTTGGACAGGAGGGTGGGTTGGCGTGTAGAACAAGGTGGGTTGGCATGTGGAAGAGGGTGGGTTGGCATGTGGAACAGGGTGGGTCGACATGTGGAACAGGGTGGAATGACATGTGGTGGGTGTCATTTGGATTTCAGTTGTGGTGGCATGTGGGTCATGCAAGTGGTGGAATGACATACAGTATATATCTGCTTTCCAGGTGTGATTGCATGGAGTATAGACGTGGGATGACATTTGGAACAGGTTGGAATGTGGGACAGTATGTAATATGTATTATTAGCGGTGAGGGGATTTTTTTTATTGTTGCCAATGTTTAGTTTGTCACACGTTAAGCAATATTGTTTCGCATAATTTTGCTTTGATGTTATTTTACATTTTTCATGGTGCTTGACACACATATGTTCTTAAATTGGAAGCTGTATTACAATCCAAGATGTAGTTCTGGGAATGTGTAGGGTTGGGGAGGGTACAGGTTGGAAAGGCTTACTGATATTCTTTCATTGACACTGGCAAGTTAGGGCCTCTCCTTTTTTTGTTTTTCAATTGATAGAAATAAAAGAGGTCTTATAGTTATGAAGACTGGTAGGTTTTACATGTTTTCTGAGTTACTGGGTGAGGTAACCTTGAGCTTTTTTTTTTGTCTTAAATATCTGGAAAAACTCAAAGATATATTGAAGCTTCTAGTAAAATGTTGTGAAAATTAGGCAAATGAAAATGTAAGTGCATCTCTAAAAGCTCAAGTAATTTGAAATCATCTGCCCATACTACCCTATATACCCATACTACACTATATACTTCCCTCAATAAGCCCATTCTCTATACTAGCTTCGCATAGTCGAGCATACTGTCCTTCCGACAGTTCTTGTCATACCTGCTTTAATCTCGCATCAGTTTACCTATTCACTAAACAGCTAAAGGATCGCAAATTACTCAACTTTCTTCTTTTTTTCTTCAATTTGTAGGAAAATGAGTTTCGATGATAGTATCATTGCTTTGGGGGAGTTTGGCCGCTACCAGTGGTTAGTCTATCTTGTATTATGCATCGCAATCCTTATGACCGCACCGTCCACACTGAGTACCGTCTTCATAGCACCAGAAACAGAGCATTGGTGTGCGTCATGGTCAACAGAAGATTGCTCGCAATGGGCACTCTCAGGAGACAATTGTACAATTGCCAAACGAAATGTTTCAATTCCACGTATTTTGACAATGATGGGAGTTTTACAGGATATGATCAATGTATGAAGTACGATACCACTAACATTACCTTTCACCCGCAACTCAATCTTAACGGCACCTCCATGACATGTGACCAAGGCTGGGTTTACATGAGTGGAAGGGAAGAACGAACTTTAATCAATGAGGTGAGTACTTGCATCCAACTCCAGGGGTTACGTTTTTATAAGATCGGGGTGAGGAAAGGCAGTTGTGTAGATCCGTCTAAAAAATGGGGGCATAATTGCCATTTTATAAGTTTTACTGTACACAAAACATGCTATGTAATAGGGCTTCACCAAAAACTGTATGAGGAGGGAGGGGGGGGGGACCACACTGAAACAGTGAAGTTGGACAAGTATCCTGTAAGATCTTTTTTTCATATTGGGAAAGACATGCCCCTCAACACATTGGTAAAAGAACATTGAATGCTTTCTCAACTTTAAATCATTTTACATGTACACATGTAGTATTTTGATTAGCCATTGGTCTGATAATCTTGTTTAATGTAATTAGTTTCCAGATGGGACAGACTGCCAGAGTAAACCTGTTGACATGGCTGAGGTAGGATATTTGGGTATGGTAGTTTGTGTTGTGACGATGTGTATTGCTATAGTAGGAGCAACTTCACCGTCTGTTTTGTCTAATATATGTCGAGTTTAATTGCTTTTACGCAAGAACCATTCTGTTTAATGTCAGAAACATTTGGCTCTCAGGAACCTTCCCAGGGTTGATGGCCTCTCTACTACCCCCTCATGTATCAGAAGATATGGGTCAATTGAGGGGACCCAATCCTCTCTACTACCCCCTCATGTATCAGAAGATATGGGTCAATTGAGGTGACCCAATCCTCTCTACTACCCCCTCATGTATCAGAAGATATAGGTCAATTGAGGAGACCCACCCCCTCTCTACTACCCCCTCATGTATCAGAAGATATGGGTCAATTGAGGGGACCCACCCCCTCTCTACTACCCCCTCATGATCAGAAGATATTGGTCAATTAAGGGGACCCACCCCCTCTCTACTACCCCCTCATGTATCAGAAGATATTGGTCAATTAATGGGACCCACCCTCTCTCTACTACCCCCTCATGTATCAGAAGATATGAGTCAATTGAGGGGGCCCAATCCTCCCTACTACCCTCTCATGTATCAGAAAGTATGGGTCAATTGAGGGGACCCACCCCCTCTCTACTAACCCCTCATGTATCAGAAGATATGGGTCAATTGAGGGGACCCACCCCTCTCTACTACCCCCTCATGTATCAGAAGATATGGATCAATTGAGGGGACCCACACCCTCTACTACCCCCTCATGTATCAGAAGATATGGGTCAATTGAGGGGACCCACCCCTTCTCTACAACCCCCTCATGTATCAGAAGATATGGGTCAATTGAGGGGACCCACCCCCTCTTTACTACCTTCTCATGTATCAGAAGATATGGGTCAATTGAGGGACCCTCCCCCCTCCTCTTTCGTGGCGAAGCCATTGCCCCGGGACTCAATCTGACGTGCATTGATGACATATTGTTCTCAAAAATGCCGTGGAAACTCTTAGATCTGCTCTTTTTTGAGTTGGCCGCGGCCTGACTATAGTAAGGTTCTAAAATTCAAAATGTTGTAAAAATGGTCAGTAGTAATAGGGTGGTAGAATAACTCCCCCAACCTCCTCCCCCCTGCCCATTGAGTGGCAATCTGCTCCTAAAAATGAGAAGACCATATAATCCTCCCTATGCCACTCCTTCTGTTCAAGGAGAAGCCTTGTTCTGCCGAGCCGTCCTAGATCATGGGAGCATCTCAAAGAGCGTAGAGTGGTCAACACCCAAGAGAATACGCCCCAAACACACAGAAAGAGGAGAATTATTCTCCGAAAAAATACCTAGCCTTATTCAATTTGGCTTTATGCCGAAGGAGCAGACAGGATAAAAAATCAACACAGGTCAGAGGATTTTGTTTTGTGAAGGTTCTCTTATGTATACATCTGTTATGGATGTGTGTTTGTTGAGAGCATAACTTGATGACGTGTAGGGATTCATCCAGGTGACTTTGGTCTGTGGACAGGTGGAGGCTAGTTTGAAAATATTATAAAACATTCCTCTCAAAATTGGTCAAAATGGACCATTTCACAAGGTTTTTCCATATATATATATATATATATATATATATATATATATATATATATATATATATATATATATATATATATATATATATATATATATATATATATATATATATATATATATATATATATATATATATACATACAAATGTGTGATGTTTTAACGGGCAGTCGTAAATCCTTTTGTTTTTCTCTATTGGGTAGCAGTGAGCCCGTAATTTTGTTCTTTGCTTGATGCGTGCATGGTACTTTTGCATGTGACACGCTCTTATGTGACCACCCGCACCTCCCCAATTATTATACATGCTGTGTTCATGACTCGCTCCATGCATGACTTATATGCTCCTTTAATCTCCTAAGTGCTCCTTCTAAACTCCCAGTACTCCCTGCAAACTCCCAATACTCCCTGCAAATTCCCAGTACTCCCTACAAACTCCTAGTACTTCCTGCAAACTCCCAGTACTCCCTGCAAATTCCCAGTACTCCCTGCAAACTCCTAGTACTCCCTGCAAACTCCCTGCAAACTCCCTGCAAACTCCCAGTACTCACTGCAAACTCCCAGTACTCCCTGCAAACTCCCAGTACTTCCTGCAAACTCCCAGTACTACCTGCAAACTCCCAGTACTCCCTGCAAACTCCCAGTACTCTCTGCAACTCCCAGTACTCTCTGCAACTCCCAGTACTCCATGCGAACTCCCAAGTGATCCCTAAGCTGCGTAATTCCTAGGCTGAACTCCCTGTAAACTCCCCTATTCTCCTTGTAAACGCCTGAGGGCTCCTTGCATGACGAGTATACTCGCCATGTTCCAGACGCCGCCAGTCAAGGGGGCTAAACGGTTCCTTGTACAAATTCAGTGGTCGAGCCTTAACACAAATGTGCTGTCTTTTTACATCATTCTAGTTTTTGTAATTATGAAAAAGACGTTAGTTTTACAAAGCTTGGGCCATAAAGATACCTATGTCAATGTACTAATGTTGATGTAATAATTATTGACATTTTGTTTTGATGAACATTTCGCCGCGGTTAGGAAAATAACTGAGGTCCACTGGGCTCACTGCTACCCAATAGAGAAAACAAAAGGATTTACCACTGCCCGTTCAAACATTACACATTTGTATGTATATATGAACAAACTTTGTAAAATGGTCCATTTTGACCAATTTTGAGGGGAATATATATATTTTTTTTCAAACTTGCCTCCACCTGTTCACATACCAAAGTCACCTGAGGTGAATCCCCACACGTCATCAGTTAAGCCTCCAAGAACACACAGCAATAATAACAGATGTATACACAAGAGAACCTTTACAAAAGAAAATCCTTTGTCCTGTATTGATATTTTCTCCCGTTTGCTCCTTCAGCATAAAGCCAAATTGGGTAAAGCTAGGCATTTTTTTTCTCGGAGAATTATTCTCCTTTTCTGTGTGTTTGGGGCGTATTTTCTGGGGTGTTGACCACTCTACTCTTTTGAGATGCTCCCATGATCTAGGACGGCTCGGCAGAACGAGGCTTCTCCTTGAACAGAAGGAGTGGCATAGGGAGGAGTATATGGTCTTCTCATTTTTAGGAGCAGATTGCCACACATGGGTGATCATCCTGCCACCATATTACTACTATGGCCATGGGGGACCCCAAACCCCGTGGCGACGCCACTTCCCGGGACTCAATCTGACGTTCCTAGCATAGATGCCATATTGTTCTCAAAAATGCCATCAAAACCCTTAGATCTGCTCTTTTTTGAGTTTGGCCGCAGCCTGATTATAAGGAGAGCTCTATAATTCAAAATGCTGTAAAATGGTCAATTTTTAACTGATTTTGATGAAAATTGTTTGCTGTTTTTCATGGTTTATAACATATTTTCTTCCAATTAGGCTGTTGCTACCTGTCCAGTAATCTTTAAACATTATGTTTTTTTATATATTTTTTCATTTGGTTGTAAACGTGAAATGCAAACTAAAGCATTTCATTATGTTACCTTTTTCAGTTTAAACTGGTGTGCAGTAAAGCGACCTACCCTGAGATAGCACAATCTTTATACTTCGTCGGATTGCTTTGTGGAAGCTTGGGATTCGGAGCTTTGTCAGACAGGTAAGATAATTCAACCAAAGTTCACGGGCATGTATTTTGCACCACCAAATGCAGTGAAGAGCAATTGGGGGAAGAGGGGAGGGGAAGGAGGGGGATTCGACCAGACCCGTAAATAGGAATTTCAAAGGGGGTTCCTATTTCATATCAAAAGGCGCTTTGTTGTACGAAGGAAGTGCTATTTAAGAATAGCACTTCTCTTGGTTAAATGGTAATGGTATCTCCAAAACAGGGAGAAAATGTTAATGATAAATGATATTAGCTAATCAGTTTTTTTCTTCTTCATGGAGCCTAATTATTTTTGAATTGTTTGTACCACATACCCCATTGGGGGTCTTAGATCAAATAAACTGTAAATTATAACTATATAAGGAAAGAAATAGCTTTGGTCCAGGCAAAACAACCTTGTTAAGTTTTAATCAAATAAAGACCACATACTATATCTTTCAGACATCCGGTGCCGTACACTTCACGGTAGGCCTATACGTATACTGCATTGTTATATTCATAGATATTCATAGAATAAACTTTTTCATATGAAATCTTTTTTAGCTTAACACCACACTCATGGGTTTAGCCAGGGGTTGGGGTGGGGGTCGACAGGGTCGTACGACACCCAAAAAGTAAAATGGTAATACTAAAATGGCAAAAAAGTTCCAGAAAATATGCTAATGGCGACCTCCCTAATTTAAAAAGCTGGCTACACCCCCGCACACTATATAGTATGTGTGCGAAAGGTGCCATTTTTTTTTCTGCCGTTGACCTCAGGACGCGACAAGTCTAGTATTGTAAACTCCATGCTCAATATCCGCCATCTTTTAATTGAGAGTTATATTTCAAGTTTCATTTAATAAGGAGAATATGGACTTCAAATCAAGTGCTATTTATTGAAGATTGTATTTTACTGGTTACGACGCTACAATAAATTTCAGCAATGCTACTTATACAAATTTATGGCGTTTTTATTTGCAAAAATCATGTAAATTGGCAACGTTGAGGAATGCAAACGAAACGTTCCGGTACCAATCCGATATTTTAACAGCCACCTCCAAAACGTGATATGAAGAATGGTATCGTTTAGATGTTATTACTGTTTCAGAAACATAAGAGAAAGTATTTATTACATCAAAATACTTTTTTGAAGAGTCACAAAGCGATAGTGAAGGAGAATGATATTATCGTCTAACCGGAAACTTCAACAGCTAAGTTGAGAAATTGTTCGCGTGGGTACGTACAAGCTATCATGTTGAAACTTGGTGGGATGATGTAAGGTAAGCTGAACTTGTGTCCCGCACAAGTTGGGTCATCTATCTTACAGGTCAGAGATCAATTAATTGATTAAAATTGTAAATGTTTTGTTGTGCTTCCTGGGATAACCATAAGTGATATTGGGTTGGTATTTGGTAGGTTGTTGGAAGGTGATGCAGGTTTGTATCCTGCACAAAATGGAACATGCCACTTAAAGGTCAAAAGTTAAATGTCAAATAGTTCATTTAAAATGGTAAATTTTGGTCGTTCACGTGTTATGGAAAAACGTTAAGTGCAATTGGATTGTTATTGGTGGGTTGATGGCGGATGATGTAAAGTTGTGTCTCTGAAAAGTTGTGACATGTCGCTTAAAGGTCAATTGTCAGAGGTCAAATATTAAGGCAAATTTCGTGCTGCATTTTGTTGAAAAAATGTAATTGTTATTGTATTGATCATCGATGGGTTAGGGTCCAGAGTTTGTTACTTGGTGGGTTGGTGGAGGGTGATGCAAAGTTATGTCCCACACATAATTAGATATGTCATTTGAAGGTGAAAGGTCAGAGGTTATATAATTGATTTTAAAATGGTAAATTTTGTCTTGCGCTTCGTAAGTGATATTGGGTACTTGGTAAGTTGGTGGAAGGCGATGGAAGGTATCGCACAAAATACGACAGGTCATTTAAAGGTCAAAAGTCACAGGTCAAATAATTGATTTAAAGTGGTAAATTTGGTTGGTTACCTGTTATGCAAATATCATCAGTGCAATTGGGTTGTTACTTGGTGGGTTGATAAATAGTGATGAGAGATTGTGTCTCGGGAAAGATGTAACACGTTGCTTAAAGGTCAAAGGTCAAATAATTGATTAGAATAGTACATTTTGTTTCTCGCTTGCTGGGAAAACCATAAGTGATATTGGGTAATTGGCACTTGGTGGGTAATGTTACTTGGTGGAAGGTGATGTAGTGTTGTGTCTCGCACATAATGTTATTTAAAGGTCAAACATCAGAGCTTGTTTTTTTGAACTTCATTGTTAGGCAGATAACCTTACGGCAATAGTGGTGACAGGTGTAGCTCAGTCGGTATTTAGGGAGACAGGTATTGCTCAGTCGGCTGAGCGTACGACTAAACGTACGACTTGAGATACTGGACGTCCCAGGTTTTAGTCCAAAAAAGATTTAACCCACGACCTTTGGGAAAAGTAACCTTCAGGTTAAAAGAGCACTAGATCGAAAAAATTTCAGAGACTCACAAATATTAAGCAAAGCCTTTTGACCCTTGTGAGGAGCTTTTATCACTTTATGAGGGGAAAACTGACTGATCAATTAATATTGGAACAATTTACCGACGCCCTCACAAATGGGTTTATGTTTTTTTTCTTTTTCTACTTCAACATATTCAAATATAATGCAGTCAAATAATATTCAAATACTAAAGTATTACATCTTCTCCATGACCAATGGTTGAGCCACAACATCACTGATGTCTATAGTTATATCTATAATTTCACTTATCCAAATGTCGGAGCATGGAGTTTGGATTCCGGGGTGGAGGTGTTGAGAAGGAAACAACGGTCATGTCGGGGGAAGCAGGGGATAGGAACACCCAGCAAAACAAATACGATACATGCAAGCAAAGCGTGCCCAGTCTGCCAGCGGTTGACTGGGGCCTCAAATTCTACCGGACATCTATCATCCGAGGGACCTAGTGGCGTCTCCATGGATTTTGGTTTGAGGCGCAGTAGTAAAGATGAGAAAATGTTTTCAAACATATGTGCCGCCAAATGGTGGCACTGCGCACGCATAGCGGCCTGCGGTACAGGGCCCGCTTTAAGGCTCCACTGTAGGGTCCTGGTAGGGTTGTAAGGAGAGTTCTTGTTTTGATTAGTTGATAGGCATTTGGGTTACCATTTCTAAACTTATAGAAAAGAAGAAAAGAAATTTTTGCTGAATACTGAGAAAATAAGGAGAGAATACTATTAGATATATATTTGATGACTTTTTTTTCACCTTCGTCAATATATTTAAAAGCAATTGGTATTGCCTGGTACGTTCATAGACCTTACTTAGGCAGCAGGCTTAGTGTACTGTCTTCATCAAGAGCACGGAAAAAATAACATCCACCGGGGAGGGGTGACCTCTCCTCCAGAAAACATTGTTTTTTCCTAAATGAAACTGTGGCCCCTATACACCACTGATAACAACTACCCAACAACCCAACAGAAGTCTCATTAACAAATTAAGGTATATAGCTAGTAAAGGGACAAGGGAAAATCTCCCTCATGAGCCATTGCAAAATGTTTCTTGAACTGTCCAAAAGCCTAACTCACAACCAATCAAAGTTCTTTCCAAACATTTTATTTTCAGTTGACATGTTCGAAAGGTGTTTGAGGGAGAAGAGTTGACACCAAAATGGATATCACTCTTAGAAAAAGGGGCTCTAGAGAAGAGATGGCTTTAAGTGTAAATAAGGGCCCTTTTTTCCCTTCTAAATCTTTCCTTATAATAATCCTAGAAGAACCCGAGATGATTCCAAATACAGAAAAACTAGAACATTTGTAGAGTGTGTACACAGGGAGAGGGTACTCAAGAGTATAGGGACTTTAATAGAAATTCAATAGAAAAATTAATTGTTCTGGGCCAGATGGCATTAATTCGTCATATACACGTATTAGTTAGGTCATAACAAATCTTTTAAGGAGTAGATGATATACTGGTATAAAATGCAAATATTATATGTCCATGGCAGCTAATGACAACAAATAAACAATATAATCTGAAACCCGTCGTGAATTATACTGGAGATGCTAACTTGACATATGAATTGTTTGGCACTCCTGAGTGGTGCGCCGTTCGCTTCAAAATAGGCCAAATAGCTCAAAAGTCAGTATTATACATTTGGACTCCATTGGACTTTTTGAAGAGTTACGTCTTTTAAGTTTCAACAATTTTGTTGTATTTCATTGCATATTATATTTTGGAGAAATGTTGTTGATGAAAACCTAGTAGTATCATATCATTTCTGTCATGTTGATCCCAGTTTGGAAATGCTTTCATTTCCATTCACAATATCTATTAAGAAATTTGGAAGTGTTCATATCTAATCTGGATATATCAGTATCAGTCCAGACATGCTGATATCTAGTTCGACATGTACATGTTTATAATAAAGCTGACATGCTGGTATCACAAACTGAATGCTGGTATTGCAAACTCGACATGAATTGCTTGGCGCGCCGTAAATTACCATACTGGACAACTTGATAAGCGCCCATACTCTGGATAAAAATTAAAAAAATTATAAGTTGAAACAGAAAACTGTTCATAGTAACATAATATCGAGAATATAACTCATTGGATAAAAAGAAATAAGATAGCAAGCAATGGTTGCGATTTTTCTAATCATTAATTGCGAATATTTTGCATAGACATGCAGAACAATTTTGCTCCATATTTGACACCAAATTAAGCTAATTACCGTATTAGTTCCAACCGACATTTTCGTAATGGAAATACACATGCTGTGTATTTTGCCTAGTTGTCGATATAAAAACGATATTTAGGCCATATTTCCTGCATGTATGTTCTATTGCATGTGGGCAAATTGTGGAAACTCTTTGATGAACCATGGAGTTATTGATAATAGCTCCATGATGAACAGAGATGAACAACAAAGCGTGAATTTCACACCTAATTTGAATGTCATAACTTGTGAGCAGGTGAGTAACGACTAACCAGTGCGAAAGCTCTGTGGACTAATTAATCTGGAATTAAAATTTCCATTGAGTTGTTGGTGTACGGCAGCTAAAAATAGACAAAAAGTAGAGCATTTTTGTATTATTGATTGAACTCTTTATATTGGGTAGCTCAACTCAACAGTCAGACAGTATTAGAGCTGGTTTACAGTGTCGCCATGTTATATAAAACAGTACGGAAAAAAGCAATCAAGATTAAACAATTTAAAAAAGAAATGATCAAATGATAAACAGTTCAAAACACATAACAGCATAAAGTAACAATAAATCGAGACTATAACCAAAGTATAAAAGTAAGTAAAATAGTCGGCAAAAGTCCAACATAAGTTGAAACAGACTATAAGCTTTTCAAAAAATCTTGTCTGATTTGTCAGTTTTTGTAGAAGTAATTGAAAACAAAGAGCTGTTTTCCTCTTATTTCCTCAAAAACTTTGGTGGATTTTATCTTGTGACTTATAATACAATAACTGAATTTGCCAAGACTAGAGGGAAAAACTGCATTACATAATCTTGTGAGATAACTAAAAAGAAACAATATTTTTAATTTAATCATGATTAAATAACTTAATTGAAGTCCCATGAAAATGAACATTCACAGGAATATTCCTTTTCATATATCAGTTTGCAGCAGTTTGAATGGATATTGTCTAGATATAAACACATAGGCTAAAATTTACATTCCCCATAAAGAAGTACCAACACTTGTGGTAGGATGGTAGGTCCAAATTTCAATCACTTAAGGAACAAAAATTGTTCATTTCAAAGTGAAAAATAAAATATTGACTTATCAATAATTCAACTTAATTTCCAATCCTTTAAAACAATGTGTGATTATTAATTCGGGGATATAAGATGTCGCTTTGTTGGAATTTCGGTAAAAATATATCACAGTTATGGTCAATTTGAACGTTCCGCGACTGACCCAAATTTCAACCGCCGTGTATCAAACATGCTTAATTACCCAGCAGGCTGGCAAAACGTACAATGTCCGATCGTTGGTACTGATCAAAATAAACTCCAATAAATTGTTATTCTAAATTGCACAATCAACTTATGAGGCATCTATAATGAGTGAAGATGGGGTTCAATTAACAATAATTAGTAATTGTAAAGATTTAAGTTGTTGGACTTTGCTAAGTCACATAGGCAGTCAGGGGTCGTTGAAATTCGGGTCACTCCCATACTGTATACTTTACATAAGAACCTGACGGGTAAAATAACATGTTATTAGAAATTTTCATAGGATTTGGAGGGGAAAGGTTATTTTAAAGGGATACTTTTATCCTATATATGTCATTATTTTCTTCTGAAGTTAAAACAAGTGGAGGATTTGTCATTCCGAAGCCCTTCCAACCTGGTGGCACGCTTCTACTTTAACGGTTAACGTGTACCACAACTTATGCTAAATTACTTTAAAATTCATGACAAATGATCAAATTAACAATAAAAAGGTGCCTATTTAAAAGTGGAGGGCAGACTGATATAGGAGGGCAGACTGATATAGGAGGGCAGACTGATATAGGAGGGCAGACTGATATAGGAGGGCAGACTGATATAGGAGGGCAGACTGATATAGGAGGGCAGACTGATATAGGAGGGCAGACTGATATAGGAGGGCAGACTGATATAGGAGGGCAGACTGATATAGGAGGGCAGGGCAGACTGATATAGGAGGGCAGGGGAGGGCAGACTGATATAGGAGGGCAGACTGATATAGGAGGGCAGACTGATATAGGAGGGCAGACTGATATAGGAGGGCAGACTGATATAGGAGGGCAGACTGATATAGGAGGGCAGACTGATATGATATAGGAGGAGGGCAGACTGATATAGTGAGGAGGGCAGACTGATATATGAGGAGGGCAGACTGATATATAGGAGGGCATACTGATATATAGGAGGGCAGACTGATATATAGGAGGGCAGACTGATATAGGAGGGCAGACTGATATAGGAGGGCAGACTGATATAGGAGGGCAGACTGATATAGGAGGGCAGACTGATATAGGAGGGCAGACTGATAGGGCAGACTGATATAGGAGGGCAGACTGATATAGGAGGGCAGACTGATATAGGAGGGCAGACTGATATAGGAGGGCAGACTGATATAGGAGGGCAGACAGACTGGTATAAGAGGGCAGACTGGTATAGGAGGGCAGACTGGCAGACTGGTATAGGAGGGCAGACTGATATAGGAGGGCAGACTGATATAGGAGGGCAGACTGATATAGGAGGGCAGACTGATATAGGAGGGCAGACTGATATAGGAGGGCAGACTGATATAGGAGGGCAGACTGATATAGGAGGGCAGACTGATATAGGAGGGCAGACTGATATAGGAGGGCAGACTGATATTGGAGGGCAGACTGATATAGGAGGGCAGACTGATATAGGAGGGCAGACTGATATAGGAGGGCAGACTGATATAGGAGGGCAGACTGATATAGGAGGGCAGACTGATATGTGAGGGCAGACTGATGTAGGAGGGCAGACTGATATATGAGGGCAGACTGATATAGGAGGGCAGACTGATATATAGGAGGGCAGACTGATATATAGGAGGGCAGACTGATATAGGAGGGCAGACTGATATAGGAGGGCAGACTAATATAGGAGGGCAGACTGATATAGGAGGGCAGACTGATATAGGAGGGCAGACTGATATAGGAGGGCAGACTGATATAGGAGGGCAGACTGATATAGGAGGGCAGACTGATATAGGAGGGCAGACTGATATTGGAGGGCAGACTGATATAGGAGGGCAGACTGATATAGGAGGGCAGACTGATATAGGATGGCAGACTGGTATAAGAGGGCATACTGGTATAGGAAGGCAGACTGGTATAGGAGGGCAGACTGATATAGGAGGGCAGACTGATATAGGTAGCGCTCTTTTAAAAGTTATATTGAATGATACTGGGTCCTTCTGGAAGTTTGAAAACAAATAGAGAGTCACTCACTAACAAATTCTACATAGTACATAGAAGTTGTAACAAACATTTAGTATTTATTTGGCATAGTTAAAGCATGTCAATTGCCAGAGGTTTCGATACCGAGGGTTGTGGTGGGAGGGGGACATGGCTCCAATGATTTTCTAAGCAGTAATTTTTAAGAGTAGGCTTTTTAACTATAAGCCCGATGGGCATTTACTAACATTGGTCCCGGCTCCCTAATCTCAAACCCATAGCCGGGATTTGCCTAACGAAAGTGGAGGAAAATTTAAAAGTGTGTGTGTGGTTTAGAAAGGGGGAGGGAGGGGGGTCACAAAATCACAACAAAAGTATATATATTCGGAAGAGAGTGAAGGTAGGGCAAGTGCCACGTGCTTCCTCAAATCCCGCCTATTCTGCAACAATATGTGTAGGAACCGGGGCCAGGGGCACGTGCCTCACTTCTTCAAAAACTGGCAATAGTACTCTTTTTGAAAATAAAAAGTGCCCCTCAATTACTGTCAAAAAAGTGCCCTCAATTGATTTTCTGCACCCTTGCCGCGAGTTCCTTCTGAAACACTTGATGACATCAAAGTCCCGATTGTTTTAATGACTTCTTTTAGAGTTGATGCCCTTGCACCCAGTAAACGGTAGTGCAACGGTAGTGCAACGGTAGTGCAACGGTAGTGCAACGGTAGTGCAACGGTAGTGCAACGGTAGTGCAACGGTAGTGCAACGGTAGTGCAACGGTAGGTGCAACGGTAGTGCAACGGTAGTGCAACGGTAGTGCAACGGTAGTGCAACGGTAGTGCAACGGTAGTGCAACGGTAGTGCAACGGTAGTGCAACGGTAGTGCAACGGTAGTGCAACGGTAGTGCAACGGTAGTGCAACGGTAGTGCAACGGTAGTGCAACGGTAGTGCAACGGTAGTGCAACGGTAGTGCAACGGTAGTGCAACGTTAGTGCAACGGTAGTGCAACGGTAGTGCAACGGTTTATGTCTACTCCTTCTCTCTCTTTTACGCAGAATCGGCCGAGTAAAGACGCTATTCATCGCAATGCTTTTGGGTGGAACCAGCGGCATCGTATCGGGACTTGTGCCAAACTTCTGGTTTTATGTTGCTATTCGCGCCATATATGGTAGCGCAATAATTGGATTTACTCTCTCAATCTTCGTTTTCTGTAAGTACAACAATTTTTAATATTTTTAGCTCAACGTTTCGCCGAATAGTAGAGCTATTCTACTTCCCCGGCGTCGGTGTCGGCGTCGGTGTCGGCGTCCGGTGAAGTTTTGGTTAAAGTTTTCATAACTTAAGTTATGAATGGTGTACATTCATGTGACTTGGCATAGGGGTAGAGGATATGGGTACTGATCAAATGAGCATGATTGGAGGCTAGTGTGTGCATATTACTTAGCTTATTTGCATAACATTGAAAATATTTGTCAGGTTAAAGTTATGATTCAAGTTTTTGGTTAAAGTTTTATAACTTCTGAATGGTGTACACTCATTTGACTTGGCATAGGGGTGGAGGATATGGGTTCTGATCAAATGTTATTTTGCATAACAATGAAAATATTGGTCAGGTTAAAGTTTTGGGTAAAGTTTTCATAACTTATGAATGGTGTACATTCATGTGACTTGGCATAGGGGTAGAGGACATGGGTACTGTTCAGATGAGCATGCTTGGGAGGTTGTGTGTGCATACTAATTAGCTTATTTGCATAACAATGAAAATATTTGTTAGCTTAAAGTTTTAGTTAAAGTTTTCATAACTTAAGTTATGAACGGTGTATATTCATGTAACTTGGTATAGGGGTACTGTTTAAGTGAGCATAATTAGGGGTTGTATGTGTATACTAATTAGCTTATTTGCATGACAATGAAAATAGAGATATCTACGATATCTCTGAAATTAAAGTGGATGTGGGGATTTTGTTTGTACAAATGATCATATATATGAAGAGCATTGTCTACACCTAATGTTGAGGTGAAGTTTGCATATTAATTAAGTTATTTGCATAACAATAGACTTTCGTACAAAATGTTTAAAATTCATGAGTGCATAACTTTACTTATGAATGATGTACATTCATGTAACTTGGCACAGGGTAAAGGACATGGGTACTCTTTAAGTAAGCATGATGGAAGGGGGTTGTGTGTGCATACTACTTAACTTATTTTCATAACAATGAAATATTTGTATCTATGATATCTTTTAAAATAAAGTGGGAGTGGGAATTTTCTTTACACAAATAATCATATATGTGAAAACCATTGTCTGCATTTAAAGGTGAGGTGTAATGTGCATATTAATTAGGTATTTTTGCATAAAAATACACTTTTGCATGATATATTTAACCTTAGATAATAACTTGGTACATGTTACAGGGGTAGAGGACATGGGTACGGTTTAAATGAGCATAATTTGGGATTGTGTGTGCATACTAATTAGCTTATTTGCATAACAATGAAAATATTTGTATCTATGATATCTCTTAAATTAAAGTGGGAGTGAGCATTTTGTTTTACACAAATGATCATATCTATAATAATTATTATTTATAATTATTATTTATGATTATTATTTATAATTATTTATAATTATTATTTATAATTATTATTTATAATTATTATTTATAATTATAATTTATAATTATAATTTATAATTATAATTTATAATTATAATTTGTAACTATAATTTATAATTATAAATTCATAATTAAAAATATAAATTCATAATTATAAATTTATTATTACAAGGGTGAAAGGACAATTATCAATACCATACGTAAGAATAAAGAGTCGTATAAAAGAGTGTTTGTGAATGTCAAACAAATCAATAATCCGGAGAACACCCTAAGAGTGAAGAAAATTATAATGAACAATGTTGTGATAAATCTTAATTAGAGAATTATTCCAAATGATCTCGTTAACAAAATTATGAGTGAGAACATGGTAAGTAAACTTTGACTACGCAGAGCACACATCATTACAAAAGCATTATCAACCACAACATCATTACACTTAAAATTACAAAATAAAATAAAAGGACCTCCATACTTCTTTAAATATAAATTAAAAGAAAATATTCCAATGTGCGCTATCAACTGAGACATACCTTTAAGCCCATGTTGCTTTCAAACTGTGAATAAAGCTCATAATGTGTGTTGCATTCAAACCACCAAAAAAAGGTAATGTATTGATAAGAGTTGTACGTATCATGTTTGCAACCCCAGATAAAACGGAAAAGAATGGATTCTAGACTTAATAAAACTGGTAGGGGGGTTGGGTAGTACTGGTAGGGAGGTTGGGTAGGACTGGTAGGGGGGGTTGGGTAGTACTTGAAAAAGAAACACAAGTTGGGATAAACCAAAAATCTTAACAATTGTAATCCTACCAATTGGGGTGAGGTCTCTTTGAGACCAAAAACTGAGCATACGTTTTAATCTAGAAAGCTTTGGAGGATAGTTGAGATTGAATACATATCACTATTGTGATCAAAGGTAACACCTAAAAGGTAATGGGCCCAGATTCCAATTAAGACCAAAAATATTATGAAAACACGAAAGCTGCTCTTTAAATTACCCAAAGAAAAAATTGAAATCTTATCTTTATTTAATTTTAAACCCAACGCCGCTTAAAAATATACATAACCTCCTTGAGGGACTACCATCTACCATCCATAAAAATAGTGGTGTCGTTGGCGTACTGTAAGATTTTAGTATCAATACCAGAAATAGAAATACCGTGAATACGTGGATTATCGATAACATTCAGAGTCAAAATTTTGGCACAAATGATAAACAGGTACGGACTCAGGCAGGGCAGCCTTGGTGCACACCTTTGAGATATCAAAATCGGCACAGGTAAACCATTATTAATAACCCTACCAACACAGCTAGAATAAATTGTTTTTATACACCTTTTAAACATGTCACCAAAACTGAAACAATCTAAACATTTCATAATAAAACTCCATTCTAGTCTATCAAATGCCTTTTCAAAGTGAACAAATAATAACAGGCCATTTTTACCAGTGTTAGAACAATAATCAATCAGATCTAATACATGGCGAATATTCTCACCAATAAAACGGTTCTTGATGAAACCAGTCTGATGTGAACTAATGATATGAGGAAGCACATGCTTAATTCTAATAGCGAGGGCTTTTGTACATATCTCTTAATCAGTGTTAAGTAATGCGATAGGGCGATACATAGTTCAGGTCTTTATCCAGCTTAGGAAGGTAATAATAGCACGTCTTTGCTCACCAGATAACATACCCTAGTCGAAAGAAAAATTGAAAGCATCCGTAACAAGTGTCATTAGGTGGCCAAAAATATTTATAGAAATCAACGGAAGGCCGTCACTACCAGGCGATTTGCCATTAGGCATAACAGTAAGAGCATTATGTAATTCATTAAACGTAAAATAACCTTCACAAGTATTAGAACTCTCTATCTAGCCAGGAAGCAGTAATAAGAATTGAAAGAGATTAAAGTGAATTTAAGGTAATCCGAAGAGGAGTCAGGCAGGGGTGTGTTTTGTCACCAGATCTTTTTAACATTTACAGTCATGTAAAACAATACTTCGTAACATCGACAGTTTTGAGGGGCTAAAAGTTGGAGGCTGTAATATGAATAACCTATGCTATGCAGGTGACATGGTACTTATAGCAGAGTCAGAAGAAAAAGTGCAGTGTCTTCTGGATAAAGTTGTAGAGGAAAGTGAAAAAAGAGGGATGTCTCTAAATGTAAAGAAAACAGGTTTAAGAAAAAGCCATTAACCCATTATGTAGTATACAAGGCCAAGGGGAAAAATTAAACAAGTATAACAGTACTTGGGCAACACACATAAGATAGTCAGTGCATTAACGAAGTTAGAAAACGCATTGCAATTGCCATAGACAAGTTTACAAAAATGAATCCAATTCTGAAAAATATAGATATTGGAATGGACACAAAATTCCATGTCTTGAAGGCATATGTATGGTCTACTCTTCTCTATGGCTGTGAATGCTGGACAATTACCAGTGACATCAAGAAAAGATTAGAAGCTATGGAAATGTGGTTCATTAGGAGAATGTTGAAAATATCTTGGACAGAAAGGAAAACAAATGATGATGTTCTGATAGTTTTAGGCATGGAAAGGTCCCTACTCAATGCCATCAGAAGGAGACAGATGGAATTTTTCAGGCATGTTTATCGGGAGGGTGGGTTGGAACAGCTTGCAGTATGTGGGAAAATTAAGGACAAAAGAGGCAGAGGAAGGCAGCGAGTTAAATATGTCCAAAGTTTAAACAACTGGGCAACCAACAACAGCCTAAGTAACAATAAGTTTATGCATTTAGCTCTAAACAGAAGTGACTGGAGGGCCATGATCGCCAATGTCTGTTCCAGACTCGGCACCTAGAGAGAGAGATATATATATCTAACTCATAACCGTTGTGAATCTTATCAAAAATACAGTTACTGATGAGATTATCACTACAATACAAGGAAGAATAAAGCTTACGTAATTCTTTTATAACACCATAACCACCCATGAAAAGAAAACCATCATTATTGTTTAAAGAACCAATAACATAGAAATTTCTGTTACGCTTTTCGAGATTAGGAAGTACTTAGACTTCTTCTCCCCCTGTTCTACCCACCTCGCCCTAGATCTAATTATTATTCCATTTAACTTATACTCATACAGACGGCCAAGTTTATCTCTGCAATCCTCAAAAGAGCTGAAAATAACCGGGGAAGGGGTCAAAAAATAAGGCTGTTCGAGATCAGAAAAATTATTCAAAAGGTCATGCTCATATTTTGTTCTATGTCTGTATGTCCAGCTTTAATTTTGACGTAGGAGATAGTCTCGGAACGAATTCTATATTTAGGATACTCCCACTTACAAGAAGGGGACAATGATAAATTAACACCAATAAACTCATTAGTGATAATATCTGAAATACGATTATCATAAGTAATATCACGAAGAAGAGAATTATTAAACTTCCACATACCAGGGCCTCTTCTATCAGTAAAAAGAGTTTATAATAATGAAACGACAAAATGGTCAGATTGAAGATTAAAACCCGGGGATGAAATTACAGAAAGCACCAAAGTTAACAAGAAAACTAAAAATAAGAAAAAATCCAATCTGCAAAAAATACCAGGGGTAGTGTTCCACTTCCATGTAAAAAAAAAACCTTTCTACAAGGATTTACCTCCCGCCAAATATTAATTACGTCAAATGTATTCATTAAGTCTAAACAATGCATACGGGCATGGAAGTTGGTTCTATTAATCCCACCCTTTTTATCTAGATCTGAGTTAAACACAAAGTTAAAGTCCCATCCAATAATAAAGTTATCACCGGTGTATTAGTAAATTTTGCTTCCCGTAAAATTGGGCCCCTGGACCTTATTTCCTAAGGAATGCCGGGGGCCAAAATGTACTGGGAGGGGAGGGGGGGGGGGGAGGGAATTTACTTCTACACCGGCGCATTAGCCATGCCAAACGGCATTGCTTTAAATTGATAAAAGACAATCTGAAGTAATTAAGGCTGTCTTCGGTTTGTCCGAGTGAAACTGGGATTTGCCAATAGGCTTTTGCTAAATCTAGCTTAGTGAAGTAATTAGCTTTGTCCGGGAAATTTAGCCATGAGGTTCTCTGGATTGGGGATCACTCGGGGTCGAAAATTGACCGTTTATTTTTTTTTTAAATCGACACAGAACCTTATTGAGCCATCAGGTTTTCTTGCTAAAACTATTGGAGAAGCATAACATGATTCTGATTTCTCAATAATATTAATTTCAAGAATAGTGTTTATCTTCTTTTTGATCACTTCCTGCGTAGCTAACGGACAGGGGTAAGCTTTTGACCCAACAGCTTCGTCAGTTGTTAAATAATTGGTGTGACTTATCAAATTAGTACACCCTGGCAAATCAGTAAACACATCTTCAAACTGTTTTAACAACGTTCTAACCTCAACCCTCTCGTTCTCTGTTCTGCTCTCACTTATATTAACATCATTGACATTTTCCTTTTGTTTCATTGGACACAATTCAAGCTTCGTTTCCTCATATTTGTTAAGCCAAAAAATCTCTTGGGGCGCTTCTCGATATGCAAAGAAAAGAGCTGGGATATACCTATCCCAGTCCTTGGGGCGCTCGTTACACATTCGGCGCAGCATGCGCTTCAAAGTACCGTTGAACTTTTCAACGAGCCCATTGCAAATGGGATGGTAAGGGGTGATATTAAGCTGTCTTACAGATAAGAGTCGACCCACCTCCTTCATGAGGTCTGAGGTAAATTGTGTACCTAGGTCGGACAATACTTCATCAGGAATGCCTACACGGGAAAAAATCTCTAAAAGGGCACCAACGACCCTTTCTGTTTCAATCCTTGGTAATGGACTGCCTCGGGGTATTTCGTGGCGTAATCTACCAAGGTAAGAATGTACAAATTGCCACGATCTGTGATAGGTTGTAACGGACCTACAAGGTCTACGGCCACCTTTTAGAAGGGTTATTAATAATGGGCATGGACCCTAAAGGTACCCTGGGAACATTCCCTTTTGTGATAGTGCGTTGACATACGCAAAATACCGTCTGACATCTCCCTGCACACCAGGCCAATACAAATTTCCAATAATTCTATGTAACCTTTTCTTCACTCGCAAATGACCAGCCATTGCCGAGTCATGTACCAACTTTAACACCGTCTGTTTAAACTTTTCTGGTACGACCAACTGCCTGACCACTCTGCCAAGTGCATTATTGAATAAGTAAATTCCCGATACAAGAACCCTTTCTCAAATAGGAAGTTAGTCTTGTTACCTTTTGACGATACCCGAACTTTACCCCTATTTGCAATCTTCATCAATTTTGGCAGTGTCTGATCTGCCTTTTGGGCAGCTTCCAATTCCTTTAGTCCTTTGGTTAAGCTTGGGCCACCTGGCTTCACAACCCGAAGGGGTTTCAAATCCTTCCCCTCCTTATCTTTTGCGCCCTTGTTTCAACAGCTAACCCCTTTTCATTCTCTTGTTCGATTTGACCTTTTGTGTCCCAATATGTTACCCCGTTTTCACAATACGCAGGGGTCCAATTTAAATCTTGCTCATGAGGAGCCCGTAATATTTCCGATAATGAGATCATATAGAGGTAGCTCCATGCATAGCGCCTCAACTGTACCCTTGAAATAAGGGGAATAAATTTTCAACTTCATTGCAGGCAAATCAAGAACGGTTTCATTCATCAAGACACACCTTTGGTTAAATCCTCACAATTGACCATCACTCACTAGACTTTGCTTAACTACAACAGTACTACACCCTGTGTCTCTGAGCACTGTTACCTTCTTGCCTCCTACTACGCCCTCACTGATCGGCATACCTTTATCAGGTGCACATGCCGCACTCATAATTGGCCATTCATGGCAATGCTCTAACGCTTACTGTGTCTTTGGTTGGTTCTTTACAATTATACATTTTACATCAAGACATACCGCAATTGAGTTATTGTTTTTCTTTTCTTTGTCTCTTTTGCGTTACTTACGTCTTTCTCCACATGCATACCTGCACTCTTTTCATTAAATCTTATGCCAACAGTCCTTAGCCACGTGACCATTCTTTCCACATACAAAGCAGGACCTAAGTGTTACTTGTGGCACCCTCAGTGTTTTGCTGAGCCCGAACCTTGAGAACCTCTACCCATTTGCTTTGACCTATTCTTTGTTTCTTCCTACCCCTGTCATAACTACAATGTGTTTCATGGTACCTATCGGCTAGTGACGCCATATCTGCCAATGATAATACAATTACGTTTAAAGGTTTTTCTCAAACGACCAGGAGTTTGCAGCTTTGTACGTCGGTTGAGGTCGGTTGAGAGGGAATTCCAGGTCTCAATTGCACGATTAAGAGAGAGAGAGTTGAACACACAATTACAATGACGGGGGGTCGTCGCCTGCGTATTCGGTTATGATAGTACAAATGTTATCACGAAACGCTTAATACGACCCGGACGAGAACACAGGCACGACGTACGGACAGACATAACATCGACAACCAAGTCAATGTCCACGACCTTTGATAACCAGTTGTGGTGCACTGGCGTGTCTACCCACCCCAGGATTGAACCCGGGGCCTCGTGGTCTGTAGACAGGTATGATAACCGCTACACCACAGTAGGTAGATTATTATTGCACGGTTGCACGAATTAAATCTTATAATGTTGGTCCGACAGGGAACACAATAGATGTTGTTTGATTGACAGGTATTGTACTTGTGGGTGTCTTTGTTTGTCGTAAATATCTTTATAAAAGGTGGCGGAAGATTATTGTTTGTAGCCCGGTAAGCAATGGTGGCAAGTTTGATGTTAATTAGATCTGGTAGTTTAAGAAGATTAAGAGACAAAAAATAAATTACTAGTACTGTCACGATAATAAGCATTGGTGATATGTCGGATGGCCCGTTTTTGTAAGATAACTTATTTATTTAAGAATGATTTAGCAACAAGTCTACCAGACACTGCAACAGTAAGAAAAATGAGGTAAAATAAGTGTTTGATACAAGGACCTTAAAATCGTTCGTGGAATGAAATATTTCAATTTTGACCAGATACCAACAAGTTTGATACAAGGACTTTAAAATCGTTCGTGGAATGAAATATTTCAATTTTAACAAGATACCAACACCTCTCGAAATCTTATTGGAAATTGAATGAATATGATCGGACCAAGAAAGATTTGAATCAATATAGACACCTAAGAATTGTGTGGTATCTACTTTACTAATTTTAAGGCTATTTAAGTGGATAGTGACATCCCATTTTTACTAAGTTGTCCAAATATTACATCATTAGTTTTACCAATGTTTAAGCGACAACTTGTTTGCAGAGAACCATTCATGAAATTCAGATAAATCAGAACAAACAGTATTTTTTAACTCTTTAACCCAGTTAAAAAAATAATAATAATATTAGTGTCATCCGCAAATAAAATCAGTGATGACTCTGTAGACACATTGCTTATATCATTGGTATATAGAATAAAAAGAAGTGGACCTAATATCGAACCTTGTCAGTTCGTCGAAACTTTTCGGTTGACATGAATAAGACCATTTGATCCCATTATTCTTCTCTTCACTTCTGAGCCATCTGTTGTTTTAAGAAGATCCTTCGGTCAATTGACCAGGCAGATGAGATTTGGGGATGATAAAAAGTATGTTTAAGAAGGGCGCGATTTCTTGCGGTAAGGTCCTCCTGTAAGACTATCCCAGTTCCTTTCAACTGGAAAACAAGCATGCAACCGGGAAGAAAAAACAATTGAGAAAGAAAAGGGAGGAGGGGGGGGGGGGGTGCACCTTACTTTTTAGACCTCTCTTCTGGACCCCTAATCTTAAACCTGTGTCAGGGGCCCTGAATATGTTAATAGGGGATTAAGCCCCCCTCCCCCACCCCAGCCTAAATAAACAGCTAGACACGCCCCTGACTTGCAAGCGGAAAATTTGTAAGCCACAATTCGCGCGCATTACCTTAATGTATAACGCGCGTAAGATGAGCGTTTGAAAACATATTCCCATATGTTTGATCTCATACCGTGCGTGATTTGTGCAGACGGCCAATATTCCCCTAGTATTTGATTGGTTGATAAGATTCCCCTGGTATGCGATTGGTTCATTATGGACACAATGAACTTCGGCCATGTGACATTATTTAAATCAGTTTTCCGGAAATTACTGATCCAGATTTGAAAAAGTCTATAATTAAAACGAGAAATTATAGTTAAACATATGGAGCTGGTGCAGTCGTTCAGTGGTTAAGGAGTCTTGATCGTATGTGAAAGCTACCGGGTTCGATATCCGCCGCGAACGCTGCATTGTGTCATTGGGAACGATACTTTACTTGCTTCAGTCCACTCAGCCTGTCAGCTGTAAAATGAGTAGTTGGAGACTTAACTTACGATGGACTGGCTAAGGCATGTAATTGGAGTCATATGCTCTCATCCGTTTGCACAATGGAAATTGGTGATGGCTGAGGTGGATTTAACTTTAACTATAGTTTAGTCATACATCCAGTTTGTTATTTCTAAGTTTCAGAAATCGTTGGACCTACCAAACGGGCAATCGCAGGGAATTTTCTCTGGGTTTTCTTTGCCCTGGGGTACGGCCTTTTGGCTGGAATGGCGTATGTTTTTCCGCATTGGCGTGTGCTGACGATAGTTGTAGCAATACCGTTCCTGCTGTTGGTACCGTTTTACATGTAAGTATAAGTCTGTATGATATTTTGTTTTTCTCTTTTTCGTTGGCAGTATATTATACCGAAGCCAAAAGTTTGCCGGTGTGATAGTGAATTTTACCCCCGTAAATCCCCCCCCCCCTCCCCCTTCCTCTCCCCTTTCCACGGTCCTTATTTCTTAAGGAATGTCTAGTGAATTTGGTCCCCTCCGGACTGATTTTACTAGGTAATTAATTTACTGGTGTGTCTGTACGGTTCCTTCAATTCATTTTGTGTACTAAAGTGATACGCTAAAACCGAAGTTAGTAATAATTATGTACGGAATACAGCGCCGCTGTACACGTAGAATTTGCCCACGAACAGAAAATGGCTTCCGGTAAGCACTTCGGTGAAAAAGAAATAGGCTAGAATATTTTCTTCGATCTAGGCAGTGCCAAAATGGCAGTGAGATTTACTGTGAAGGGAGAGGAAGGGTTTTTTCTTGCAAAAGAGGGACAAGTTGTTGTCTCCAAATTTCCTAGAAAAGAAGGGCCAGGGGCCCAATTTTCTAGTGGGTTGTTTTTACTATGAGGGGGGACCAAATTTACTGTATGGCTACGGATTAATTGTCTGGGGGAGCAAATTTCCTAGGAAATAAGGGCCGGGGAACCAAATTTACCGGGCGGGGAGGGGGGGGGGGAATTTACTTTTACACCAGCTAGAGTTTTGTCGATAGCCCTCGTTGACATAGTGCGCCGCCATAGTGGGGTCTAGGGGCGAAGCCCAAGTAGGGGCCAAGAAACTTTGAGGAATTGTATTATTTCGATGCCTCAAAATGGCTTAAAATTATGCAACAATATCAATGAAGTTTACATGACAACTCATGCATTTTTGACAGTTCAATTGATGAAAAGAATTTTATTTTTTATTTTTTATTTTTATACTAAAATCAATCAGGGGCGAAGCTCTGGTAGGTGTCCAGCCCCGGAAGCTCTGAAGAATATGTGATTTCGATACCCCAAAATGGCCTCACATAATACCAAAATTTCAATGAAAAAAATTGAGGACACATACATTTTCAACATTTCAATTGCACTTAGAAGAAAAGTTTGTATCTTGAAGTTACAATCAATTAGGGGCAAAGCTCCGGTAGGGTCCAGGAGCAGAAGCTCTAAAGATTTTGATTCCCCAAATGACTTCAACTTAATACAAAAAATATCAATGAAGTTTACATAAGGACCCAACAGTTCATTCGATAAAAAGCATGAAAAGAAGAAAACGTTTAATTAGCGCACTTTTAATTTTATCACTTTTTAGACGACAAAATTGACAAATTACATGCTCAATTCAGGCATGTCAGGACTGACTAGTTAGTTGACAGGCTGAGCAGCTGCCTGCTCGATTTGACGACGATTTCAAAGAGCAAATCATTTAGCGCATAAAGAATGAACTGTCTTAAGAAGTATGATTGTGTGAAGGCAAATTGTATTTTTTGCTCTTTTTAAACATTGTGAGACAAGTGTCGTAACACTTTAAAGGATTTTTGCGAGTGACAGTCTGAGCGCGCAGCGCGAAACCGTCGGCATCGGACTCAGGGGGTGAAGCATTTTGACTTGACCCTTTATTAAAGGAAAGATTAATCTGTTTTCTGGGTCTACTACTGTGGTGTAGCGGTTATCATACATGTCTACAGACCACGAGGCCCTGGGTTCAAGCCTGGGTTTGGTAGACACGCCAGTGCACCACAACTGGCTATCAAAGGCCGTGACATTTACTTGGTTGTCGATGTTATGTCTGTCCGTACTTCGTACCTGTGTTCTCGTCCGGGTCGTATTAAGCGTTTCGTGATAGCATTGTTACTATCATAACCAAATACGCAGGCGACGACCCCGGCATTGTAATTGTGTGTTCACTCGTCGTCGTCGTCGTGTTTTAACTTACAAAATTAGAAGACCAGATAATAATAATTTAATAATAATTTTGTAAAACATTTAAAAGCGCTTTGCATACAAGCAAATTAAATATAAAAAAAATAATACAGAAATAACAACATACATACAATGGATATAGCTGCACAATTAGACTAATGCCTTTTTAAACAAAAACAGTTTTAAGATTAGTTTAAAAGGGGTCAGGGATACATTATCAATACATTTGAGTTTAGTTGGGAGTGAATTCCACAACCAATTACCTTTACAAGCAAAGGCCCTTTCGCCAAGAGTTGTATGCTTAATAAAAGATGACATGTCGTCTGGATTTCAGGTGGGATGGCATATGGGACAGGGTGGGATAGCTAGTAGGACATGGTGGGAAAGCACGTGGTACATGGAAGGATGGCATATGGGACAGGGTGGGATAGCTAGTAGGACATGGTGGGAAAGCACGTGGTACATGGAAGGATGGCATATGGGACAGGATAAGATGGTATAGGGAGGGATGGGATGTTGGACAAGGTGGCATGGTATATGGGACAGGGAGGGATGATATGTGGAACAGGGTGGCATGGTACATGGGACAGGGTGGCAAGGCATATGGTGGGATGTCATCTTGATTGCAGGTGTGATGGCATACGGGTCATGTTGTGGAATGGCATCTGGATTTGTATAATGACTGTTATTGTAGTATAATAATACTAATATTTCACTTTCGCTTTTTCTTTCTGACAAACGCGTCGAAAAAAAAAGAAAAAAGTTTCTCGTCACAGTAACGTAATGCGCTGTGTATGTAACTCGGCACACAACGTACATGCTAGTGTCTGGATGTACAAACAGACAGTGGATCGGATCTTGCGTTCACAACCGGAAGTGACGTCAAAATTTCGCATCTTTAATTTTACCGTATTTTAATGAGACGAGCCTCCCTCTTTAACCGAGTTATTATAGGTTAATAGCTCCTTTATCAAAATAAGGACGAATTTGTATAGTGAAGCTCTGTTCAACTCAGCCGTGTCATGTCATGACAGATACATACTGTACTACAACTGTACAAGTTACAACGTGCATATACCCAATCTCCATACGCACACTGTATAATGTGCGCTTCTTTTGTAATGCGTTGATGACGTGGTTAGTACACGGCATGTACTTACTGACGTCATCCCGATTTGTTTTGAGACGACAACGCTTCTTTAAATAACAAGATTTTAAATCGTTGCACCAAATACAAAAGAACGCTATACGATTTAAACTAGAGTAGTTTATTTTGGGGTTTAGGGGCGAAGCCCCGAAAACCCTGGATAAAGGCTTCAAAATTTGTTGGTTTTTGTTTGTGTCGACATTTGCCGATGAGATAGAAAAAACAAATATTTGCTAATACTTTTGTGGTTCTTGAACTGTAAAAGCTTCAAAATATGTAGGTCTTTGTTTTTGTTGGCATTTGCCGATGTGAATCAATTTTGATTTAATAATACTTTTTTGCCTCTTAAACCTCAACCTGTGTTGATTTGCTTACAGGTCTGATAGATTTTGCCGAAAGACCAATTTAATCCCTACTCCCCATGTGTCACACCCCCTCAAGTACGCCCTTGGTACCAGGGACATGCGATGAGACCTGATACTAAATCAAATTAGTGGTGGTACTAGGCACTTGCGATGAGACATGGTGATACTAAACCAAATAAGTGGTGGTACCAGGGACATGCGATGAGACCTGGTCACGGTGGTACCAAACCGATTTAATGGTAATATTTAATCGAATTAATGGTCATTAATTGGATTTAATGCCCACATTAAAACGATTTTATCCTACCATCAATTCCATTTAAAGGAATTCTATTCCCGTGAATTTTGATTTTCATATATATAATATCTATGGGAAGACGTTATTATCATCATTCTGCCCAGGGCCTTTTTTCCTGGGGACACTCTTCTCGGTAAAATTTTAAAGAAATACAAAATGTTTTGGAAAACACTACTTTGTGCATGGAAAAGACTGACCCCGTGCCTCCCCCGACATACACTTGATGAATATAAATTACGGCCCTGATCCTGCCTACGAACACTGAACCAATAGACAAGGGCGTGGCTGGTGCGGGGCGTTACTCCACCTCGAGATTTGAAACACTTCTCCTGTCGGCAAAAGTTACCTAGACCATAGTAGTTGATGGTGTTTACTTTGCAGAATCTTTTCATGGCAAATGTGGAACAATGGAAAAATATTGGTCCCTGTTTATAATTTTTCGAGAAAATTGATAAGAGTTGATACAAATATTGTAAAGAAAACGTTTATCTTACTAAACTTAATCAAAGTTGGTTAGAAAGTAGGTCAAGTGCGCATTTCTCTATCCTTATTCTTCAATGAAATGACCACGTCTCTGAATTAGCATTACGACTGTATGAGATATGTATGAAATTGTTTATCAAAGCCCTATTCTTCACTGAAATGACCATGTCTCTGAAATAACCTTGGGATATGTCTTTTGTTTTCCAAAGGGTGATACCGGAATCTCCAAGATGGCTGGTGGTCAAAGGGCGGTACAAAGAAGCAGAGATAATCATGAGGAAGATGGCGGCATTTAATAATAAGAGTCTGCCATTAAATTTCATGCAGGGCATCATAGACGAGGTCAGTTTCTTGGTGAAACATTTTTTAGCCAACTTTATGGAGGCAGTCAGTGGTGTAGACGCGGGGGATGGGGGAGGGGGGGACTCAGGCTGAACTCACAGCTATTTAAGAGGGGTTTGGGACCTTGCATCTATTTAAAATATGTTCATTTTTAAATTTCATAAGATATTTATATCAAATAATGAATCAATCTATTGAAATGCCATAAGGGGGTGTTACTTGAAAGTATATGATTTAATTATAATCAATTTATCCATCTGTCCATTCGTATATCCCTCCCTGCATGCCTTTCTTTTGGGAAGGGGTTGGGGGGGGGGGCAAGCAATGCTGCATGTCGATATCTTTAAACATTGGAGATCGAAAACACCTCGAGCTAAAGATTTAGCTATACATCACTGGAGGCAGTAACATACATATAGTTTATCCTTCTGTGAGAGAGAAAATTGAAATTGTAGTAACTATAATTCTTTTTGACGTTCGGTTTATGGGCATTTTGTGCCCCTTTTAGGCCCCATAAATGATAACTTCTGTTTTTGTTTTTTCTTTCTGTTATTTGAAAAATTCTTCAAAATACACATGCACGAGGACTGATGAAGACGGTATGTCCTTTATTCCGTAAACTTTTTTATTTTACAGAAGGAACAGCATTCATACAAAGAAGGCAGATTCTTAGATCTTCTGAAGTCATCTATTATGCGTTGGAGAATACTTAATCTTATGTTTAATTGGTAAGTAGCCAGGTCCGCAAAGGCGGCGTCCGCGTCAAATTTCAATCTATTTTAAACTGTTCGAAGAATAAATTTAGCTTGAAGAGCAACAAGGGCGTCATTGCATTTCATCACATTCTGGACCTTTTTCTGTCGATGCCCTGGCTATACGCATGGCCCCTGGCTATATGCATGGCCCCTGGCTACACACATGACCACCTGACTACACTCATGGTTCCCTGGTTGCACTCATGGCCCCCTGGCAACACTCACGGTCGCCTGGCTACACTCATGGTCTCCTGGCTACACTAATGGTCCCCGGCCACACTCATGGTCCCCTGGCTGCATTTATGGGCCCCGCTACACTCATGACCCCTGGCTACACTCTTGGCCACTGGCTACACTCATGACCCCTGGCAATACCCAGCCACTGGCTACACTCATGACCCCTGGCAATACCCATGTCCCCCGATATACCCATGGACCCTGGCTATGCTCATGGCCTCGACTACACTTATGACCCTTGACTATACCAATGGCCCCAGCTACACTCATGGCTCCAAGCTTCAAACTTGGTCCCTGGCTATGCTCATCGTCCCTGGTGACACTCATGAACTTATGGTCCCTGGCTATGCTCACTGCCCCCCGACTACAGGCATGGCCCATGGCTACACACAAGGTCGTGGTGATTACTGTAAAAGGAGGATCAAGAACGATTCCCATTGGTCTCAATATCTTAAAGGGAAATCTTGTCACAAGAAAATTGCTTGACATTGCATCAGTAAATCTGCTACATACCAGTGACGTCACTTCCGCTGCACTTTTGATTGGGATGTCAGTATGTGTGTAAATATGATCTGCCAACCAGAAACATTGAATTGTATTGCATAGTTTTCTCCAAATAATCACGAAAACTAGCCCTTAATATAAAAAAATGTATATCATTTTCCTTAGCTTAATAAAGTTATATTATGCTGATTATATGGTTTTTGATAGCAAGATATAATAGAAACGCTGATTTCACTTCCCGCCATTCTTTTACATTCATTTCCAGGGCTGTTCAGAGTTTGGTGTATTATGGTCTCTCGCTGAGCACATCAGATTTAGGAGTAAACAATTATGTTGCTTTCTGTATTTCTGGCCTCGTTGAGATTCCGGCCTATTTTTGTTGCATGTATATACCTGATATCATTGGAAGACGGTTTTCGATTACCTCGACAATGGTTGTCGGGGGTATGGCTTGCATTATTACAATATTCATCCGTAAGTACAGAAATTTTGTTCCATTTCAGCCATTGAAAATCATCAATTATCCTCCTTTTTTCCCCCCTTTTTAGTTAGCTTCTGATTCAGTGGCGTAGCTTAGGGTAGTGGTGGCCGAAGTTGATTATATATAGCGTCATCATGGTATATATTAGCTATATAAATATATATGTTTAAATTTGTTTATCGCCGTCGCTTGTAATATGGAGTTTTCCTCATAAAAGTGTAATGCTATTAACTGTCTATTATGATAATTGGGGCATGGGCTGAATTCGCCACATGGTAATACAGGTATCAATGAAAGATCAATTAGGTATTGATTATAAATGATTACGCAGTGTTTTAAACATTAATATCAATAGTAAGAGTACCAATAATAGCAGTACTATCACACGCAAGAAATGTGTTAATAATATGCGCTCATGTTTGGCCAGGTGTTTCTTGAACTATATAAGCAGAATGTATGTTTCCTTATTGTAGCTCGAGGCGAAAAACGCTCACTTTGGCCTGTTGGCAGTAACAAGCATAGGCCAATTGACTAGCCACTCTGGGATCAATTGTGAGAAGCCGTGTTACTAGGCATTGGCGTATCTATACTTTTTTTGCAAGGAGAGGGGGGGGGGGGGAGGCAAAACAATAAGAATTTCCGAATCCAAGTTTACGAGTTTTGGAAAAATTTCCCCTACACCCCCAACCCCTTCGTTTTTTTTTGTTTTTTTAGCTACGCCACTGTTACCAGGGTAGTGATGATAACCACCCTGATATTCCTTACAAATTAGAATTGAGTGGCATGAAATTTGCTCATTTGTTGAATATAGTTCAAACAGACAAACTTTCATAATTTCATAATTTAGTTTCTAGCAGAACAGTATGTTAATGATATTTAAAAGAATTCCCTTTATTCTAGCCCCTGGTTTTCTACGGACCGCTGTTGCAATGGTGGGAAAGTTTGGAATAACGGCGTCTTTCGCACTTGTTTACCTGTTTTCAGTGGAACTCTTGCCAACACCCTTCAGGTAGGATAAGTTTGACAAAGTATACCCTTGCCAGTGGCCATGGTGGCGAAACTTAAAAGGCTTCAAAAGTGGCGAAGCTCAAAAGCAGGGACGTCGCTCTATACTGTAGAATCTTCTGATTTATTATTTCTTTCTTTCTATCTTTCTTTCTATCTATTTATGTTATTATTTTATTATCATTATTATTATTATTATTGTTTTAATTTATTTTTGTTATTATTTCTTAAAATTTGTTTATTTATTAGTATTAGTATTACTATTATTATTTTTATTTGTATTGTTATTGTTATTATGTTTTTATATTTTTATAGGTACGGGGAGGGGGGGAGAGAGTCATCAAGATTCCAACACAGTGATAGTGTAAAACTTAAATTGACAAGAAGAATGGGGAACTTTATTCTAACGTTAGAATCTCGTGGGTCCATTTGGGTAACCATTTCTAAACAAGAAAGAAAAGAATATGCCTGAAAATTTGGGTAAAATCGTGAGGTTCAGCTTCTGAAGATTTCTTGTTTTTGGGGCCAATTAAATTTCATCATTAATTCCATTTTTAGAACCAACCCAAATAAATGCCAAATTTACCACATCTTGGTTTATCATTTTTTCCCACTTTTCGTCAAAAGTCAACCAACTTCTCATTATGGGACTATAGTTCGGCACTTTCAGAATTAAAAAACAAAAGGTCTTTGAACGCAAAAATGGATTCCGATTTCTTACAAGGGTCCCCATTTCGTAATGCACTGCTTAGGGATAGGTTAGGGTCCTATAATTTGAAGACTTACAGTTTTTGGTTCTGATGCTCGTAGCATAAGGAACCTATGCAGTCATGCTTGCGTGTGTATGTATGTATGTGTGTATGCATGTATGTGCGTCTGTGACTGCAAATTCCTAAGCGCGATATCTCAAGAAGGATACACCGGATTCATGTCATATGTGGTACACAGATAGCCCATGGTCCATAAATGTGCCCTATTGTTTTTGGTGGCGATTACAGGCATATTAATAAGTTGGCGGGGCTTAATGTAAATATCTTAAAATGTTCATATTTTTACAACAGTATGTCTGCTTTATTTCATATTGAGTGTAATTATGCTGTTAGCTAGTGTGTTCAAACAAAAATGTTGAATTTCATTAATATGCATAGTGGGCGGGGCTTAATATGATTTAGTAGAAAAGAGCATGTAAGCACAATATCTGAAGATCGATGTTCTGTTTTTATGTCATATGTAGTACACAGATAGTCCATGGTCTGTAGATGTGCCCTATTGATTTTGGTGGTGATGTTATGCATATTAATGAGTAGGCGGGGCTTAATTTTGAATATTCAAATGCTCATATTTTAACAATTACCTCCGCTTTGTTTGATATGTGGTATAAATATATTGTTAGCTGGTATAAACAACGTTGAATTTCATTAACAAGCATAGTGGGCGGGGCTTAAGATGATTTTGTCGAAAAGAGCTTGTAAACGCCATAACTCAAGGACAATACATTGGATGTAGGTCACATCAAGGAGCTGTGTAGAAGCTCCTTGGTCACATGTGGTACACAGATAACCCAAGGTCCATTTGTGTGCTCTGTAGGTGGTGCACATCATTGGGGGAGGGGGGTTAATGTGAAAGGAAATCTTGAAAAAGCGATAACTTTTTTGCTTTTGCAACCGTATGTCTGTTCACATCAATCTTGCGTATTAAAATTGTCAGCTATTGTGCATATATGAGCAAGGTCAAACTTGGTTCTACAATCATTCAATCAGTAATAGGGACGAAAATAAATCATAATTGAGATGAGTGACATTCCATAGCCACCCAGAAAGGCCAAATGATAATAACTCATATGTCTTGTTAAAAATGGAGCTAAGCTATGATGAAGGTTGTTAAAGAGCTCGGACATAGCACTGACCTAAGCAAAGTAATTCATTTAAAAATGAAAATAAATAGGGACAGATAAAAGTGGGTGTTTTATGCCATAAAGCCCTGGGGATATCTTTTGGCGAAAATGGTTTCACACGGGCTGTCTGTGGGTGGGTTATTCAGGAAGGTCACATGATTCTGTAATTAAAGGAATATTCCTAAAGTTTTTCATGTAATGCATGAAAATAACAATTCAAGCTGAAACTTTTCTTTTGTAGTGTTGATGTTTCCTTTATATTCATTTCATATATTA
This sequence comes from Chiridota heheva, assembly GCA_020152595.1. Lineage (NCBI taxonomy): Eukaryota > Metazoa > Echinodermata > Holothuroidea > Apodida > Chiridotidae > Chiridota > Chiridota heheva. The sequence goes on along the minus strand of JAIGNY010000121.1, from coordinate 969,142 downwards.
CCCAGAACCAAAAGGTATACATGACATCACTACCACAACATTGGAACATACTGTATGTGCAGACCATGACCCATGTGTGTACCTGATATAGCATTAATCTGGTTTATCGTGAATGAGATACAGCATGGTGTTTACATCATTTAGCACTTTCACATTAAGCCACGCTCACCATGCATATTAATAACATCTGCTGAGAACATAAGCATGTACACAATAACCAACAAAATTATCCAAATTATCATATTTACTTCTAGTTATACCTTACCTTCCATGCTATAAATATGCAATCTAGTCACATGACCTGATTCTAACGCACTTCTAACCGACTTTAAAAACGTAGTTACCAGCCCGGTCCTGACCTCCATATAACCTCTACTAACCCTCACTTCTTTTCAGCGCGTTGTTATCACAACATCGATGGGACTGGTCAAATTTTCTTTTTTTAATTTAACCTTTTTCAAACCATTTTCTCCCTTGCAGCTTCTACCACTTAACCCTGCGGTCCAGCGGAGGAAGATTCCCTAATCGCTGTACAGCACTTACCAACAGAGGGCCCAGACCTATTTGCAGGTCACTTCTGAGATGTTCTGTCGCTTCAAGCTGGCCGCCAGGACGATCTTCAGAAGACTCAGAAGCTGTTAGCGAAGACGAAGTCTTTTTCTTCTCTTCCCGCACGTCGTCGCCCTTCGGCCCCCAAACGGGGCCGGGGTGCGTCTAACCAGCGACGAGTCCATCATCGCCGTAGCGGGACCCTACACAGCTTCTTCCTCTCGCCAGGAGTCCACTTCGTGGACCGGCAGAGTGAAAGTGCCAGAGACCGGTCAACGCTCCTTCCCCTCTGCACGCAGAACGGGTACCTTCTTCTCCCAAGGGAGGGCGAAGGGCAAGGGACATTGTTTTGACCCACCCTCGACCCCGTTGACGGGTGTTCCAGTCCGGGTTCGTTTGGGGATATTTTCAGAGGCATGGGAGAGAGTCACCACCGACAAATGGGTGCTACGAACCGTTCGGCAGGGTTACCGTCTAGAGTTTACGACTCCCCCGCCCAACGGGGGGTCTTTCGCCCCACCCCCACGCCTCGTGTGAGCGACCACGCAGAGTTGTTGAGGACAGAAATCGGGGAGGTGCTGTCGAAAAGCGCCATCACCCCATTTCAAATCTTCCCAGGAACCCGTAATGTCCACGTTTTTTTTGGCCTCTAAGAGGGGGAACAAGTGGTGCCTGATAATCAATCTGAGTCCACTCAACAGGTTCATTCGTCCGTTGAAGTACAAAGTGGAGACTCTTCACTCCATCCTCCCCTAGTTGACAAGGGGCCTGTGGGTCACCTCCGTCGACCTCGCGAACGCATATCTCCATGTGCCGATGCTCGAGGAACACAGCCGTTTTCTGTCGTTCCAATTCGAGGGAGTTACGTACACATTCAGGGCATTACCCTTTGGGCTATCGACTTGCCCTCAGGGTCTTCACCCGGATAACGAGGTTCTAGCGGCCTTCCTACGAGAGCAAGGCATCAGAATATGTATGTACCTAGACGACTGGTTGATCGTCGCAGTAGACGCAGCTACCGTCGCGGAATACACGAACGTAGTCATAAGAGTGGCACAGGACTTAAGAAGGGTGGGGAGGGGGTGATCAACCTCGCCAAGTCCAATCTAGTTCCATCTCAGACTACCACTTTTCTGGGAGCAGTCCTGATTTTACTCAAGGTCGTATACGACCGACGGAGGAGCAGATCCTAGCCGTGATGGCGGGAGCCGACATCCTTCTCTCGCTACCGGCGTCGCTGGCAAGAGCTTGGCTGGTATTCTTAGGATACCTAGCCAGCCTAGTAGATGTAGTCCCCATGTGCAGGTTTTACATGCGGAATCTACAATTTCATCTACTGGATCATTGCATACCATCTAGGAGGGACCTCAGTGTCCTCGTACCCCGTACGGATCTCTTATCCCGCCTCCAAGGAGTCCCCACAGAATGAACCCTCCTCCCGCGGGTGGCCGAGGCGATCTGGTTGACCATCGGTCTCCCGGACGTAGATCTGTTCGCGTTCGTGACACTGACACCCAACCCGAGGGTCTGGAAAGTCGACACGTTCACGATCAGGTGGACCCACTTTGTGGGCTACGCCTTCCCACCGTTTGCTCTGATACCGAGAGTACTGGGCAAGGTGATGTACGATCAGTGTCCCATGTTTCTTCTGGTAGCTTCCAACTGGCCCGGCCAACTGTGGTTCCCTCAGCTGCTCAATCTTGTCGCAGGTTTCCCGTACGAGCTTCTGGTCACGGACGAGTTAGTCTCAATCCCGTGCTCCGGCAAACTGCACTACAATCCAAGAGCACTCCATTTTACTGTGTGGCCTCTATCCGCGAATCTCTTGTGTCGCAGGGTCTTTTGGAGGCAGCTGCCCAAATAGCAGCCCGAAGATGGAGGTCTTCCACTTTGGGTATGTATGCTTCCAGACTCGGAATGTTCCGAGACTGGTGCCAGGGTAGATCGGTTTGTCCGCATACGGCGCCTCTTGGTGACGTAGCGGATTTTTTGTTGGTCCAGTTGATCCTGAATAAATCCATCAATACAGTCAAGGGGTTCAGGACAGCCATATCAGCTATCCATCGGGGCTTTCTAAATGGCTCGATCGTCACCGACGCACAGCCTCTGGAAAGATTGATTAAAGGAATGTTCTTACAAAGACCTTCAGTTCGGATCCTCGCTCCCCCATGGGATATGCGGGTGGTTCTCGAGACATTACCACGGGCTCCGTTTGAGCATTTGCCAGAATGTCCACTTAAGGAACTGACGATCAAAACGGTATTTTTACTTTCTGCGGCCTCTGCTAGACGCAGACGCGCCACTCACGCGCTTTCGCTCAAAGGGGGCCATATTCGCTGTGAATTGGGGGCGTTCGACTCGTGCCCAACCCGGCCTTCTTAGCCAAGAATCAGACATTAGAGTTTTTACCGGAACCTATTTTCCTTCCGTCGCTCGCTACGTTTTGTAACACGGCAGAGGACGAGGCTTGATGCCCGTTCGATGTCAAAAAAATACTATATTAAACGTACGCAATCCTTTCGGAACGACGTTACCGCCTTATTCGTGTCCTTACAAAATCCACATCGCGCCGTCTAGCGTGATACGATTTCACGTTGGATTGTTCAGGCATTCACGAACAATAAATCCGCGTTATTCACGGAACGTTCGGTTAAGGCACATCAGGTACGAGGCATAGCTACATCAATTGCGCTTTTTGGTGGGGTCCCCTCAACGATATTCTTCGTGCTGCGGTATGGAAAACACCAGCCACGTTCGTCTCCGCATATCTGACAGTCTGAAGGATATACCAGACTATCAAGGCGGGGTTGCAAGGGCCCTTCTTTTAAGAGGAGGACCACCCCTTTCTTGAGGTGAATATTCTCGTTTTTGATTATTCACGTCCTCTCGTTCTGTTGGAGTTATTACGTTAAATTTCTTAACGTCTTAATCGCTTACTAACGAATTTCGGTCGCTGTTCTGGCACGTTTAATTCGTTTCTTTTTACTAACGAAAATTTTTGGCCATTGTTCAGGCTCTTTTTATTTCGTTTATTAACACTAACGAAACTTTGCCGTTGTTTTGGCGATTGTTCTTTTGTTATTTTACTAACGGAATTTTGCCGATCTTCGGCACCTTTTAATTCGTTTATGTTTTACTAGCACGGTTCTGCCGCGGCTCTGGCAGCTTCTCTTTAGTTTAACTTTATAGACGATTTGATCCCCAAACCACTTCGGTCCTCTGACGACCCTGGTGAGTTTTCGTCATGGCGTTTTGAGCGTGGTTTACAGTTTGATTCTGTTCACTAACGGATTATGTTTGCATGTTTTCGCGGATGATTAACCAAGTTTGTTCTGTAGACGTTTTACCTCGGTTATTCTCAACAGAGTGCTCTCTGTTCTCTCGTCATAACGAGCAGTGGGTTACTATTTTTGATAGTTCCTATTCGATGGTCTTTCGTCCTTAAGAGGAGAAGGAATTTCGTCCTTTAAGCAGGATAAGACTAGTGCGAGTTTTAGTACCACCCTTTAGAAAATTATGCTGCGACCTGAACTTCCTTCCTTTATCCTTGGTTGCAATCTGATTGCATATTTATAGCATGGAAGGTAAGGTATAACTGGAAATGAATGTACCCCGCTAAGCGTAGGGGGAATATTTACGAAAGTTATACTTACCTTCCATGCATCCTGGCCCGCCTTTCCTATCGTTCAGGCCTCGGTGGAATGTTAATTGAGGGTTAGTAGAGGTTATATGGAAGTCACGACTGGGCTGGTAACTACCTTTTTAAAGGCGGTCAGAAGTGCGTTGAATCAGGTCATGTGACCAGATTGCATATTTTTAGCATGGAAGGTAAGCATAACACTCGTAAATATCCCCGCTACGCTTAGCGGGGTAAATTAATTAATATGCAAAACAAATATACAGACTTTGCTCATTTATCACTTTTTTCAATAATTTCATATTAAGCCCGCCAACTTATTATTACGCATGATATCACCACAAAAAAATTAGGGCACATCTACAGACCATGGGCTATCTGTGTACCAAATATGAGTTTACCGTTTTTGAGATACTGTGTTTACAAGCTCTTTTTAACAAAACCATATTAAGCCCAACCCACTACGCATATGAATGAAATTCAACGTTTTTACATCATGAAAATGTACCTAGAACTAAAACACACTCATTGATAACCAATGCATATTGTCAAACATATAGAGTAACTGAAGTGAAGATAATTAATATCATGAAGTTATCAGGCACTAACAAACAAAACCATCATGTTAACCAAGAAATGGCCCCATGACCCATATAGAAACCACAGTTCTATGAAGAATCAGAAAAAAATATTCATAGAAAATTGTAAAGATGATAAATTGGTTCTCAGATAATGGGAATATGTAAACTGACAAGGAATGGCAGGATGTTTGTAACAGAAACTTCAAAATCAAATAATTTCTTGTATGTTTGCCCAGGCATCCAGGAGGGGTAGTTTTGGCGTTAAAGAGGACAAAGTTCAGAGCTCTCAAATGTTTAAATTTATCTGTGAAGCCAATGACCATATTCAATAATATGCATAGTGGGCTGGGCTTAACATGATTTGTTGATAAGAGCTTGTAAGCATGGTATCTCAAGAACGGTAAACTGAATTTATGTCATATGTTGTATGCAGATAGCCCATGGTATGCAGATGTGCCCTATTGCTTTGGTGGTGATATCATGCAGATTAATGATTAGGCGGGCTTAATATAAAATACAAAAATTGAAATGCTCTATCAACTATGTGGTGGTATACAGATAGTACATGGTCTGTAGAAGTTTCCTATTGTTTTTGGTGATGTCATACATATTAATTAGTAGGCAAGGCTTAATGTGAAAATCTTGAAATACTCATACTTTAATAATTACATGTCTGTTTTGTTTCATATTATGATTTTAGCTAGTTTGTACGTGTTCATTTGATAACAACATTGAATTTCATTAATATTTATAGTAGGCGGGGCTTAATATGATTTTGCTGAAAGAGCTTGTAAATGATATTTCAGATATTTTATGATATAAAATGACAAAACAGTTAATACAAAGTCAATCAACAAGCCTACAAAAAATATGAGTCTCTTATTATGGTAAAACTATTTGGTAGGGAGAAAGGAGGGGGGAGGGGGGGGGGGGTCGTAAGATTATTGGAAATTTTGGTTACATTTCCCGAAAATAGATTGAGGACATTTCACGAAAATTAAAGCAAAATTCACGAAAATGGAAACAAATTTTACGAAAAAGAAGGATATTTCCCGAAAATTGAAGCAAATTTCATGAGAATTAATGCAAATTTTCCCGAAATGAAGATATCCTGAAAATGAAGGACATTTCACGAAAATAACGGACATTTCACGAAAATTGATCCTAATTTCCCGAAAATTTAAGCAAATTTCCCGAAAATTGAAGAAAATTTCCCGAAAATGAAGGAAATGTCCCGAAAATTGATGAAAATTTACCGTAAATTAAGACAATTTAACGAAAACTGAAGGAATTTTCACGAAAATTAAAGGAAATTTTGTGAAAACTGAAAATGAAGAAAACTTTTCGAAAATTGAAGCAAATTTTACGAAAATTGAAGGAGATTTCTCGAAAATTGAAGATTTCCTTAAGAAAAGATGCCATGATGGAATCTAAAACTTCTAAATCAGTTCGTTACATCTTTATTATTGGGAAGGGGACAAAATGGTTCTTAACCCCCAATGGCCTTGACCCCTTGCCCCCGGTTCCTACGCCACTGATTAGTTATTTAACAAATAATTAATTATGTAAGAAGAAAAGATTGTTTAACAAGAATTTTCATTATTTAACAACTTGATTGATTATTGAACAAAACTATTTAGCAAATAATATATTATTTAACAAATTATTGACATATTATTGGCATATACAAATTTGAAGGGGAAAATGATATGCATATACATTAAAAAATATAGAAATTATATAAATGGCTTGTCTTTTAATAATTGTTACCAACTAATGTGTGAAAATTGAATCATTTAAGAATCATGATATTTGTTAAGAAAGACATTCTTTTCTGGTCAAATCATATTTTCTTGCATTTATCTAATACAAAACACTTATTTAGGAAATATTTTTTTTACTCTTGGCGCCCTATATTATGGAAGCCACAAACTGTGATTTAGACAATCTGAAATGTTACTATCATTTAAACTAATTATGCAAATATACAACTTGTTGCTTTCTTTCTTTCTATTGTGCAGAAATGCCGGTCTGGGAGCTTGTTCAGTAACATCCCGTTTAGGGGGCATCATTTCTCCCATGATACTTCTGCTAAGAAACTTGTGGGAGCCTCTGCCTTTAATTATATTCGGTTTAAGCTCTCTTGTTGCAGGCTTGCTGGCTCTCCTCCTTCCTGAATCTAAAGGAGTACCCCTTCCACAAACAATAGAGGAAGCCGAGAATATGGGCAAGTAAGTAGTTCTGTATATTCTCATAAACACCGTGGCGGTGGATGGTGGCTATGGGGAATGCCCCTTAAACGCTGTGGCGGTGGGGTTCATGAGCGAGATTTGCCTACCGAAAGTGGAGGGCAAAGTCAAAAGTACAAGGAGGAAGAGAGGAGGGAGGTGGAGGGGGAAGGGGGTCACACTAAGACGCAAAAATTACCATATAAAAGATACAAATTCGGAAAAAGTGAGGGGAAAGTGCCCCATTGTCCCCTTCAAATCTCGCCTATGGTGGAGATGGTATAAGGGTGTATCCCATAAAGGATGTGGCGGTGGGCTAAGGGAATGTCCCATAAACGCTGTGGCGGTGGGCGGTTGCCTTTAGGAATGTCCCATAAGTTTTGCGGTGGTTGACGGTGGCATAGGTGAATGTCCCATGAGGGCTGTGACAGTAGGTGACCTAAGGGAATGTCCTTTAATCGCTGTGGTGGTATTTGGTAGCCAAAAAGATTGCACAACAATTGTGGTGGTGAATGATGTTCTATGGGAATGTTCTATAAACGCTGGCTGTGGATGGTGCCCTGGGGGAAGTCCCATAAACGTTGTGGCAACGCATGGTAGCCTAGGGGAATGTATCATAAACGCTGTGGCGGTGGACAGTGGAATATGGGAATGCCCATTATACGCTGTGGCGGTGGACAGTGACCTAGGGAAATATCCCATAAACGCTGTGGCAGTGACGTAGGGCGCTGGCGGAGCTAGATCTAGGGGGTTGTCTCATAATCGCCGTGGGGACCGGCTGTGGCCTAGGGAACTTTCCTATCAATGCTATGGCGGTGGACGGTGACCTAAGGGAATGGCCCATTAATTGCTGTGGCAGTGGGTGGTAGCCTAGAGGAATGTCTAATAAATGATGTGCCGGTAGCCTTCTGGGGAATGTCCCATAAATGATGTGCCGGTAGCCTAAGGGAATGTCCCATACATGATGTGCCGGTAGCCTAGGGGAATGTCCCATACATGATGTGCCGGTAGTCTCGGGGAATGTCCCACACATGATGTGCTGGTAGTCTAGGAGAATGTTCCATAAATCATGTGCTGGTAGCCCAGGGGAATGTCCCATACATGATGTGCCGGTAGTCTAGGAGAATGTCTCATAAATGATGTGGCGGTGGTCTAGGGGAATGTCCCATAAATGATGTGGCGGTGGCCTACAGGAATGTCCCATAAATGATGTGCCAGTGGTTGGTGGCCTAGGGGAATGTCTCATAAATGTTGTGGCGGTGGCCTACAGGAATGTCCCATACATTGTGTGGCGGTGGTCTAAGGGAATGTCCTTACGAGAATGTTTTACCCATGATCAAACAATTTAATCAGCGATTTTCATTTCAGAAAAATCATACCCTTACAAGAGGAGAAGAACCAACCAGAAATGACGAAGCTGGCCACAGCTTGATGATGGATTGAACAATTCAATATTGCCTTGGAGATGGGCGGTTGGTCAACACATACCAAACAGACAGTGGACTACGCTTTCCTTCAAACAAAATGCATGTTAGGTGGGGGAGTAAATGGAATTATCGAGAATAAGATCAATTGTATAAACGGAGGGTGGTGGGTGTATATTAGGTCGATGTGGGCTGGTATGTGGTCTCATACAAGGACCATGTACCTAAAGATAAAATCCGCGGCAGAATTCAGCAAGCGATCACTGGACTTCTTTGAAAACCTTCTTTGAACTGTAAAAAACCGGTTAAGAGGTATGGTCATAAGTTAAGATGGTATGGTCATACCTCTAGATTGGGCTGGCTGATAGTGGGCTTAACAATAGGACCATGGCAACAAGATGAAGGATGCACGAAGCTGATGGTGCAATATTTTTCGAGGGCTTCCATAATATCATTTTAAATTTTCATCACTAGAGATTATCACATCAGATATTGATGCATATTTTTATACTTATGTATATAAAATGATTTTCACGTTGAAACGTATAACAGGGGTAGGATAGCAATATTTGACTATAATCTACAGCCGTGCCGTGGCCAGGATTTTTTCATATTGGGAGGGGGATTGAATTGAATCAAGAAGATATTTATTGGTGTAATTGAGGTGACACCGAAGGTGTCACTTCGAGCGTAAACCACTCGACTTGTCGGCGTGGGATCCAGGGGTCCGTTTAAGGGCCCAGGTGAGGTCGAGGGGGCGAAGTCCCGGTAGGGTCTAAGGGCCGAAGCCCCCGGAAGCTCTTACAAAATTGACATTTTAAGGGCAAGAAGTTTGTCACAACTCATAGTAAAAAGGTGTATTATACAAGTCAAAATTAATGTCAAAGAGAACTATAATACACCATATACAAAACACAAAATCCTAGCACAATGCGCTGGAATTGTCGGCGTGGGGCCCAGGTGCGCGCCAAAGGGCCCCTGGTGGGATCCAGGGGCGAAGCCCCGGTAGGGGTTGAAGGAACGAAGCCCCCGGAAGCTCTCGCAAAATTGACATTTCAAGGGCAAAAAAGTAGGCTATGTCACAGCGCATAGTAGGAAGGTGTATTGTACAAGTCAAAATTCATGTCAAAGATAGCTTTAATAGACCATATATGTTTAATATATTATTACTGAAGAACCTTTTCCAGAGAAAGTGCCCTTTTGAAATCTAAAAACACAATAAGCACCTGGAATGTCAAGCTTGTTGAACCGACGGCACCAATCTGAATCGACGGATTAAAATCTGAACCGTCGGATTAAAATCTGAACCGTCGGATTAAAATCTGAACCGACGGATTAAAATCTGAACCGACGGATTAAAATCTGAATCGACGGATTAAAATCTGAAGGGACAGATTAAAATCTGAACCGACGGATTAAAATCTGAACCGACGGATTAAAAATTGAACCGACGGATTACAATCTGAACCGACGGATTTAAATCTGAAGCGACGGATTAAAATCCGAACCGACGGATTTAAATCTGAAGTGACGGATTAAAATTTTGGGGGCTACGCCACTGATCAACAGTATTGATAATTAATGCTTATTAATGCTTTTGTTATAAGTCACATTGATTATTGTAATTCACTTCTTGTTGGACTACCTGATTATCAACTTTACAGAATTCAAAGAATGCTTCATGGTGCTGCTCGGTTGATTTTCAGACTACCAAAGTTTTCTCACATTAATGCTTTTTGAAGTCCCTCTACTGGTTACCAGTCAAACAAAGAATTGATTATAAAATTATTTTACAAGTCTTCAAGTGCATTAAAGGCCTTGCTCCAAAATATTTATGTGAAATGGTAGTTAAAAAACCATCCCACTCTGACTTTCGATTCAAGTCCCTATTTGTTCCCCGTATTGAGCATAAACTCTTGGCGAAAGGGCCTTTGCTCATAAAGGTCCTTGGTTGTGGAATTCACTCCAACTGAACTCAAATATATTGATAATGTATCCCTGACCTCCTTCAAAACTAAGCTTAAAATCTTTTGTTTAAAAAGACATTAATCTAATGTGCAGCTTGATCCATTGTATTTCTATTTATGTTGTCATTTCTGAATTCTTATTTTTGTTTTCGTATTTGATTTCCTTGTGTGTAAAGCGCTTTTGAATGTGTTTACAAAATTAGCGCTATTTAGATGTATGTATTATTATTTTTATCATTATTATTGTATTCTTCACTTTTACAGTTTGATCTGGATAAGTTATTTTTTGGTCCTAAAGGTGGCACATGTTGTTCAATGTGAAAAAATGCAAAGTTATTCCTTTTGGTCAGAGCAATTTGGCTTCTGATTACTGCATGGAACGCTTCATATATTGGTTGTGTTGATCAAGAAAGGGATCTCTAGGTGTTTTCATTACTAATAATCTGAAGCCTGCTAAACAGTGTGCTTTAGCAGCTGCAAGGGTAAATTCGAAGGGGGCGGGAGGAGGGGGGGGGTCACTTCATACTAAAAGTGGTAGGGGTGTGCAACCCACCAACCAAAAAAAACATTCCCGCAGATATTTTGGTAAGTGCAGTATGAAACCCGCAATATGGAAGAAGTCAATTTTGATACCTGTAGTACGAGTATTCAACGAAAATATTGTATAAAAATGGACCAGCAGTTCTCAATTAACACAGTAAAACCTGTTCTTCTTTCTTTTTTTTGTTGTAAAAAGACACCTGCACTACGAAAATGGTGCAAAAAAGGCACCTGCTCGGGCACATATAAGTTACATGTTGGAGCAGGTTCAGTGAAAAGCTACTTTGACCATGGAAGTAGAAGAGATGCTATGACTTATTCCCAACATAAGGAATCTCCCTTATGAATCTAAGTTGCGAATTCTTGGTTTGACCACGCTTGAGTTGAGACGAGTACGTCGCGATATGATTCAGGTTTTTAAATTCCTATCTGGTATGCTTTGACATCCTGTTATTTCTTGCATGTTTCAGCTAATCCTCATGTGACATGTGGTAACAGTCTGAAGTTGACCAAAGAGCTACCACGGTTAGAGATTCGGAGTTTTAGCTTTCCGCAAAGAGTTGTTAATGAGTGGAATTGTTTGCCTAAGTGGGTGATTAGCTCTAATTCTGTTTACAATTTCAAAGTCCACATTGATAAGTTCTTTACTTACTCTTTAATTTTTGTTTGTGGTGGTGTTACTTTGGGCTTTTTATGGGTTGACTAACTTTACTTAGCCCGTCATCTTGTTATGTTATGCCACTTTTGAAGTCGTCTTACATTCAAGATGGATATGCTTGACCCCTGGTCTAATCCTATAATTATAATCATAAATTCTTGTTCCTTAAAATTCGAAACTATCAGTATCGATTTTTTTCTTACGGTTTTTTAAGCACCCAATGGTACCCCTTCCTGGTTCCGCGCCTGGCAATATCAGGGTCAGATTTGTCTTATGCTCATAGGTATAGGAAGCGGGCACATCATACTTTTCCGGAAATAACAAAAGTGCCCCTTTTGAAAATGAAAAGTGCCCCTTTTGAAAATTGAAAAGTTTCCATCAATTACGGTCCCAATAGTAGGAGACTGGCAACTTTTGTCAGTCCCATGTACAGTATGGGAGGAATGTGTCCCCATTGGAAAAGAGCCCCTTTATGAAAGTAAAGTGCCCCTTTAACTTTACTTTGTTGTTTTGGGCTCACTTATTCTATCTACAGATCGGGATGGGGGGCGTGCATACGACTTGAAAAGTTCCCCTAAGAGGTCGTCCTACACTTTTCGAAAGCTTCCTACACCCGTACTATATATGCTGACGCAGACCGAGTATGGTTCGTCTTGTGAGTAAAATAATGGAAATTTCAATTTAAAAATCAACTTGCACATAACGTAATTTTGTAGAAGATATTATTGTGATATAGTTTCTTTTCTTTTATTACAAATGTATTTGTATTCATGGTTTGGACATAAGCTGCTAATTAAGCGTACAAAATGTGTGTTTGCCCTTTCTTGTGGCGGGTGGGAAAATGTTTTTTTTTTTTCTTCCACAAATCACTGAAATTGAATATTCCTTGACGACACTTTTGACCAACACTGGCTCACTCGGGGTTTATTATCGTATTAAGAACACCTATAAAACAGAATTAAAACACTTTATTTCTTTTCAGATTGTCGGTTCCCCCAGATTTATTTTGCTATTTTTTATATCTTATAATCTCACTGATATTTTGTGTGATTTGGGATTTCTTTCCCTTGCCTGACACTTTACAAACACGCGGGACAACTTTGTATCAGTCAATCACAAGCTCTTGTGGGCGATGGGCTTCATGTTCTTCACAGTAACCTGGTAACAGCAACAGGCAAAAGTGGTTGCCACGCCATTTTGTGGGGATTTGTAGGGATTTTTACGAAGCGTAGGGATTTTGGGAAATTTAATTTAGAAAGCTCTTTTTACAAAACGCCGCCCCTATTTTTCGCCAAGTTAGGGCAAGTGGAGGAGGGCAAACAATCGACTGTTTTTTGGGCCTTATATATTATGATGTATCTATTTTACAAATTGAATATATGTATGTGAACTTGTGAAGTAAATCTTGGTTTCCATTATTTTCCTTTTCATCGTATTAAAGGATTTATAATGCAGCATAATTGAAGAAAAACAAATGGTGAAGAAAGCATATTCCATTTAGAAGATGTTTAAAGTTATGTATCTTTAGAGAAGTCTAAAATCAAGACTAGTTGTGACATTATATCCTCAGATTCCTCAAAGTCTTTCAGTATTCTGTTATATTTTGTGGCGAAAACCATGTTGGATTTGTCAGGAAAAAAGTAAAACAGAATCCAGCAAGGGTAGTACAAATTTAGCACCTGACAAAAGTTCAGAGGAAATATAATTCAAACAGTAAAAACTTGAATATCTCCTTAACGTGAGAGATAGTTTCTTCACCATTTTGATATAGTAATTTCTATATTGGTTCATAGAGGAGGGTAGAGTATAATAAAACAAAACTAGGCAACAATCAATCAAAAACAGCACTTTCATTGTTTTAGTTGGCTGATCAAAATTTGATCGATGTTTATAGTTTATGTTTAATTTGTGATGTATGACTAGACAGGCAGCTCAAAATCTTTTATGTAATTCTTTAAAATTCTTTCCTAAAGTTCAGTCATCAAAATGTATCCCTTGCTAGAATTTTATTGGGGTATATACGGTAGAGACCAAAAAGTGTCAGTCATAATTTGCTGCACCATGAGAGACGTTTAGAAAACAATCTGGTTCGATCTCTTTATCCCTCCCGACTAGGTTTTTTTTTTTTTTCCCCACCTCCGCTGCTCTTTGCCCAGTCGTTTCTTCCCTCCTCACCTTTCTTTCCTCCTCACCTTTTTGACCCTCACACCCCGTTTTGGTTAGCTTCGCGCTCAGATGTCTTTGTGTGATTCTTTTCCTGACTTGTTTTCATCTTTCTGTTTGTCTGTCTGTATGTATTTTATCATCCTCGGTAGTGTTTAGTAGAACCTGGAAGTCACCCCTGGTGATTGATGGGAAAATGCAGGAACTACCGCGTCTGTCCGTAAATGTTGTGTATTCAATTGTTCTTGTTGTTTTAAATCGACGTGAAAAGAGTTAGCCCCAGTACAGTTCGTCAAGGATCATAGGCCTAATATAGAACCATAATTTAGAGCCTGAGGGGATGAGAGGGACTTTTTTAATAAAAGAATGATAGAAAAGGTATATTGAAGCAATTAAATGCTCTTGAAAAAGGGGCATTGCCCCTTAAACCTCACTGGAACTCCGCCTTACGCAGACTCCAGTCTTGAATACCATCTTATTTTACCTCCCAGCCGCCCCATCTTCCAGGGCTTTGTCCCTGATTTAAACACACTTTTAAGCAAAATTCTGGTCCCACAATTACGAGAAGCGCAAGGCTAAGACCCTGAATTTTACACAATATTAAGCCGTATTCTTCTATCAAAATCACGGGAAAAGCAGGGCTTCCAGGGCGGCGCTCATAGACCCTACCAGGCCTTCGCCATTAATAAATTTCCAAAGCGGTACCGTTTAAATGGTGCATGCGATTTTAAATCTATGTGTCCAATGTTTTACTCATATGAGCATTTGGGGGTGGGGGCACCAACATTCCATTGCTCCCTCCCAAGTGAAATATGAGTCACTGCAAGCCATTATGGTTTAAGGTAACTTCTCGGCAATTTCTAAAGAATATTGAGCTAAAATCCTGACAATATGGAGCGAAAAAGCCAAATGAAAAAAACAAAAAAGGACATCACCATTGTTTTGAAATAAATATAGACAGGTACATAATTTTATATTCACGACAAACAGCCGTAAAGTTTTTTAAATTACGACAGGAGCATGTCGCAACCACTATATAACAACCGCTATTGTAATAACAACAGCTATTGCAATAACAACCGCTATTGTATTATCAACCGCTATTGTAATTTCAACCGCTATTGTAATAAAAACCGCTGTTGTAATAATAACCGCCATTGTAATATTAACCGCTATTGTAATAACAACTGCTATTGTAATAACAACCGTTATTGTAATAACAACCGCTATTGTAATAACGACCGCTTTGTAAAAACAACCGTTATTATAATAACAACCGCTATTGTAATAACAACCGCTATTGTAATAACAACCGCTATTGTAATAACAACCGCTATTGTAATAACAACCGCTATTGTAATAACAACCGCTATTGTAATAACAACCGCTATTGTAATAACAACCGTTATTGTAATAACAACCGCTATTGTAATAATCATTGTATAGGCTGGAAATGAAGTTCATTAACCATTTCAAAAACCTATGACAATTTTGTATACATAAATTATGTACTGCTACGGTGGGCACTTCATTTAGACCAGCACTATTCGGTACTATTGTGTTGCTGTATGGTGAGCTATTTAACACAAAGTTCACTTATAGCGATTTTCATATCAACTGGAGAGCAAATTTACTTTCAATGGGTATTGTAAATCAATTTTTGTTATTATTTTCATATTAAAACAAAACCAGAAGAAAAGGGTTTTGTGGCTCCGATGTTTTTTTTCTCATAATGATCGATTTTGTTTTAACTGTTAATGTCATTGCATATTATGAAATATTTGACATGACATGAATCATTCTTGAGATATCGAGTTTACAAGCTTTTTTTCAGCGAAATCATATTAAGCCCCACTCACTACGCACATTAAGGAAATTCAATGTTTTTTAATTTATAAGTTGACCAAATACGAACTAGCTAACATCATAATTCTACTAAATATGAATCAAAACAGACATGTGATTGACAAAATATGAACATTTTAAGATTTTACATTAAGCCCCGCCTACTCATTAATATGACATGACCACCAAAACAATTTGGCATATCTGCAGACCATAGGCAATCTGTCTACCACATGATTAAATCCAGTATATTATTTTTCAGATATTGTGTTAACAAGCTCTTTTCAGCGAAATCACATTAATCCCCGCCTACTACTCATATGAATGAAATTTAATGTTTTTATACAATTAACACATACACACTACCTAACAACATAATTATCCTGAATATGAAACAAAACAGACATGTGATTGTTAAAATATGAGATTTGATACTCGTCTAATATGCATGACATCACCACCAAAAACAATAAATAACATCTACAGATCATAGGCTACGTACCAAATATGACATGAATTGAGTTAACCGTACCGTGCTTACAAGCTATGAGCATTTCAATATGTCTACATTAAGCCCAGCCTACACAGTAATATGCATGATATCACAACCAAAAACAGTTGGGCATACCTATAGGCTATATGACATGAATCCGGTGTATCGTTCTAAAGATATCGTGCTTACGAGCTTTCTGTCACAGACACATACATACACACACACACACACACACACCCTCGTACGCCAGCATGATTGCATAGGTTCCTTATGCTATTAGCATCGAAATCGAAATGTGGAGGATCTGTATCTTTCAGAACCCCCACGCCACCCCGGTGTATGGTTCCAATTATGCTTTCTGAGAATTCACTGTCCATTTTGCCATCAATTGGCCCACTAGTGACAATTCCTGTAATAAAAAATGTGTAACAAATTAAAACGGAGGTGAACTTCTATGCTTCAATTTAAAACAAGAAAGCAATTGATGGAGTTGCTGATCTCATCACTTTAAGCATACAGCATAGTAAGGGAAATAGCTAATAATAATAACTAAGAGG
>JAIGNY010000121.1:750000-947500 GCA_020152595.1 Chiridota heheva | reverse complement strand
AATTAGTACCTACACATTTAAGAGACCTGTTTGTTTGGGCTCGTTGGGCTCTCATCAATTTAAGGTTGAATTTTAAACGACCACAGGCTTACAATTGTTGCTATACGGGGCAGTTGCACCCTGCAGTGCTTCATAGTAACCAGGCTCTGACAGAGGCACACGAGCCTAGCTACAATTTTAGATCTCGTTGATGTTGTTATTAATTTTAATTTAATGGAATTATTCAGAAGTGTCCAGGATTTTATGCAAAATAGTTTGTGCAACTTACTAACAAGTTGAATGACGCCTGCTGAATGTTGAGTCACATACAGACATGAATAATTAATTATCAGACATCAAGGCAAGTTACTTAACTCGGAATGGTAATCTATTATGAATGTCGGGAATGAGGTGTTGCTATTATTTAATTAAAAGATTTTTATACACCAAATTTCTTCCATCATCAATTGTGAACAAGCTGACTGCTACAAGATAAAGTCAACAGAGTGTTTATAGAGATAACCCATGGTACTACGACTGTACGAAGCAAACTTTTTGTGGGTCCAAAGTGATGCGGTTTTTCGTATTCTGTAGTTCATAACAAATGGTATACCTGAATGAACGCCGTTGTTTCAGTTTTAAAACAAAAAATTCCCATGAAAAATGGAAACGTATAGGGGCCTAAATAGTTAATTTCCATGCTGTTTTGAATGTTTTAGGTGATAATACCGTGTAAATCTGTGTTGATTTAGATAAAATATCAGCCATAAAATGCCTAAAATCGCAGAGCCCCCGGGCTAATGCGGGCCCTTACACCGCACGCCGTTTGAGCTAGCACTTCGCGCTAGCATTGACAACCTCAAGGCGTCACACTTTTCCCCCTGATGTGTACTATTCTCCCTGTTATTCCCCCTGCAGTCACGGATGTTCCGCCAAGAGCGATGAAACAGCAGTGACGTTGCATACTCATATGAGCCTTTTCCATTGGTCAGTTGTAAAACCGAAAATAACATATATACCAGTCAAGATGTCTACAAACCCCTGCAAAATAGCGAATTGTTTCTTCTGATCTACGGTTTATATTTCGCTGGGAACATTATATTTTCCGGCAAAGGATTATGTTTTTCATCAAAAGCTATGACAGTCTGACTGATGCTTGGCCGCCGCGGGGGCAATTTCCCCCTCCCTCCCTGCACCATCTTTAGTTACGCCGTTGACTATGTTTATTCCAGATAAGTTGCAAAGATTCAAATAGGCTATGCAGCGCAGCACAAGCTTCGACAGCTTTAATACACATGCATGGAGGTTTTTGATTTCACTCACAAGTATTACGATTTTAGTCATTTTCCATTGAGTTCGATATCTTCAAAAAGCCATGAATTATTGTTTCGATGAAGGCAATAAATATTTTCACATTATTGGCCAGTAAAACATTTTTACAGTTTTATTTTGAAAACAAAGAAGCAGAACCCCCTCCCCCCCCCTTCTTCTTTCCTCATACACAACCATGGGCCGCAGAGAAATATTTCAAGTGGGGGGACGTATGTTTGAAACGACTGATCTGAAAGACGGCAATGCAAATCAGTGAATTCGTTACTAATCAATCTATTCGGTTACTATTCCCCCCCCTCCCCCGCTATAAAAAAATAGTTTGGACGTGATGATGCTACAAATGTTTATTTTGTTATGAAACATGGGAAAACAAATACATGTGATCACGTCAGCGGCGTAGGAAGATATTTGACATTGGCTGCCAGATTTAATTTTGTCCCAACAATCCAAAATTGTATGAATCTCATCTTATTACGGTTCAAAAACTATCATTGTAAAGGGAGGGCTCGTAAAATGATTGCAAATTTGATATAATTTGGCAACATATCCCGAAAATAGAAAAAATTGCAAAACATTCAGGAAATTTCACAACAATTGAAGCAAATTTCACAAAAATGGACGGAAATACTACGAAAATTTAATGAGGTTTGCCAAAAATTAAACAATACCTCTCTAAACCCAAAGTAAATGTCTCGAAAATTGAAGATAATTTCGCAAAAATGGAAGACAATTTCGCGAAAATGAAAGAAATTTTACAAAAAAGTAAAGCTAATTTCACGAAAATGAAGAATATTTGACGAACATTTAAAAAATGTCAAGAAATTTCTTAAAAATGAAGAAAATTTCACAAAAATTGAAGCAAATATCATGAAAATGAAGTTTTTACGAAACTTGAAGTATATTTTCCGAAAATTGAAGATTTCTGGAAAAAAAGTTGACATGGAATCTGACTCTTCAACTTCAATCCATTAGACCTTCATTTATTGGGTGGCCAAAATGGTACTTGGCGCCCCAATAAAAAATATGGAGGGGGAAGGCTTGGTTTGCCCGGCTCCTACGTCACCAGGTCACTGTACGTTGACTTTGTTAGTTTAGAGTTTTAAACGACGTATAGTAATTCAACCAAATAGTTTGCCAACATCATTCACGTTTTCAGTTCTCATGATCGTCACTTCTTAAAATATAATCACGCCCTAATCAGATGAGCCATTTGATTAAAACTTTTTTCATTATCAGTTTTTAGTGGACCTGATCCGTTGTTCATATCATTTGCAACCGTAATTGCTACAAAATTGCAGGTCATCCTTCTTATCAGATTATGATTGCGAAAAAGTGGGGGTGCACGTCCCCCGCCTCTCCCCCAACCCCTACTCCGCGGCCCATGACAGTACACGTGCGTGGACCGCACACCGTCAAGTTTAGATCCATTTTCATGACTTGACCTTGGAATATAGGCTTCAACCCTTCCCCCACCCCTACCCTTGTTCAATCCTGGATACACCCCTGTCAGGTAATCGGGATTTTGGGTATTCGTACATATTTTATTCATATAGGCCTATGTATTATAAAGAAACGATTTCTAAGATTAAACAAAATGGTGGGGAACGGCAAAGTTTGAATAGAAAATTGATTATTTTGTTTTGGTTCGATCTCTTCATGTTTCTATCAGTCTATAGTCACCCTGACAGCCTGATACTGCGTTTTCTTTACTAATATTCTAACAAACCTGCGTAAACATATGTACCTCTTGCGTTCTTGTACAATTATTATGAAATCCACGATATAAACTGGCAAAAGGTATCCGAAATATTCAATAATAAAATTAAGATGTACTAATACATATAAAGACACCTCAATAATCAATATACTTTAATAAAAACCTTGAATTTCATCAACGTAGCTGTCCATCTATTGATTTTGAGCGGAATATTAATATCCCCATCTGCCCATGTCAACGAAAGTTTTTAAAACAACACTAAATTTAATTCAATTAACTTACAAGAAAAATTGTGCTTAGAAACAAGATGAGAAGAAAAACACACAATCGATTTTGTTTTCTATAGAATTTAATTTCTATTATGAGCTTTTTTCGTCATTTTTGATTATTTTATTTGGAACAAACCCATTCTCCTGCCTGTTCTACGTTCGTTTTATACAGCTCTATACGAGTAAACAAGGTAAAAGGGACAACACTGAAACTGTTCCGTGATGCAGGGTATAAAGGAATTCCATTTCTTTAGCAAGAGCAGGGAAAATGGAATACAAATACTGTTGTGTGTTGGTAGAAGTCAATAAGTTTGCAGGACTGTATAGAAGACTTTGGATTATTGGAGGAGCCTATCTTAGCTTTCGCGTCATATGGAATTATTTACCTTATACACATGAATTTATTATACCACTTTGCAAATTATTGGTTTGGCAACAGTAAAGAAGATGGAATAGTGTGACTATTCTATTATGTGGGATCGTGTGATGGAACTACTTTCGTTTGGCGATAGTAAAGAGGATGAAATAGTGTAACCATGCTATTATGTAACTTGAGGTGTGGTGGGACTACTTTCGTTCGGCGACAGTAAAGAGGATAGAATATATATGTAACCATTCTATTGTAAAGGATTGCGTGATGGAACTCCTTTCGTTTAGCGATAGTAAAGAGGATGGAATAGTGTAGCCATTCTACCATGTAGGATCATGTGATGGAACTCCTTTTGTGTGGCGACAGTAAAAAGCATCGAATAGTGTAGCCATTCTATTATGTAGGATCATGTCGTCCCTGTTTTGAAATATTGACGAATGGGCAAAAGCAGTTTTTTAGTTTTGACTTACTGACGAATGTGCTATTAACAAAGTTTAACTGCAAATTACTATTCTTAACAAGTTTCTTGTTTTTGTATCATTTATTGATCATTTACAGTTTGATTGATTTATTAGTTATAGAAAACGAGAAAAATAAACATATAGATGATAGTAATATGCGTTTAAAGAGATTCTTCACTATGTCAAAACTAAAACAACGCTTTTCAAGTCGACCCCACGTTTGCCACTCTACCAAAACAGGAACGATGTGATGGAACTCCTTTCGGTTGGCGGCAGTAAAGAGGATGGAATAGTGTAACCATTCTATCATGTAAGATCATGTGATGGAACTCCTTTGTTTGGCGACAGTAAAGAGGATGGAATGTGTAACCATACGGAACTCCATTCGTTTGGCGACGATAATGAGGATGAAATAGTGTAGCCATTCTATTATGTAGGATCATGTGATGGAATTCCTTTCGGTTGGCGGCAGTAAAGAGGATGGAATAGTGTAACCATTCTATCATGTAGGATCATGTGATGGACCTCCTTTGTTTGGCGACAGTAAAGGGGATGAAATAGTGTAACCATACAAAACTCCATTCGTTTGGCGACGATAATGAGGATGAAATAGTGTAACCATTTTATCATGTAGGATCATGTGATGGAACTCCTTTTGTTTGGCGACTGTAAAGAGGATGGAATAGTCTAGCCATTCTATTATGTAGGATCATGTGATGGAACTCCTTTGTTTGGCGACAGTAAAGAGGATGAAATGTGTAACCATACAAAACTCCATTCGTTTGGCGACGATAATGAGGATGAAATAGTGTAACCATTCTATTATGTAGGATCATGTGATGGAGGTCCTTTTGTTTGGCGACAGTAAAGAGGATGAAATAGTGTAGCCATTCTATTATGTAGGATCATGTGATGGAACTCCTTTGTTTGGCGACAGTAAAGAGGATGAAATGTGTAACCATACAAAACTCCATTCGTTTGGCGACGATAATAGGATGAAATAGTAACCATTCTATTATGTAGGATCATGTGATGGAGGTCCTTTTGTTTGGCGACAGTAAAGAGGATGAAATAGTGTAGCCATTCTATTATGTAGGATCATGTGATGGAACTCCTTTGTTTGGCGACAGTAAAGAGGATGAAATGTGTAACCATACAAAACTCCATTCGTTTGGCGACGATAATGAGGATGAAATAGTGTAACCATTCTATTATGTAGGATCATGTGATGGAACTCCTTTGTTTGGCGACAGTAAAGAGGATGAAATGTGTAGCCATACAAAACTCCATTGGTTTGGCGACGATAAAGAGGATGAAATAGTGTAACTATTCTATCATGTAAGATCATGTGATGGACCTCCTTTGTTTGGCGACAGTAAAGGGGATGAAATAGTGTAACCATACAAAACTCCATTCGTTTGGCGACGATAATGAGGATGAAATTGTGTAACCATTTTATCATGTAGGATCATGTGATGGAACTCCTTTTGTTTGGCGACTGTAAAGAGGATGGAATAGTCTAGCCATTCTATTATGTAGGATCATGTGATGGAACTCCTTTGTTTGGCGACAGTAAAGAGGATGAAATGTGTAACCATACAAAACTCCATTCGTTTGGCGACGATAATGAGGATGAAATAGTGTAACCATTCTATTATGTAGGATCATGTGATGGAGGTCCTTTTGTTTGGCGACAGTAAAGAGGATGAAATAGTGTAGCCATTCTATTATGTAGGATCATGTGATGGAACTCCTTTGTTTGGCGACAGTAAAGAGGATGAAATGTGTAACCATACAAAACTCCATTCGTTTGGCGACGATAATGAGGATGAAATAGTGTAATCATTCTATTATGTAGGATCATGTGATGGAACTCCTTTGTTTGGCGACAGTAAAGAGGATGAAATGTGTAACCATACAAAACTCCATTCGTTTGGCGACGATAATGAGGATGAAATAGTGTAGCCATTCTATTATGTAGGATCATGTGATGGAACTCCTTTGTTTGGCGACAGTAAAGAGGATGAAATGTGTAACCATACAAAACTCCATTCGTTTGGCGACGATAATGAGGTTGAAATAGTGTAACCATTCTATTATGTAGGATCATGTAATGGAGGTCCTTTTGTTTGGCGACAGTAAAGAGGATGAAATGTGTAACCATACAAAACTCCATTCGTTTGGCGACGATAATGAGGATGAAATAGTGTAACCATTCTATCATGTAGGATCATGTGATGGAACTCCTTTTGTTTGGCGACTGTAAAGAGGATGAAATAGTGTAGCCATTCTATTATGTAGAATTATGTGATGGAACTCCTTTTGTTTGGCGACAGAATAGAGGATGAAATGTGTAACCATACAAAACTCCATTCGTTTGGCGACGATAATGAGGATGAAATAGTGTAGCCATTCTATTATGTAGGATCATGTGATGGAAGTCCTTTTGTGTGGCGACAGTAAAAAGCATCGAATAATGTAGCCATTCTATTATGTAGGATCATGTGATGGAACTCCTTTGTTTGGCGACAGTAAAGAGGATGAAATGTGTAACCATACAAAACTCCATTCGTTTGGCGACGATAATGAGGTTGAAATAGTGTAACCATTCTATTATGTAGGATCATGTGATGGAGGTCCTTTTGT
The DNA here is from genome assembly GCA_020152595.1 of Chiridota heheva. Taxonomy (NCBI): domain Eukaryota; kingdom Metazoa; phylum Echinodermata; class Holothuroidea; order Apodida; family Chiridotidae; genus Chiridota; species Chiridota heheva. The sequence continues at coordinate 940,726 of JAIGNY010000121.1, read as the reverse complement.
TTGGCGACAGTAAAGAGGATGAAATGTGTAACCATACAAAACTCCATTCGTTTGGCGACGATAATGAGGATGAAATAGTGTAACCATTCTATCATGTAGGATCATGTGATGGAACTCCTTTTGTTTGGCGACAGAATAGAGGATGAAATGTGTAACCATACAAAACTCCATTCGTTTGGCGACGATAATGAGGATGAAATAGTGTAGCCATTCTATTATGTAGGATCATGTGATGGAAGTCCTTTTGTGTGGCGACAGTAAAAAGCATCGAATAATGTAGCCATTCTATTATGTAGGATCATGTGATGGAACTCCTTTTGTGTGGCGACAGTAAAGAGGATGAAATGTGTAACCATACAAAACTCCATTCGTTTGGCGACGATAATGAGGATGAAATAGTGTAACCATTCTATTATGTAGGATCATGTGATGGAGGTCCTTTTGTTTGGCGACAGTAAAGAGGATGAAATAGTGTAGCCATTCTATTATGTAGGATCATGTGATGGAAGTCCTTTTGTGTGGCGACAGTAAAAAGCATCGAATAATGTAGCCATTCTATTATGTAGGATCATGTGATGGAACTCCTTTTGTGTGGCGACAGTAAAAAGCATCGAATAATGTAGCCATTCTATTATGTAGGATCATGTCGTCCCTGTTTTGAAATATTGACGAATGTGCAAAAGCAGTTTTTTTTAGTTTTGACTTACTGACGAATGTGCTATTAACAAAGTTTAACTGCAAATTACTATTCTTAACAAGTTTCTTGTTTTTGTATCATTTATTGATCATTTACAGTTTGATTGATTTATTAGTTATAGAAAACGAGAAAAATAAACATATAGATGATAGTAATATGCGTTTAAAGAGATTCTTCACTATGTCAAAACTAAAACAACGCTTTCAAGTCGACCCCACGTTTGCCACTCTAAAAAACAGGAACGATGTGATGGAACTCCTTTCGGTTGGCGGCAGTAAAGAGGATGGAATAGTGTAACCATTCTATCATGTAAGATCATGTGATGGAACTCCTTTGTTTGGCGACAGTAAAGAGGATGGAATGTGTAACCATACGGAACTCCATTCGTTTGGCGACGATAATGAGGATGAAATAGTGTAGCCATTCTATCATGTAGGATCATGTGATGGAACTCCTTTCGGTTGGCGGCAGTAAAGAGGATGGAATAGTGTAACCATTCTATCATGTAGGATCATGTGATGGAACTCCTTTTGTTTGGCGACAGTAAAGAGGATGGAATGTGTAACCATACGGAACTCCATTCGTTTGGCGACGATAATGAGGATGAAATAGTGTAGCCATTCTATTATGTAGGATCATGTGATGGAACTCCTTTTGTTTGGCGACTGTAAAGAGGATGAAATAGTGTAGCCATTCTATTATGTAGGATCATGTGATGGAAGTCCTTTTGTTTGGCGACAGTAAAGAGGATGAAATGTGTAACCATACAAAACTCCATTCGTTTGGCGACGATAATGAGGATGAAATAGTGTAGCCATTCTATTATGTAGGATCATGTGATGGAAGTCCTTTTGTTTGGCGACAGTAAAGAGGATGAAATGTGTAACCATACAAAACTCCATTCGTTTGGCGACGATAATGAGGATGAAATAGTGTAACCATTCTATTATGTAGGATCATGTGATGGAGGTCCTTTTGTTTGGCGACTGTAAAGAGGATGAAATAGTGTAGCCATTCTATTATGTAGGATCATGTGATGGAAGTCTTTTTGTTTGGCGACAGTAAAGAGGATGAAATGTGTAACCATACTAAACTCCATTCGTTTGGCGACGATAATGAGGATGAAATAGTGTAGCCATTCTATCATGTAGGATCATGTGATGGAAGTCCTTTTGTTTGGCGACAGTAAAATGTAATAGTGTCCATTCTATCATATAGGAGCATGAGACAGACCTCCATTCGTTTGGCAATGCTCAGATTGTTGCTACTTCTCCATTTTTACCTCTCCATAAATTTGCCCAAAATCTATAAAACATTTCACAAAAATGACGAAAATTTCACAAAAATGAAGGATGTTGCACAAAATTTAAAGCAAATTTTACAAAAATTATCAAAAAAACTTTTCGAAAATTGTCCAAAGATTGTAACAATTTTCTCGCAAATAGGAAAATTACCGAAAAAAAAAAGTTGCCATGAAATCTGAACTCTTCAAAATTAATTTGTTAGACCTTCATTATTGGGGGCTCCCAAAAGCGGATACATCAAATTATTAAAAATGAATTGATGGGTACTAGATTTTATGCAATTTATTTTAAATTTTCAGGCCTTAAGATGCAAATATTTATGCGAATTTCGCCATTTAAATCCTCTATTTATCTGCACTCTAAGAAGATAACCGACTTCCGGCAAAAATTATAACATAATTTAATCGGAACATATAATCCAACAAGTTCTTTTGATTGCGTTGATTGAAATTGAGAAGAAAATAATTTATAAATTTTATTAAGATTTTTAGCTGTTTCTCGATAACGCCACAAATCTTACACACATTAGAAAGCCTTAACACTTTGGTCAGCTATCATTCGCAAACTAAAAATGTTTTTTCTCTTATTTCAAAATATCGTCCCTCTTTCTGCATTGTGACGAATGTAGGAAAACACTATTTTGAAAAATCAGTGTTCAAGGTTTTTTACTACAGTTTGATATTTTTGCATTGTTATTTTATTTGACCACGTTTCCTATGTAAAGTGCTTGAAACTGCAATGTGTGTTACACTTTGGCATAACAGCATAATGTCTCGTTAAAGAAGTTGAACTTTTTGAAAACTATTTTACTAAAATTTATTTATCACTTTTATCTGAAATTTAGTCATTTTTTCTCGCCAGTTTGCAGAATTGATATACGGCACAATATCACGTCATAGTGGCGAATGTCGTATTTATGAACGAAGAACAAAATTTATTTATAAAATTACATTTGTCAACGTGAGCCTGTTTATATCTCATACCTCATTACGGAATCGAGGGTGAGTTTAACTGTTTAATTGATTCAGCGCACCAAAAGCAGGTAGAATTAATATAAAACTCAAATTGCGAAAATAAAATTTGTTGTTCGACATTATACGAGAAAAATATGTTCCACTCAGCTACTTAAAATAATTATTTAAACACAGGCTATGTTTTGATTTAGACATCAGTTGAAGCAGTTTAATCAAAGGATCATCAACAATAATCATCATTGATTACTTATCAGCTTATAGAGCATTTTAATCAAGTAGTATTTGTTTAGTCGTTGCAACAAGTTTTTGTCCTCAAATATAAATTATAATTTACTTTAAGCTACTATATTTGCAAAACAATTAATGCAAAAAATCATTGTAAAACTGATCAAATACTGTTTTGATGACACATCAACTCTTCATCAGAAATATGTGGCGTTTCGCGCACACTATCCATTTTATATCCCTATTTAACAATCAATTATGGCTGTATGGAGCGTATGCAGCAAGGTCCTGATACGGCTGTATAGGGTAAGGGATTATATTTCCTCTCTCTCTGACCATGAATTTCGTGAGAGAAAAAATTCCATTATAGGAAGTATCAACGCATATGATTTGGACGATGGGTAAACTGGTAAAGAGGCGTATAGGAAAACCAGGTGGAAAACTGTCCGTGAAAGGTAAAATATCCAAATATGAAGAAATGAAAAAGTTGTGAAACTGACAAAATAGAAATTGTAGCAAAAACTGAAGGAAATTGTGATCAACGTTTGCACAATTTTTGGAAATAAAATTTCCCTAATATAAAGGAAATTCCCCGAAAATGGAAGATTTCCAGATTAGTATCAAAGTTTCATGGAAACTTAATTTATACCAGTGCAATTTGTTTGCTCGTAACCAGACATTTTGTGAAGATATTGTGAAAGTTCTTGCCCCGTCTTGCCGATGACCCTTTTTTTTTTTTATAATTTTCGGCGACATCAGAAATTGAGAAAACTGGTTGTGCCTGAAAATTATAGTTGCACATCACTATAGGAACGTGATGTATATCAATTTGTTGTCTTTTTCGTTCTTATTTTCAGGATCATCATTGACGTTGGTTATGGATTGAACGTTTCAGCTCTATGTAACAATGGGTTTTACAGCAATGTCCACCCTTTCAGATTATTACGGACATCGGTTGTATAAGTTGTATTATGTCTTAAGAGATGTAACTCTCACTCACCCCGCCCACCCGCTTAAGATTTAAAACAGCGAACATGTCCCTGCAGCATTTCAGAAATTGGAACGTTCCCCGAAAGAGTATCAAACAAATCTCATCTTTATCAAACTACTTATTTTCCCTTTCTCCACCCATTTGTTTACATTATTTTGGATATAATTGGTATTTTTGAAGCACACAAAGGACAGCATAAAGGAAGTGTGATGAAAGAATCGTGGCAACAGGACCGTATCTACAATCAGGGACAAAAGTATTGGCATTGTCCCTGTAGAGTGTGAAACTCCTATTCAATGTTGGAGTGCAAGTTGGTAATATTGAACAGGTTGAGGGGACGCAAAAAGTGTCAAGTACTTTTGTCCAGGATTATATTCCAAATTATGTGTGGGATTGAGAAAGACGTTAATGCAATGACATAGGCATGATAGATCCGTTTTAGGGTCTTCTGTCAATACAATGAAAACATCTGGGGGAGGGGGAAATTCTCTTTTCCCCTCGGGGCAATATCTTACGTCTTCAGGGCAGCTCCTTTTTAAGAAATTCTGAATGGGGGCCAATACTTAAAAGGGACCTAAAATAAATTTTCGACTCGTGATATGCCCACCCTCCCCCTTTCTCCCAATACCATTTCGGGTATTTTTTTTTTCTTGGATAATTTCCTTTATCAAAAAATGTACTAATTTTCGGAAAATCATTTTGGCCAAATTTTTGCGTAATTTCTTGACAATTTTTTCTTCTTCCATTTTAGGAATATATATATTTTTTTTCTCGGGAAATTTCTTTCCTTTTGATGTGCAGTTAAATTTGTTTATATTTGGAATCAAAAGGGACCAAACTGGTTGTCCAAAATGCTCAACTGGGGGCCATTTAGCGGAGTTGGGCCACCTCCCTCAGTTAGTGTGTTAACTTGTCCTGCTTCAGGGCACCACAACAATCAACAATAATCAAGAACAGAACGTTTATACCATCCTTTTGTTTCCTTTTCTGTTTCAGGGAATCCTGCTATAGGATGCAATGCCGACATCGATTGTGTGAAAGGTACTTGTTCAAGTGGAATATGTTACTGCAAGAGGGATTGGGAACTTGACGAAGAAGGTCGATGCACACGTAAGTATATAACAGTTATTTGTAAAAACGAGCAGGGCGGGCGCGTGAGGAAGGGTGGGGTAAGTAGCCCACTTAATTTAATGGGGTTTTAATTTAAATGGCAATATTTCGAAAGTAAGGGCGCAGTATTCTAGAGATTCTTACATATTTAGCAAAGCCTTTTTATCCACGTGGAGACCTTCAAAATACCGAGTAGTTGTCTTAGATTCACAAAAAATAACATTTTATCACTTAGTAGCGCATTCATTCGTTGTTGCTATTTTTCGCAAGAAACCAAGTTATTCTGCTGGTCTGGCAAACTCTTTGCAAAATGTCATGACCCGTGCGATGTATGGAATAAATAATTATCAATATATTTTTCATGTGACTCTGTCCCGGAGTTCTTTTAGTCCTCGAACAAAAGAGCGGCGGGAACGTATTCCCGTAGCCAGCATGGGTGCCGGACAAGGGCTGTGTTTCCGGCACAAAGGGCAGTGTTCTCGTGTCAAGGTTTGTGTCCCATTGCGTAAAATCAAACGCCAAACTGGAACAAAGGAAAACGCATAACTCTGTATTCCCCCACAAAGAGTAATAAAGGCGACGAGCAGGAACGGTAGTAGGCTTACATGACAAAGAACTATTTCGTTTATTGTACCGTACCCTACCGTAAGCCTAAGCTATTAAGTGGTGCTGTGGTGCTATTTTAAAGTTAATAAATTTTGATTAGGGCCCACTCAATCGTACTTAAACTACATTGACCATAGCAGGGACCCAAGTCTCAACATTAAATTTAATCCAGCGATGTTGTAAACGAAACAACAACATAACAAAAGAATTTAATAGTCTGTAGTATATAAAAGAGAGGTTCTGGCACACCCAATGTAACACTAGGAATCATGTACAAATCTTGGCCTAGACTGAAGTCTAAAGGAGTTGAGGCATGTATCAGGGTATCTTGATAGCGTTGAATGGAAGATGGGAGATCTAGAAGCAGCCACTGCATAAACACCGCATCAATATTAAGAATAAATTGTTGCTGAGCATCCACACTAGTACGAAGACCAAGAATTTGACTGCGAGCTTGTGCTTGAGCCCCTAACATAGCCCACACAAGAAGACGAATGCTGTCGTTGATATAGTTGATACCATGGTCTATGAAGCCATCACTAGTTGGTTGATTATCTTTAAGAAACCAGCTTCCATGTTCGAGGGTTGACTGATGTAGTCAATGGTCAGAATCACTGCCCGGTCACCAAATGACATGACTCTCTTATCATAGTAATTGCTGCTGAGGTGGAAGCGGATGATACCCTTCTTCGCCATGTTGTTGGCCACACACTGGATAGGGTGATAAGTGGTTGAGTACCACTTCCAGAGTGTCCTTAGCCCCTGGTTTGGAACCCCTGTTGGGGTCCACTGGGTAACTTCCGGCGAAATCCCGAACTCTTCACAGAGCTGTTTTAATGCCCGTCACTGTACGGGTTATCAGGTTATGGTAAGGTTCAAAGATATCCTCATCTGGTAAACGAATCTCAAGTCTCCGTATACATATTCTCTCTATGTTGTAGTACTCATGAAAGCTATAAACCATTTGAACCGTTCAGTGTCTGTAGTTAGTCATCTGCTCGGGAGAAACACCACATCCATCCGTGGCAATCCACAGGGCAAAGTTTGACTGCGTTTGCCAAAACATAATTGGATCGGCACGTCACTTTTCCACAGTAGCATCATCATGCACGTTGTGTATTCGGTAGTTTTTAAAGATGTTTTTAAATTTGGAAGAGAAGTACTGATCTGATCCACTAGGGTATATCCAGTGTTTGTTAGATTACCCACACCCACAGTCTCAGCATTCTGCCAAACAGGAGCCCCGCTCATATGCCTGAAATGTGTTTAAATGCTGCCATGTTTCATATATATCATGACACCTTCAATATGGAGGCAAATTTCGCTGGAGGCTTAACTTGAGGTTTCATCCAGTGCTTTGGCAATAGTTTTCCGCCACCTAATTTGTTTCCCGTCTTCCAGAAGTTGTTTTTTTCATCCTCACCTAAATTACTCATTCTAGTAGCTCGGACCGCATTTTTTAAGACTTTATAACGCTCAAATTCTGCAACGACCGTCTGAAATTCCGTAGCAAAAACGCTCCTATCTTTGACCGCTTTACTGACAAAGTCTACGATATTGTTTAGCTTAGAGGAAGCAATAGTTACAATCTTACGATGCTTTGCATCTTTCTTATCCATCCGAATAATTGCAGAGTACACAACCAACACCACATACAGCAGCAGTGACTTCCATAGACCTTTTCAAACCGAGTTTAGCCGAACGTGATTTCAACAGTACTTCGACCAATCAAATGCTGGGGGAAGTTTTCCTTTGTTTCCCAACCGATCAGGTGCAGGTCTGAGAGAAGATGTAAACAGGAATACGCGCGCGTATTTCATTCATTTATAACGTACGTATAATACGTGCGCTTGAAAACAATTTTCCATACGCATAGTCCCATACCGCGCGTGAATTGTGCAGACGGCCAAGATTCCTCCAGTAATATATTGGTCAATAAGATTCCTCCAGAATACGATTGGTCCATTATGGACACGTGAATCTCTTATTTAGATTATGTGGTATTTAGATGTCACTATACAGTCGCTGACAAATCAGAAGCCGGCTTTGCTATGACGTCATAGCTTTGCCGTAGTTCGCTTTTGATTGGTCGGGGTCTGTATAGCCACCTCAGATAGTTTTCATCGAATTGCGTCATACGATAGTCTTAACGACGGCATAAAGTCCTTTTAACGAGGTTTATATTTTCCCAAGTAGGTGTGTCAGGTGATTATAGGGTCAAAGTTCCTGCCCCAACCAACACAAAGTACCGTAGGAGGCAAGCCATGGTAGCTCTTTTTTCCCTTCTTCCGCCCTCACTAGGCTTTTTTCTAAGACCGAGTTGTTAATATTGTCATAAAGCAGATGGTTGTGAGGTCTAGTTCAATTATCCGGTGGTTTGTCGTTAGGGAGCCTGTAGGTCCCATGTAAGGGAAATTGTGGGGATGAAGGATTTAATACCCGTACGGGAGTGTTGTGAGATCGGGCTGAATGACGCGTTTTGTGTGGATCAGTCGATATTCCTCGGTGATGGCTCTGGTAAGAACTTTACCGGGACCGTCTCTCTGGATGCGGTAAGCGTAGTGAACAGAAACAATAACTTATTCATCATAGTCCCAAGCCCTGCCGGTTTCTGGATGCACATGATTGACCATGTTGATCATCGCTTCAAAGTTAGCCATTTGAATGGCATTGTGATCCAGAGTGATGCCCTGCACTTTGCATGCTTCGACAATGACGGCGTCAGTTTTGGTTGAGTGTACTTTATAAGTGTAGTTCTTTGGACCTCCTGATACAAACTCGGTGATGTATCTCCCAACACCGTAAGATTTATCGAGCTCATCGTCCATGTCTCCTAGAAAGTTCCCGATGGGTGGTTGCCAATCTCCGGGTCGATAGACGTGGACGATGGAATCCGTGTCGTAGTAGAGGACACGTTTCCCTAGTTTCTGCAGGCAACTGTAAAGTTTGAGGCAGGCGTGGGCCGTGGTATAGGCTGCATTGAATATACTGGTGTTAGGTGACACTTCAATGTACTCATCGGTGTCGACCCATTGGATCCGGGTGGTGAACTTGTCGTTGAACTGCACATATTTCACATTTTTGGATTTGCCCATCAGAAGTTTGTAGAACCTTTCCAGAGTGTTGACAAACTCTGTCTTGGTGAGTGTGTTGCGTTGGTCAAACTTTCCCCAGAAGGAGTTCAACATCAGCTTAGGTAAGGCACGCTTTCCCTCGTTTTTTCGATGTTTTGTGGGTCGAGTCAGATACCTTCGCGAGCTTCGTAGTCGCTGATGCACTGGCGACGCTGCTCTTCGGTGTTGCATCCTGGAGGACATCCGCTAGCTTCTTGTTTCATTTTCAAGAACGTGTTGATATATGCCGTGAATAGGCCGATATCTCCAGGTGAGGGATCTTAGCGTACCGTTTGGTTAAATGCAACACTATTTCAACATGTATAACGCGATACCCCATCTCTACCGCTTTCTGCAACTCACAACTCACCCAAGTCCCTTGGAGAGCGCGTTGATCTTCGTGGTGTTTGCATGGTTCTTTGGCTAATGTTTCAGCGCAGGTGGCACATAGTGGGAACAAGAGCCTTCCTCGACATCGGTACGGGAGAACCGGATGGTACAGACCACGAGGAGGTAGGACGGTGCATTTGATCAGTCCTTCATAGTCACTCACATCAGTCGTGTCTGGGGTCTTGATGATGTTGGGGTGGCCGATAGGATACTTGCAGTATTTGTTGACCTAAGAGTAAAGAGAGCAGACATCGATGTATCTCATTTTTCATCGTCTTGGACGACGTGATGCAGTTTAATGGCATTGGTGCGTCCTTTGAAGAACGCATCTGGTGGATGGAGAGGTTCTAGCAGTTCAAGCTTGTCAATGAAGTCTTTCATCTGTGGGTCCCTCGCCAGCTCTTCTTTGAATTCGCATTCCCAGATCTCTACCAAGTGCCAGCCTTGACGGCGACATTCGTTAACCAACCACTCTCGTTGTCGGTTAAGCTTGATGAAAGCATCTTCGACGGTTGTTTTGACACCTGGCAGCCTCTGATCTCTTCTCGGGTAGCAGGTATAACAGCCATGCCACAAACAACCGTATTACTCGTAGGCGGTCTTTGACGCTTCATTCCAGCAGTCTACTTTGTAGGGACTAATGTTTTTTCTCCTCTATGAAACCGAACATGCTGAATGCGTCGACCCTCTCAGTGATCAATTTATTTTAACCATTGGAGAGCTTTGACGGATTAGATGTCATTGTCGTAACCACGATGAGGAACCGTAGCGATCGTATTAGGGCGTAGGAAAATACCCTCTTTTTTTATCTCTGTCAACCCGAACGTCTTAGGAAAGGATGAGAGCGGAGCCGGAATGTATTTGCACGAGTCAATGATCCTCAAGGTCGTGACATCTTTCTTTGTCTTATTTCTGGCTTTTTTTCTTCAAATCTATACTCATTTGTTCAGATCCATTCATGACGACATTAGGGCATAGTACGATGTTGTTCATGTGGTCTATAATGAAATGGCCATTGTATTCTTTCATGTTGTGTGCAATAGCCGTGACACCTTTGTTGTCTGGAGAAAATAACCATTGGCAAAAATCCTTTTGGGTGTTTCTTCCTGTGAAGAGGTGTTCTCGCACGCCGCATGTTTAACAATTTTGGTGAAAATCGTCATCGAGCAAACACGGGGTGCGCTACACAATAGTTCGGCACATGCATGTAACCATCGTTGTCAAGCTTGTCTTCTTGAACACATTCGAAATTGAAGAAGAATTTCAACGAGGGGTCACTTCTTCCTACTCCACCTCGTCTTCCAGACCGAGAATAGCTCGAGCCTCTTCGTCGTCGATGTCAACGTGTCCTCATGCTTCCCTTCTATCCTTAATCACTTGCATGTAGCAAAGATCGTCGTTTGGTTGGTAACTCTCGCAGTTTCTACAGTTCTTTTCCCCACATAAATGTTGATCCTTAACAGTGGTACCATAAGTTGAGCAGCGACAGATACGTTGACATATTGTGCGTGTCGGTGTTTTTGTCTTGGCTTGAATCCTGGTTTGGCTTTTTTTGGAGTCTTCTTGTGGTTTGCAAAGCAAGTCGGATTCTTGAACGATCGGTCACAGTTGTCGCAATGCATCCATTCTTGGCATTCTTCCTTCCCTGCATTGAAACAACACTCGCAGATGTTACGGCAACGGTGGTGGTTGAAATTTAAGTATCCTTTCAGGCAGCGATCGCAAAAGTTGGCCACATCCAATAGCCTCGGTAGCAAAGTGACTACGTCGAAATAAGCACCGTAAAGCCATATAAACCTGTATATACACATAAAATATGCCCTGGCTTTATATAGTTGTATACATATAGTTATATATCTGCTAAGGTATATCATTCTTTATACAGCCATATTAATCTGTATATATATATATATATATATATATATATATATATATATATATATATATATATATATATATATATATATATATATATATATATATATATATATATATATATATATATATATATATATATATATATATATATATATATATATATATATATATATATATATATATATATATATATATATATATATATATATATATATATATATATATATATATATATATATATATATATATATATATATATATATATATATATATACATATATATATATATATATATATATATATATATATATATATATATATATATATATATATATATATATATATATATATATATATATATATATATATATATATATATATATATATATATATATATATATATATATATATATATATATATATATATATATATATATATATATATATATATATATATATATATATATATATATATATATATATATATATATATATATATATATATATATATATATATATATATATATATATATATATATATATATATATATATATATATATATATATATATATATGTATATATATATATATATATATATATATATATATATATATATATATATATATATATATATATATATAGATATATATATATATATATATATATATATATATATATATATATATATATATATATATATGTATATATATATATATATATATATATATATATATATATATATATATATATATATATATATATATATATATATATATATATATATATATATATATATATATATGTATAAGAAGCTCTCTGTATATACTATATCTGGCTTGTATACATCTTTATATGTAAATAAATTGTATAGATCTACTGAAGTCTATCATTCTTTATGAGCCATATATATCTGTATATACATATAAAATGTACCATCTGTATATACTTTATCTGGCTTTGTACAGATGAATAAAGTTTTATTCCCAAATAAAATATTCCTTCTGTATAGACTTTATATGACTTTATATAAAACTTGGTATATAAATAAAATTTCCTTATATACGGAATTATATTATAATCTATATGGCTAAATAAAGCCCTGTACGCCAGATATAAAGCCACATATGGGATTTCTGTAAGGGATGGATATATCAAACCAGATGCAACCTTGAATAAAGTCAATTTGATATATAAATTAAGTTTGATCTGGAGTAGTAGTAAGAGGAGCCTATATAGGTAGTGACCAATCAGGATCCAGTATTCCTAATTTCTCATGAATATTCATAGTTATGCAAAGTAGGTGGAATACTGGCTCCTGATTGGTCACTACCTGTATAAACTCCTCGTGATTTTACCACACGACCGAAGGTCGTCGAATCTTTTGGAGGGAAAACAATAAACACAAAACACATCGTCATAATTCAATTTTCTCTTTCTTATATTTATGGTGGCTCTTATAAGAGCCTTGGGGTTCTTTATCAATCGCCCGATCGATCTGCTGCTGTCCTCCTCCGGTGGCTTCCTGCTGTCCTTCCCCGACGACTCTCCTGTATTCAGTAGCTTTCTTTGAATCTGCAGAAGTCTCGTGTTCTTTTGCTATGTCGAAAGCAGCAACGTGGAAGGCCCATATGCCGCCCCAACAGTGTGACACGTCTTGGTAAGCATGGACGATGGCTGCCGTAATTACATCGCCTTCTGCAGGATAAAACCCGTCTTTAAATGGTGTTAAACAGTTGCATCTGTTTTCAAAGTGTTCTATAACTTTATCGTAGTCGATAGATCCAGAGCTCCATTTCCTCAAAAGTGCAAACATTACTTTGACTAAGACTTCCCGCTCCATGATGATGATGCGTTCGCTCTGAAACTCAGAATAAAAAGAAAGGAGAGAGAGAGAGTTGAACACACAATTACAATGACGGGGTCGTCGCCTGCGTTTTCGGTTATGATAGTACAAACGCTATCACGAAACGCTTAATACGACCCGGACGAGAACACAGGTACGACGTACGGACAGACATTACATCGACAACCAAGTCAATGTCCACGGCATTTGATAACCAGTTGTGGTGCACTGGCGTGTCTACCCACCCCAGGATTGAACCCGGGGCCTCGTGGTCTGTAGACAGGTATGATAACCGCTACACCACAGTAGGTGATTAAGTTTGCTCTATTTATGCTTTCTGGTTCCATCTCTTTGACCAATCAGAAACCAGAAAGGTATAATGTCATTTGGGTTGGTGGCGTTCTTTTGAAAACAAATCCAAAAAGGTATGATGTCATTTGTATTGCTGGCGCTCTTTTTAAATAAATCAATCTAAAAAAATAAACAAATGCAATTGGTTGTAATAAATGTTTAGAAAAATTAGTATTACAAAAATAGATAATACATTTTAAAAAAGTAATTAAATAAAAATAATAATATTAAAAATAAATTGATTTATAAAAATCAAACGATAAAACACGGACGTTACAAACGATAAATATTACAAACGATAAACGCGCGACAAACAATTATGAACAATGCAAACGATGAATATTACAAACAATTATAAACGTTACAAAGAATGTCTTGAATCATTTTTCTCTTTCTTATACCTGTGGTGGCTCTGAAAAAAGCTTTTGGGTTTCTTTTACCGGTTCTGCCGGTGTCTTCTATGCCCTCGGGCAGAATGGGCATTCACATAGTGGTTCGGTGGTTTGGGTGCTCACGCTACGAGATACTTTGGAGACCTCTTCCTCCATCTTGGTCTGTGCTTTTTCTTCTGACTTTGCTTTTTCTTCTTCTCCTTCTTCGTCCTCCTCATCCTCCAGTGCCGGTGGCCACTCGTCGGCCACAAGGAAGTCCTCGTCGGCGGTAGCTAGTACCCTCACTTACTCTCCGTTGGTGAGGATCAGCTCCTCGTCCTCGTCATCCACCTCTTTTTCAACTGTAGAGACGCTGAACGGTGGTTCATCGTCGTCATCCCATTCGCTGCTGGTTTCGGAGCTCGGAGAGTTGGGCGTGTAACCCGCAGCGAAGTCCTCCCCTCCCACATGGCGTACCCATACCTCTCTCTCTTCCATAAACATTTCGATTGGAAAATAGCTATACAAAGTATTCATCTTAATTGCGTACAGATCTGGATGATCGAATAATTGAAAATGCCGCCAACAGTTCTTTTATTATGTCTGTAAATAATACTCACCATGCCAGCGATTGGCCGGCCAGGCACGTGGCTACATACTTACCCCCCGATTGGTTCGTATCACGCTTGCCCGTAGAAACTTGTCTGGCTCGCGCCCACGTCATCACTCCTTACTATCCACGATTGGCCAGACAGGCACTTGGCTGCATAGTTACCCCCCGATTGGTTCGTATCACGATTACCTGCCGACACTTACTTGTCTTACTCGCGCCCAAGTTATCATGCCTGGCTGTCATACGGTACTTATCGAACTTCTACGGTAGTCTCTACGGTAGCCTCGAACTTTTTTTCATTGTCGTTAAATTCATTTTTCTCATCACGCCTGGCTGTCGTGCGGTAGTTGCTGAGCTTCTACGGTAGCCTCTACGGTAGCCTCGAGTTTTTTTTTAATGTCATTAAATTCACTTTTCTCTTTTTTAAATATTTATATGCAAGGGTAAAGTACCTGCCCCAACCAACGGAGTGGTACCGTATGAGTCATGCCACGATTTTGTACTCCTTCCGCCCTCTTTTTTTCAAACTTTATTTTTTTCTCGATGCCAGAAAATAAGACGCAGCTTATATGGCATAATAAGAATAACAAACATGTTCATGCAGAGGGTTCTTCTTCTTCTTTAGGTTTCTCGATGATGATAAGTGGTATGTCCAGTTTTAAATTTACCTTGCGTCTTTTCGACAAGGTGGGAGGTGGCGACGACGACGGTGAACGGGGTCTTTTCTTTGCTATTAAATGTTGTGCTATGGTATCCTCGACCATCTGTTTTCACAATTCGTCCATGTCGCTGGCATTTCTCGCCAAGAAGGGCATTTTGACCAATGCTTTCAAATGTTCTGTTGCGAATAGCCCTTCCGTGCTCGCCAGTTTACACCATTGGGCCAGGTTGAGAGAGATCCCCTTTTTTCCGGGTATGACGGTCCATTGACGGGTGGTATGTCCGTTCGGGTCGCTGATGGTTTGCATTGCGTAGTCGTAATGGCGTATGTCCACGAGAATGCTTTCACCTTCTGCGGTCATACCGATAAAAATCTGTTTTCCCAGATGCAAATCTTACTTTTCGGGGTGTGACGGACTGCTCATGTGATTGGCTCCGTTGACGTTAGACGTATGGTAATGCAAGGCCATTTCGGATACCATGTTTTTTGCAGACTTCATCCCAAACGCCTTCTTCCATGGCGATGCCTTGAGCTGTGACTCTTGGTATTGTACAGGGGTTGGTTTTGGCATACTTGCCGAGATGTACATATTTGATGCTTTCAAACTGCGATGTAGACACGTACATGTTCTCTCCTACGGGATAAGCTCGGGTCACCAATCCGCGACTGTCTCTTACTTTGTCGTAACTCTGCATTTTCAAAGCTCTCTTCAACGGTATGTTGTCGGGACCCGAAGGCGGTGGTGAGAATCGCATTTCTCCTGTGTGCTTGTTATGGTAGTACACGTTACCGTTCCTTTCGTTTACTTTATTTCAACCGGTTTGAGCCATGATGATGAGTCTTTCTCGAAGAGTTGTGAAATAATGGTGGGTGTTTTTGAATTTGGGCACTTTTATAACGTCTTTCTGTAGAAGGCGCTAGTCAATTATTGTCGGATGACATCCTGCTTCATTCCAAGATATGTCTTTTAAGGTATTACCCGTATCTGCGGGGGACACGTGTTTCATCGCTTTTCTGGTCTTTACGTTGTCTTCTTCTTTGTCTTTCAAAATACATACTTGACGATAGCTCTCGGGACGTGCCAAAATCATCCATTGTTCGGGTGTGGGAGCGAAACCTTTATTGGTAGGTACTTCACCGATAGAAGGAACGTTGTGTACTTTCTGATATGTACGTAGAGATTGTCTTTGAACGATGAGATCGTGACATAGGTATGCTGTCCGAGCACCACTTTTAGCTTTTCTCCCGAATGGATGCGATGGGTACTGTCCTTTAATTTCTTGAGTGTGTCCGTTACCAGACGAGCTCAACGAGTTATCATGGCCCATTGCTCGAGTGTCAGGGCGATACCTTTCTTGGTCGCCACGGGTGTCGTTCCGACATCAGGGTGTATGAAATACTGCCGTACGCGAACTTAAAACTTTCGGTTGAAGCCAGAGACGGTGGGGTAGTGTTCACCTTCTAAAGCGACAGCTTTCTTGTCTTGTGTGCCGGCACGGACATCGGTTAATCCTTGGGTAGTGATTGCTTCCATGTCTGAGTTTTGACTGAATGTTGAACACCGTCGTCGTCGCCAATCGGTTTGTGATTGTAAACAAATGGTTTATTTTTTAAGAAACGTCGAATGAAAAAAACGTCAGGGGGAGGGGGAGGAGGGGGGGGGGGGTTGCCGTAGGAGTCAAAATATTCCCAAGGACCGACTTCGGGCACGTAAATAGCAACCCAATGCCGGCCCGGTTTCCAAATCGGATCCGTGTTGATCACCATGACACTTGGACGTTACAAAGGTGAATGTAACAGATTTGCGGCATGAACGACGTCGAACACATCGCACACGAGCCATCGCGTGTAAGCGTCTTTGTCCAACACTCGAACAATATCGAACGTCTCTATAATTTCAATTGGTAAAGTCGTAGATGATGCTGCAGTTTTTATCTATTTCGATAATGTTGTCGAATTCGGCGTAGATGAGAAGGTTGGTGGTGGAAGTCAACGCCTCTGCAAATTTGAAATCCACACAAAGATTTCCTCGTTTGTTGACCGTTTAGTGTTGTCCGTGGGATCCGTCGGGTGTCAGATCTAAAGCGAACAGCGTGTAACCGGCCAGAAATTTCGACGGAGTGATGTCCATGGTCACATCGCCGTACAAACGACCCGTGGCAGAATACAGTTGAAGGTAACTTCGGAGAGCTGGATGTGCTTCAAAGTTGGGGGTGAGCGGTTTAAAAGATTAAAAACGAAACGGATTCTTAACGTATGAGCCGTTGAAAGAGGCCGTGTCCACAAAGCAAACCACGATCCTCTTTGGTAACTCGCCCAAAAATACATTGTCTCGTTGAAAATCTTGGGTTCCGGTCGGTATGGTGATATCTCGTATGATGATGCGTCGGATCTTGTTCTTGGCCGATTCTCTGTTGAGGGTGACGAGGTCGCTGAGCACATGGGTGTCGCTGCACGTCAGTTTAGGCACGTAGAGAATGGCGTCCAAGATAATCACGCGAAAGTCGGCATTTTCAACTTTTGTCGTCAAACTAAAAGAGTCCTTACTTCGTTGCAGTTTGAGTCGTACTTCCACACCCGGTAGAAGCACGAGCGAGTGAAAAGGTTCGGGTCGGAAGCC
Organism: Chiridota heheva; assembly: GCA_020152595.1. Classification (NCBI taxonomy): domain Eukaryota; kingdom Metazoa; phylum Echinodermata; class Holothuroidea; order Apodida; family Chiridotidae; genus Chiridota; species Chiridota heheva. The sequence continues at coordinate 922,978 of JAIGNY010000121.1, read as the reverse complement.
CAGGCTAGCCAGAGGCATTTTGATCAGAGCTGAACAACATTGGGGTTTTCACTTTCCGCTTCTTGCCAAGAGATTTGTCAGTCCCTCTTAGCTTCGAAAATCTATAACAAGCATAGCCCTCCCCCTTCCCCCTCCCTAATTGTTTGAAGTTCCGCTTACCTCCTTTCGAATGTCGTATAAGACATTTTTTGTGAAATGACTTACCCCAAATCAATCACCTCTGTACAAAGTCAATGGGTCTGAAGTAAATTTACCCACCCCAGAGTCACTCTGGTGACTGACAATTTGGTATAAGCGCACCGTGATGTGAGTCACTATTTTATATGTCAATGACTCACCTTTGACTGACATTGCCGGGGGTAATAGGGGTCAGTCGTACAACTGACAAGTGCATAAAAGTAGTAAGAAAAAGCCTTAAACATTAAAGTTCCTCAAATTTGTGCTTCAACATGTATCAGCTGCTTATTACGTAACACCTACCGTACCTGGGCATTGGCTAGTCTAAGCAAAGAGCTTCCACACACTCTTTGGTCTAAGCAATCTTAGTTCGGCTGGATGAAACGTTTCGGTTAGACTAGTATTAGGTTGTAACTATTAGGCTTTGTTTGCGATTGGAAATATTCTCATTAAATTTAACCAAAATAGTGGCAGAATTTTTTTATATTTTTTTTTAAACATGCTGAAAAGACAGTAACGTTAGATTGGAAGAAGAAACGATGAGCATTTCAGTTGCACATACGACAAAGTTCAACTTCGGTTTTTCACAGCGTGTTTTCGTGCATCTGGTACACCTGAGTGTAATACAAATGTGTGTCACTCAAGTGGTTGTTTTTAGAAACTTTCCTAACGTTAACACAACAAGGCTTGGTAAAGTATCCATCAGTTTTGTTTGGAATAAACCAGTTTTATTTGCGTTTGAATGATAATCAAATCGATGGTCGTTACGCACTTATTATATTAAATATTATGGTGCTTTGGTAGACATCTTGCGAGGCTTATTAGTGGCAAGTGCATTCCGTTACGATTGTTAAAAAGCTATAGTGGTGTAGAAAAGTGAAGAAGAAAGGTGAATTGTATCGACGATTTTTGTCAGGTTTGCATCCATCTCTAGTAGTACAAAAGTGTTATGAACATGGTGCTCAAAAAATTGATGGCGCTTTACGTATTGCTATTCAAGCTGAAAGAGCTGTTGAGGCTACTTCAAGTTCAATGGTAGGCTTAAATGCTGTAAAATGTTTTTCAGTTGACCAAACTGAAGCAGAAAGGGTTTTTCCCAAACTAGAAATTATGATGGAGAGATTGTTATGTCAGAATAAGGAGGTCATGAAAGGGATGATGGTTGAAAAAATCAATTATCAAATAGGCCTATGTCGAGGACAGGGATGAATTTTCTTCCCCAGTAGAAAGAGTAATCGTTATCATCACAGGTCCCCTTCCTACTCTACTTTTAAAGGTATTTGTAAGGCATTATGGTCGATCTCCTGACAGGGAATTTCCAAGGGTAAATTACCCTCTTTTTGCTAATTCCCAGTCTCATAGACCAGATTTTAAAGGCAGGTTGCCATATTTTCGGGAAAAATCACCAGACTATAGCCTGGCGTCCCCAGTTTAGATCAGGATCGCCTCATCAGATTATTCACAAACTGGCATTAGGCAAATTAGGGGTACATCTTGGTGTCCATCTCCTGGAGGAAATAGGAACAATGGTCAGTTTAGGTAGAGATCACCAAGCCCCCCGAAGATTTGAAGGTAGAACAGTCTCGCTCATTTGGTTCAAATGACAAAAGACCAACAGTTGCCTTCTCAGAAAATACTGAGAGTCAGTCAAACTAGAAGCAGCTGAGGACGATGGTCTGTCTTCAGCTGATAGTTTTGAAATTTGTTGTGCCAATTGTTTCATGACCCAAATGAATGCCGATTTTGTCAATACATTCTCCTCATGTATAAATTTACTATTTGGAAATTTTGTAAGCAAAGCATTAGTTGATACTGGTGCTCATGCTTCACTGATAAGTGAAAAATTTAGGTCTAGACTACACCCAATTTAAGAACAACACTTTTGGTAAAAGGATTTGCTTCACTAAGAACAGTGACAGGTGAAAGTATAGATGTTTGGGTACTTTGCAAACTTTTATCGAAGGCGATGATGATTCCTATACATGCAAATTTTATGTGGTGAGACAGTTACAACATAATGTTGTGCAAGGACTAGATTTCTTACAGGAACATGGAGTTTCAGTGAACTTCATGACCGGTGCTTTTGAAATACCAAGAGATAACAAGACATATTCTTTGTCCCATGTGAAAAGTGTTCCTTCCTTATTGGGTAATACAAATGTATATGATGATCCCGGAGGGGAAGGGAGGGGAGGGGGGGAATTCCACACTAAAATGGTAGGTATATGCCACCCAAAATTTCAAAAGTGGACTGCAGTATGAGATATTTTTTTGGTAACTGCAGTATGACAGCATATGATTTTGATACCTGCAGTATGAAAATAAGTGATTTTTGATACCTGCAGTATAAAAATAAGTAATTTTTGATTCCTGTAGTATGAAATTAGGCATTTTTTTTTTAGACCAGCAGTACTAGAGATTGGATTTAAATACCTGCACTATGAAAATTCTGAAAAAAGGCTACTGTTTGAGTGGCACATATATATATATATATATATATATATATATATATATATATATATATATATATATATATATATATATATATATATATATATATATATATATATATATATATATATATATATATATATATATATATATATATATATATATATATATATATATATATATATATATATATATATATATATATATATATATATATATATATATATATATATATATATATATATATATATAATTTCAAGGGTAAATTCCCTCTTTTTGCTAATTCCCAGTCTCATAGACCAGATTTTAAAGGCAGGTTGCCAAAATTTCGGGAAAAATCACCAGACTATAGCCTGGCGTCCCCAGTTTAGATCAGGATCGCCTTATCAGATTATTCACAAACTGGCATTTCGCAAATTAGGGGTACATGTTGGTCTCCATCTCCTGGAGGAAATAGGAACAATGGTCAGTTTAGGTAGAGATCACCAAGCCCCCCGAAGATTTGAAGGTAGAACAGTCTTGCTCATTTGGTTCAAATGACAAAAGACCAACAGTTGCCTTCTCAGAAAATACTGAGAGTCAGTCAAACTAGAAGCAGCTGAGGACGATGGTCTGTCTTCAGCTGATAGTTCTGAAATTTTTTGTGCCAATTGTTTCATGACCCAAATGAATGCCGATTTTGTCAATACATTCTCCTCATGTATAAATTTACAATTTGGAAATTTTGTAAGCAAAGCATTAGTTGATACTGGTGCTCATGCTTCACTGATAAGTGAACATTTTAGGTCTAGACTACACCCAATTTAAGAACAACACTTTTGGTAAAAGAATTTGCTTCACTAAGAACAGTGACAGGTGAAAGTATAGATGTTTTGGGTACTTTGCAAACTTTTATCGAAGGCGATGATGATTCCTATACATGCAAATTTTATGTGGTGAGACAGTTACAACAGAATGTTGTGCAAGAACTAGATTTCTTACAGGGACATGGAGTTTCAGTGAACTTCATGACCGGTGCTTTTGAAATACCAAGAGATAACAAGACATATTCTTTGTCCCATGTGAAAAGTATTCCTTCCTTATTGGGTAATACAAATGTATATGATGATCCCGGAAGGGAGGAGGGGGATTTCCATACTAAAATGGTAGGTATATGCCACCTAAAATTTCAAAAGTGGATTGCAGTATGAGATATTTTTTTGGTAACTGCAGTATGACAGTATATGATTTTGATACCTGCAGTATGAAAATAAGTAATTTTTGATACCTGTAGTATGAAATTGTGCATTTTTTTTTTAGACCAGCAGTTCTAGAGATTGGATTTTAAATACCTGCACTATGAAAATTCTGAAAAAAGGCAAGTGTTTGAGTGGCACATATATATATACGTCACATATGGAAATGCCCCCCCCCCCCTCCCCCAGGATGATGATATTATTGTACCTGGTAACACAGAGATAAATGTAATAGTTAGAGTTGTAGGTTTGTTTCGTGATTTTGATGATGGTCAAGAGCAGCGGCGTCAATACGGGGCACGGGGGCACGGGGCACGGGCACGGGGGCACGGGGGCACGGGAAGGGGGGGCACGTACCCCAAAAATACATCGTGCCCCCGCGTGCCCCCAAATTTCAGTATGTATGGTACTATGGATTGGGTTTTTTTTCTTTCGATTTGATTTTTATTTAAAATCCAGTTCTTAGCAATATAATAGAAAGACTATATACAATTTCCTATTGTTAAAAGGTTTTTTGCGTTTGAGACCACACATCACTCACGCCCATGTTATATAAACAATTCCCTGCTTTTTTCAAAGAGCATGACAGGAAGCTGTAACCGCAAGTGACGAATCGTGGGTTTGCATGCATTTTCGAATGCGGAAGCCGCTGAAAACATCACATTAAAGTTTATATACTGACATCGTTTAGATCGTTGTACGTAGTTTAATTTTATATTCGAAATCTTAATTGGACCAGGTTGAGCCATACGAGATGGATATTTATAAGTACCTTAAGAGAATAGGTGAAACTTCACTGCAGCAAGACAGTTCACCAAGCACTTAAAAAAAACGAAAAAAGAAGATGAAGGTAAGTTTTTCTTGAATCTATCATACTATTATAAGTAGTATTTGGTAAATGGCGTATGGGAGCTTTTCAATAAGAAGAGCGGGAGGGGGAAGTGGGGGGAAGGGGGAAGGCACAACAATTTTTGCCCGAATCTCTACACCTTGCCAGAATCACTGAATGTTGTGTAACTTGTGTATGTGTTTGTGTACCACCGCAAAAATCTGAAAAGCAAAAAATATGAAAAAAGAAAAGGTCTTTAGTATATTTTTAACTATAAATTCCAATTAATCTTATGACAAAATGACCTCGTAGGTGGATTCACTACTTCTTGCCCGATTTTTGTTTCTGCTCTGCCCGAATTGCAATATGCAGCCTGTCATGCTTTCTTACAGACTCTCCCTGCTGTAATCTCAACCCTCCAGGAGTTGGCTGATGGCAAAAACAAAGACAAGGCCGTTGAAGCAAGAGGACTTTTCTCTCTCCTGGATGCCAACTTCCTCGTTGGTTTGGTTGTTTTTCGGTCATTGCCCCGAAAAACGAAGACGCTGTCTGATCAACTGCAAGCTAAAGACTTGAACCTAGGGGAAGCGGTATTTCTGGTAGATGCCATAATTGCAGACTTGGAGGAATGCAGATCCTCTCAAGAAGCATGGAATGGACTTTGGGAGGAAGTGCTTAAAAAGAGTGAAGAAAACGGGATTCCAGTGACAAATCCGAAATCCTCGTCGAGAAGAAAGACAACCCCGGCACATCTGAAAGATTCAGTCTTGATGGATACCACTGGAAATAAAGAGTTACTGAAGGACAGTGATCAGTTCAGAGTCAATTTTTTTTACCCGGTAGTCGACCAGTTGTTGTCCGAGCCTCGTCGCAGATTTGCCCCCTCCACATGTGCAATTGTTCGGGGTGTCGGTGCATTGTTCCCTGAACATGAAACATTTCTGCAAGAGGAGGCATTGCGTGAAATGGCGCCACATTATGGATGCGTACTGGATGATCTGAACTGTGAGCTGCACCAAGCAAAAAAAAAACTGCTAGAAAGAAAGTCATCCGCCGGGACTACTGTTTCGTCGGTGGTGGAGTTTGCCAACTTGATGATTCCATATCAGGATGTCTTTTTTGAACTTTGCAAACTGATTCGAATTTCTTTGACATTGTCTGTGTCGTCAGCAGGGTGTGAGAGGAGTTTTTCATGCTTAAAACTTCAGAAAAACTATCTCTGAAACTCCAGTGGAGAAGATCGAACAAGTGATCTTGGGGTTCTGACTGTTAACCGAGACCGAACGATGTCACTTGATTTGGACAATATAGTTGACATCTTTGCAAGAAATCACGATAACAGAAGAATCACATTACTTTAGGTACCGGTGTGATATCAACGTAGACAAAGAGTAGCATGTGTTTTTAAGGCGACTTTTCAACACATGCAAGACAATAAGACTATTTCACTATCTTACTGATATACTTCTGCCTCAAGTTCACTTTTTCCCATTCTAGAATTAGAAACACTTTTCCCATCTAAGAATTAAAAAAGGATTCAGCCAAAATATGCTATCAATGATATTATCTTAATATGTCTTGTTTGCTAAAGTGTCAGCTCAATTAGACCTCCTGCCAGCATCATTCATTTTAATATTTCAAAATTCTTCTTCTGTCGGGCGGGGTCAGGAACAGTAAAGGTTTGGGGTTGGTTGAGGTCAGGAACAATAAAAGTTTTCAGGAACAGGGTAGAAGCCAACCATAGCTTTAAAAGGTTCCCCAAAATCACATTCATCTGTTAATGGGGCACTAGACCGAAAGTGGGGGCGTATTTTCAGGGATCCCACCTAAAATCAAATGTTCAAGCTTAATAAACCCTGATTACCTGCAAGATAAATTTGTGAAATTTGCTAAAATAATGCCCTCCCTTCCGTTCTAGTGCCTGTTTACTTGTCAAGGCAGTTTATCATGCAATACTTGTATTATTGTTCAATGCATGCAAATTTACCTTGTTTTGGAAATTTGACATTAAAGTTGTCTCTCCAATCATCATCTTGAGTCTACTTCTAGCCATCATTTTAGGCCAATTTTTAGCCATTTAAAGCAAGGAAACCGCAGAACTCCTAGGGGCCCTTAAGCGGGCCCCTGGACCCCACGCCGCTAAGCGCACGCTTCGCTTGCGCAGTGCCGCTAAAGCGGCACATGCCAGTGCCCCCATTTCAGCTTTAAACATTGCAGTGCCCCCCACCTTAAAAACTCTACTGACGCCACTGGTCAAGAGGTTGTTTTTGAACCATCTGATATTGTTTCCAACAAATACGGTGTAGCACCCAGCCGTACCTTTGCTGTGGTGGATGAAGGAATGATTCCAATTTTGTTGATGAATGTCACCTCTGAATCAATTGCATGCAGGAATGTCATTGGGACAAGTGTTCTCCCTTTTAGGGAATGACAAAGGTCATTATACAATATTACAAACCAGTACAAAAAGAATCTGAGATATCAAGCGATTATGATTGTTGCAAAATTCAAATAGGCTTGTCTAGTTCTGATTTAACTACAAATCAAAGATGCAAAGCGAAAAAAATAATTTCTTAATTTTCTGACATTCAATTCGGACTCTGCGGAGTATGGTAAAACAAATGTAGTAAAACATGAAACATGTGTGTCTTAACAAAGGCCTATAAAGCAGAGGGCATATAGAGCTGATTCAAGGGTAAGGAGGAGATTAGGAAATTGACAAATTACTTCAATCTGATGTTATTGAAGAGAGTTATAGCCCTTGAACTTCACCAATTATAGTGGTTAAGAAGAAAGACTGTAGTTATCGATTTTGTAAAAATTACAGAAAGTTGAATAATGTTACTATCAGAGATTCTCATCCATTACCTAGGATAGATGATACCATTGATGCATTGTCAGGTAGCACATTGTTTAGTACCATGGATTTAGCGAGTGGATTTTGGCAAGTTGAAATGGACGAGGGTGACAAAGAGGAAACAACATTTACAACAGGTGATAGACTATCAATTTAAGGTTATGCCTATGGGTTTAACTAATGCACCTTCAACTTTCCAAAGATTAATGGAGATAGTCTTGCATGGTCAAAAGTTTTAGTAAACATTGATGACATCATTGTGTATGGTAAATCATTTGAAGATAAGATGGGGAATTTGAAGAAGGTTTCCACCGTCGTTGAGAACTGCAGGATTGAAATTGAAACCATTCAAATGTCACTTTTTCAAGAAAAAGGTTACTTTCTTAGGGCATAATGTGTCTAGAGAAGGCATAAAGCTGGACTCTAAAATAATTAGGAGAGTCAAAACCTGGCCAACGCCAAAGAAAGTTACTGAGGCTAGAGCATTTTAGGAATTATGTTCATATTATAGATGTTTTGTGAAGAATTTTTCCAAGATAGCTACACTGTTGCTCATTGCATGATTTGACAAGAAAGGGAGTTACATTTATCTGGTCTGACGAGTGTGAGAAAGCATTCTTATATTTATGCCAAACTTTGGCAAACCCGCCTATTATAACATTCCTAAATTTTGATGAACCATTTCCCTTGTACTGATGCTTCTTAATTTGCTAATGGTGCAGTGCTACCTCAGAAAGAGGATGGCAAGGATAGGAGAAAGTAATAGCTTATAGTATCCATTCTTTATCCAACGCTGAGAGAAATTGCGCCGCCTTTGACAGGGAATTCTGGGCCATAGTTTGGTCTGTAAGGTATTTCAAACTTTATCTCAGTTATAATCAATTCTTCATAGTATTGCAACTGATCACAAACCCCTTGTGCCTATCGAAAATGACGGGTAGATGAGCCTGGTGGGCAGTTGAATTTGATCTCCTAAATTGGTTGATTATACAAAGGAGAGGGAAAGAAAAATGGCAATGAATGCTTTGTCTAGGTTACCAGAAGTTAAGGACAATGACAATACAGTTGTGAAAGATAAGGAAACAGGGCAATCTCTAACTTGTGAAGTCGAGAATGATGTAGAAGTATCTTCAGTTTTTGGTGAGCATGCTAAGCATAATGCGAACCTATGTAATGGCGATTTCGGCTGTCCACAGTTTTTCCTGAGATTTCCTCAGAAATGTTAAAGTTTTTTGAGAATTTCTCAGAAAATGCTAAAGTTTCTTTAGAGTTCCTCAGAAAAAGTTTTTTAAGATATCCTTATGGAAGGTTAGAATTTCCTCACAAAATATGAAAGTTTTTCAGAGACACTTTAGAGAGACTGAAGACTAGTTTCCTTAAAAGTCTACTAAACATTTGATATTTCTTTAGAAGATAACTGTAAAATGATATAATTTTCCATAATTCTTCAGAGATCCTCAAGCATCTCTCTCGTAGCACTAGAGATTTAAAATCCTTCAAATTCTTTAAAATATTTGGCCACCAACGGTTGTATCAGACATGATTATTAAAGTCTACCTTTATTATTGTGGTCATTCGCATAAAATTGCTACAGTATATGAACTGACCAGACTTTTTTTATTTAGTATGCTCAATTAGGAAGTGTGACAGGATGCATATGGACAAAGGGAGGGATGCTATGTGGGACATGGATGGGGGCCATGCATGACATATGATATAATATATACCATGTGGTATACACCAAACTATATCAGGCATAATTATTTGACTTCGCCTTTTTTTCTTGAATAGGTCATTTGCATATAAGTTATTATATGAACTGACACTTTTATAAAAAGTATGCTCAATCAGGGACTGTGATAGCTAGGATGAGACTTCTTATATAGCCTATGGGATATCATGTGGGACATGGGGTGGGATGCCATGTGGGACATGGGGTGGGATGCCATGTGGAACATAGAGTGGGATCCCATGTGGGACATGGGGTGGGAACCCATGTGGGACAACAGGGGGGATCCTATGTGGGGCATGGGGTGGGATGCCATGTGGGATATAGGGTGGGATGCCATGTGGAACAGTGAAATGCCATGTAGGATATATGGTGGAATGCCATTCTGGACATAGGATGGAATGCCATGGGATGTGATGTCATGTGGGACATGGGGTGGGATGCCATGTGCGACATGGGGTGTGATACCATGAGTAACACAGAGTATGACATAGGTTGGGATAGGGTAGCAGGCTATGTGGGACATAGGGTAGGAGGCCACGGGGAGATGGGATGTGATGCCATGTGGGACAAAGTAGGATGTCATTGGGGGAATACCATGTGGAACATATGGTGGGATTTAATGTGGGACAAGGTGGGATGCCATGTGGGACATCAGGTGGGAAGCCACTGATGGGGACATACGGTGGGATGCCATGGGGAGAGATGCCATGTGGGAGTTAAGGAGGGATGCCATGTGGGACATATGGAGGGATGTCATGTGGTACATACGGTTGGATTAATGTGGGACATACATGTAGGATGGGACCCATGTAGGACATAGGGCCAGGGTGGGATGCCATGTGGGTCATAGGGTGGGATGCAATGTGGGACATATGGTGGAATGCCATGTTGGACATATGGTAGAATGCTGTGTGAGACATACTGTATGGTGGAGTGCCATGTGGGAGATATGGTAGAATGCCATATGGGACATGGGATGGGATGCCATGTGGGACATGGGGTGGGATGTCATGTGGAACATGGGGTGGGATGTCATGTGGGACATGGGGTGGGATGTCATTTGACATATGGGATGGGATCCATGTGGGACATAGGGTGGGATGCCATGTAGGTCATACGATGGGAATGCCATGTGGGACATGGTGTATGCCACATGGGACAAGGGGTGGAATGTCATATGGGACACTGGGTGGAATGCCATGTGGGAGATATGGTGGAATGCCATGTGGGACATGGGATGGGATGCCATGGGATGCCATGTGGGATTTAGTGTGAGATGCCATTTTTATTATTGGCCAGGTCATATGATATGGGTGTCAATTTGCATGGGCATGCAAACCATGAGGGTATTTACCATTCTAGTTATCTCAGATAACATTGCAGAACCATATTGTGAGAGTGATAATGATTTTGGTTCAATATTTGTGTGCGATTTCATGGATGTTGAGAATGATATCGCTGTGTTGCAAGATACTGACCCTGTACTGAGAATTGTGAAAGAATGGATTAAATGGGGTTCTAAACCAAATTTAATGGTGGAAGATTCCACTTTGAGAAGGTTTTGTAAAGACTTTGAATTGTTGAGTGTAGTTGACAGCATGCTATGCTATTCTCAAATGGTACAAAAGATAAGAAGTTACGGATTGTAGTACCATCCTGCTTGATTGACAAAGTGTTGCAAAATTTGCATGGTTCTCCTTTAACAGGTTATTTTGGGTGAAGAAAGTCAAGATTAAGAGCTGTTGACTAGGGGCATAGGAAGGTTCACCTCTCTGGGGTAGGGGGAACCAAAAATAATCAGTGTACAAATTTCAGTGGTAGATTAAGTTTCCATGAAAAGTTGCCCCTAATTGGGAAATTCCCTTCAATTTCAGAGAAATTCCCTTCATTTTCGGGAATTTTGTTTAAATTTCGGGGAATTTTGGCAAATTTTAGCTAGTTTTCGGGACATTTTGGCCAGTTTTGGGGTCAAGTTTGGCCAGTTTTGGGGAAATTTTGACCAGTTTTTCTAAAAATTGGGCCAGTTTGGCCAGACCGGAAAAGAGATGGCTTTACTGGGAAAGCAAAACCTGTCAGGGAAAGAGGAGGAATGGAAGGGGGGGGGGAAGCTTTCGTCACTGCTGTTGACCAATATTATTGGCCAACAGTGCATTCTGATATTAGGGATTGGTGTAGAAATTGTATAGCTTGTGAATATATGAGAAAACCAAATCCACCATTGAAAGCTCCTATGCAGTGTGATAATTTAACACATGTCCTTTCCAACAAATTGCTGCTGATAATTACAGAATTACCTAGCACATTAAAGGGTAATAGCTATATTTTGCTTGTCAGTGACTATTTTACCAAATATGTGAATTTTATGCTCTTCCAGATCAGAGCCTGGCAGAAACTGTTGCCCAATGCTTATTTGACTAGTAATTTATTTGCCAACATGGTATTCCAGAGATAATTCACACTGAGACAATATCGCACCTGATCAAGGAACTGTGTGACTGATTGAGGATCTCTAACATTAGGACCACTCCTTATCATCCACAATTAGATAATTAAGTGGAACGGTTTTAATCAGACTTTGAAGAATGAGTTAGCCAAAAGGTTGTTTTTGGAAGGAAATGAATGGGATCAATTTTTGAATCAGGTTACTTTTTTTACAATACTAGTGTTCTTCTAGCACAGGATATACTCCACAGCACAGGATATCTCGATACTAGTGTTCATGCTAGCACAGGATATACTCCACAGCACAGGACATCTCGATACTAGTGTTCATGCTAGCACAGGATATACTCCACAGCACAGGATATCTCGATACTAGTGTTCATGCTAGCACAGGATATACTCCACAGCACAGGATATCTCAATACTAGTGTTCATGCTAGCACAGGATATCTCACAGGATATCTCAATACCAGTGTTCATGCTAGCACAGGATATACTCACAGCTGTATCTCAATACTAGTGTTCATGCTAGCACAGGATATACTCCACAGCACAGGATATCTCAATACTAGTGTTCATGCTAGCACAGGATATACTCACAGCACAGGATATCTCAATACTAGTGTTCATGCTAGCACAGGATATACTCCACAGCACAGGATATCTCAATACTAGTGTTTATGCTAGCACAGGATATACTGTACTCCACAGCACAGGATATCTCAATTCTAGTGTTCATGCTAGTAGCACAGGATATACTCCACATTTTCTTCTACAAGGTAGAGAAGCTACTGTAGATTACCATTAACTTTTATCTTAGGTAAACAAAGAAGCCTTCTTGTTCCATAGGTGTTGAGGTACATGCTGAACATTAGAGTAGTACATGTACATGTACATTGAGGAATTGCAATGGTTTTGTGTGCCAAAATCTGTGTAATGCTCATGCCAAACAACAACATCATTACAAAATGAAAAACAGACTTTGAAGGTTCAAACCATCTCTTGTGTGAGATCTTGTTTGGGTAAATGACCCAGCACATGAGAGGGATTATGCTACAGTAAGTGGAAGGGTCCTTTTCAAATATTGAAAGTAATGAATGATGGTCTAACTTATCAGTTGTCTTTGGTTGGGGAGTCGAACAAGCCTAGTCAGGTTGTTCATTACAATAGACTCAAGTCATTTCAATCTCCATATTTTGTTCCTATTACTGTTAGTGACTCCAAATGTCTAAGCCATTCAAGAAGTTTCAAAAAATTTTGGGGAAACAAAAGTTTTGTTGGTGATTCTCAAATGTGGACTCATCAAAATTTAGGTATGTTTAATTTATTAGATTCTCGGGTTCAAAATAAAAGTGAGACTTAAAGAAGTCATTAGTTAGAACGGGAATTTAGTCAATGAACTTGATCAACATACTAGGTCAGGTCTTAGAGTTAAATGCCAGTCCTACCTTGATGATTACCTTGCATAAGTATATGAATTTCTTGTGTAACTTTGAATGTTTATCGTTTGATTGGGAATTATGAGTGTATAGTGTTAAACGCTTACTTTCATTTTTGCCATTTACATGTATATATGTGTCGAATCAATCTGTTTTATTTGGAAAGATGGGTATGAATAGCGTTAAACGCTTATTGCCATTCTGTTGTCTATGTGTAGGATTTTGTTACGAAGTGTTACTTCTGGTGTTTTTGAGAGGTGAGACAAACCTTTGATGAAATATGCACATTTTGGAAGTTGTAGGATTTTAGGCAAGTGCAAATTGTGAGTTGTGAGTAATTTTATTGCTTGTTTCTTAGAATGTGGAAGAGAGTTAAGAAGTTAGAGTTTTAATCATTCCTTTTTTTCTGCAGCCCTTCAATTTTTTCGTTGGTTCCCAGACCGTTTAATTTGTTAATCATCCTGATGTTATTGTGTTGTGCGCAGACACATTTAATGAATTGGGATCGACACGAATCATACAATTATTTCCTTACATTAGTATTGCTTGCCCTCCTGTGGCCAGAGGCAGTGCAACACAAGCTAATCCATGCTTGTGTGCTAAAATTGCTGTGAACCTGTACCATATCTGAACCAGTATGCCCGAGAGTATTTTGTAGTGTGCTTGACATGCAGAAATCCTGTAGAATTTTTGTGCGAACTTTATGTTTTCATTCTATCGAACTAATATCTTATTTTTTTAATTTATGATTACTGTACATTTAATTTATGCTTACTCATACAGGTTTCTGAAAGTAAAAGTTAAGGGTAGTATAGATTTCGAATATTGTAAGTTATATTATATGAACGGAGATGGTATTTTAGATGGTTTTAAAAGGTGTAAAGAGTTCAAAGGATACTAATTGTTGTATGCCTTCTTGTGCATTTTTCTTCCTAATTGATGCATCTCTTCCTCTTCCTACTCATGCTATCACCTTTCTTTTCATAAAGAATTGGATTATAGACAATTGTTGTTTAGCTTTTGTTATTTTCCTTTTCTTTCCATCTTCCTCGTAACTGCTTTTACACATGCAGGGGTGTTGTCCATTTTTCTGTACAGACATACAGTGCTACCGAATGTAAGAATGATTGAGTGAATCTTGTTATGTAGAATAAGCGTATCCTGTCCTTCAGTTGTAGCTCAGTTGGTAGAGCGCACGACTGAGATGTTTTCTGAAGCCTATTTCTTGTGTTTACTTTCCTCGGCGGCGGCCTTTCGGGAGGAAAGGATGACCTATTTATGTTTTGGTACATTAAAGTCTTCGTGGCTGTTCTCCTGTCTCTTTGGCAGGCATCGTCCTTTTAGGAGGAAAGGATGACCCATTTATGTCTGCACTGGTCTTTGTTCTTTAAAGTCTCGAAGTGAGAAGTGTTCTTATTAACCTCAAAAGTTTGGTTTTATTTAGAAATGAGGACAATTCTTGTATGGGTATATTAGAGTCTTGATTTTGTTGTTTTGCGAAATAATCTTTATAAATCATATATCTGGAAGTATTTGGTGTATAAATCTGTACCTTGAGGTGTTCAATGTTTGATCCTTTCTGGGGATTAATTTTATTAATCTGAATTACATTGTTATGATTCTTAATGAGATGAAGTTATATTTCAGTTTTATAAATTGGTTTCATGGTCATGGTTCCAGAATTATCAAATCATAATTATGGAAGTTTATTGAGTTATTTATGTCACGAATGTACATCTAAAAATTGAATGATTGTCAGTCTTTGAATATTTATGCTTCGTTTGTGTGATTTTCACATGTCTGTCACATGTATGCCAGATGTTAGACTTCATCTACATACATTTACATATTTAAATACTTTTTGTCCAATGGGTAAAGCTGGATTAATCATGGGACCCTTGATATCCAATCACCTGTCATTTTTTAAATTACATATTGTTATACTTTCCTGCAATCAGAAAGTTAGATCTGATCAGGCGTTCAGATTTATCCAATCTGGAAAGTTGTTTGCATGGAAGATTTTAGAGGCGCTGAAAACATTCTTCTCGTGTGGGCAGTCTGGTTCGTATGGTTGTTCTGTGAAGTCTCGTGACATAGTTCCTCCTTTTCATTATCATCAAATTATTCTGATCTACTTGTAAATCGTTCGGAATTTGTGAAGTGAGACAAGGATTAAATCAACTTATGACCGGAAGCTGAAGAATTTTTCTCTGCTGTTTCATTTTTTATCTGCTGAGTGTAGTTTGTGTTGACATTGTTGTAAATTGAGCCAATAGCGTTACAATTTGTGAGATTAGCCTAGCACAATCTTACAGTAGCATTAAGCTGGTATATGAATTAGATTGCTCCAGGTTTCAACGAGAGGAATTCTGTCTCTGAGGGTCTGACAGTACAAATTCATTTGACTTCTGACGAGGTGTTGCGAAGTATCCTGTCGAAGTCATGTAACATTTTATACTTTCCTAAGAGTGTTTTCTACATGAATAAAACTTAGCCTACTAGCTGTGCAGCATCCTTTTTTGAATTTCTCAGATGGGTATGGCAGTACAGCAGTGATACATATATAATTGTTCAATGTCCAATGTCTGAATTATACTTCTAAATTCTCTGGTATACTGAATTATTGAGGTACTGTACACTCCTGCTTTTTACAAAAAGAAAATAATTTTTTAGAAATTATTTTGGAGTATATCTTGTCATTCCTGCTTTGTTTAATATCACCTTTGTACCAGGTTCTTTAGAAATTGTTTGGTTTTTTCTTTTGTAAAGAGTTGTGCAGAAAATATTGTGAATGGAGAAGCTCTCTCAATTTTGTTATTCTGAAACAAAGCAAGATTTATTCTAAGGCATACACCATATCTGTGATGTATAGAGCTTATCATTTACTAGCCAATTGCAAAAAGAGTGCAAATAATTCAAATAAGAGACGCAGAAATTCCACAATGAACTGTTGAAAGATATCCATGTTCAACTTCATAAGCTTATATTGAAATTATGAGAAAAGGTATGGCTTATGCACATGTCGCTAGAGCTCTGGGAATGGGGGGCATGGGCGACTCGCTATGGTGACAAGGTGGTGCAATTTCCCCTAAAAATTTGCTAATTCTTTTTTATTTTGTAATACTAAGATGCAATAAAAAAATAAAATGGCCCCCTCCCCCTCCCCTCAATCATGTTTTTCACCTCCAACTAAAATTTCTTACAGCCGCCTATGGCTCCGGGTAATGAGTCTTTAATGATTTGCTGATCAGCAGAGGGAAACATGCCCCTTCATTTTACTTTGCAGCCCTTGACTTGATAACTGGACAGAGTAGATTATTCCAATAAATTCATGACTCTTAGAACGTGAAAGTTAAGAGGTGCCTGGTTAATCTGCCTCAACCTTTTTCAGTTCGCATAGATGACCACAGATCTATACAAGAATCAATATCATCAGTGAAGAAATGTTCCACATCAATGCTACTGTATTTGGTCATAGTTGATTCATGTGCATCATCATCATGAAGGATAGTAGTATTTCCGTCACTTGTATACAATCTAATGAAACTATTAAGGTGCGATAAGGGCATTCAGTTCTAATTTTTTGATTGGTTCAAATTTCAACCAATTGCTAAAAGCGCTTCTTTTGATCTTATTCCACACTTTATTAATAATAAAGCAACACCATACATCAAGCATTAATGTGGCCAAATAGATAAGTTCGTACGAATGGCTTATGTGCCAAATGTAATGACTTCAAATCTCATCAAGTCAACAGTTTTGAATTAAACCATGAAGTGAAGCTATGATTATAATTAACAACAAATTTGTTTAGCTCTGTTCAACTAAGCCATGTCGTGTTAACACGCATATATAACATACGTGCTTATACCTAATCTTCATACACACAATATTTATGCTTTTCTGAATCTCTGAACAATTGTAACATGTAGGCCGTAGTTGATTTTTGATGAAGTCACTGATTGATCATTGTGATTTGTTTTGAGACAATAGCCTCTTTAAATCAAATATCTCAACAAAGAGGAACACTTCCTCAATTCCTCGTACGTTTTGTTCATTGTTTTTCTTTTCATATAAGATACTATGCTTGACCTCTCTGTTCTTTGTTATTCCAGTGCATTGCAAAGCAGCATGGACCTACGAAACAGAATACACAGCCTGCTTTCGAGTCCTTCCTGGAAATTGGTCTTATGCTGATGCTCAACTACAATGCAAAGGAGAGCATGCTCATTTACCAGTCATTAAATCAGCTCAGATGGAGGTGAGTGACTATTTCTATTCCAATTTGGATCATACAGGGCAATTTGATGGGAACCTAGGTATTCATGTACAGTAGGTACAGTAGGACAGAATGGCCTTAGTATTGGAGCCTCTGTTCTGAAATTTTGTGGAGGCTTCAGCTGTCATGGTGCACAGCATTCCACTGGAGCCTCTCTAGGGCAATTCCGTGGTAGTCCGAGTGGTCATGGGGCACAACGTTCCACTGGAGCCTCTGCGGCAATTCTTTGGCAGTCTGAACTGTTATCTGTCAGGGTGCACATCATTGACCGTTTAGCTGAATGTACAGGAATGGGCCCGAACAGACCCAGAGCTGTTTTGGTTGCTTAATTAATTGCACAACAGATTGCCCAATTAATTTGTTGCCTAATTAATTGGTTGCTTAATTAATTGGTTGCTTAATTAATTGCACAACAGATACTGGGCCTGCAATTGCTTGAAATTTGGTGGTAGTCCGAGTGGTCATGAGGCACAACGTCCCACTGGAGCCTCTGCGGCAATTCTTGGCAGTTTGAGCTGTTAGCTGTCAGGGTGCCCATCATTGACTGTTTAGCTGAATGTACAGGCATGGGCCTGAACAGACTCAGAGTTGTTTTGCTTGCTTAATTAATTGAACAACAGATACTGCCTAGAAGTGCTAAGTGTGAGTACAGGGTGAACAAGAGAGGGAAAGATGTGAGTGAGAGAGAAAAGTAAAATGATGAGAGGATAAAGCTGTAGAAACTGTTGAGAGTGATTGGAGCTGGAGAATGAGGTAAGATGATCATGAAATATTCAGAGTAGCAGAGAAAGTTAAAGATATGGGTGGCGGGAACATTTTTGAAGATTTGGGAAAGGTTTTCTTTATTAGTCATTCTCATACTGTAAATGGCCTCATTTCTATTCTGTTTAAACGTGCAAATGTGATAATGGCATAGAATAGGAAAAAACAAGGAGTACTTGTGCACTCTGTGTGGCAGCGGTATGCACTCTGGGTGACAGTAGTATGCACTCCAGGTAGCAGAGGTGTGCACTTCAGGTGGCAGAGGTGTGCACTCCAGGTGGATGAGTTGTGCACTACAGGTGACAGAGGTGTGCATCCCAGTTGACAGGTGTGCACTCTAGGTGGCAGAGGTGTGCACTGCAGTTGGCAGAGGTGTTTATCAAGGTGGGAGAGGTGTGTACTCCATGTGGCAGAGGTGCATACTCTAGATGGCAGGGGTGTTCTCTCCAGGCAGCAGAAGTATGCACTCCAGGTGGCAGAGGTGTGTACTTTGGTGTCCAAGGTGGCACTCCATGTGGCTGAGGTGTACATGCACTCCAGGTGGCAAAGGTGTGCACTCCAGGTGGCAGAGGTGTGTACTCCAGGTGGCAGAGGTGTGCACTCCAGGTATGAGAGGTGGGTGTGCACTCCAGTTGACCGAGGTGTGCACTCCAGGTGGCAGAGGTATGCACTCCAGGTGGTAGAGGTATGCACTTTTAGGGATCAGAGGTGGCATTTTAGTTGGCAGAGGTGTGAAATCCAGGTGTCAGAGTTGTGTATTCCAGGTAGCAGAGGTATGCACTCTACACAGCAGAGGTGTGTACTCAAGGTGGGAGAGGTGTGTACTCCAGGTGGCCGAGGTGTGCACTCCACTAGACCGAGGTGTGCACTCCACTAGACCAAGGTGTGTACTCTGGGTGGCAGATGTGTGTGCTCGAGGTGTGCACTTCGGGTGGCAGAGGTGTGCACTTTAGGTGGCAGAGGTGTGTACTCCAGGTGGCAAAGGTATGTATTCAAGGTGGGCTTGCTTTGTACTATGGGTTGGTGGCGGAGGTATGCACCCTTTACACTGCATGTCTATACACATCACACATACCAAATTTCTGAAGCCTTGACTATTGTGATATTTTGTACTCAACATAAGTTCAATATTATTTCATTAATTTGAATCCTTTTGCCATTTTCTTTTCTTAAATCTCATAGCAATATTTGATGACTCTTGTAGGTGATCCTTTTCACATAGGGTTGGAGAGATTGAGGATAAATGGTGTACATCAGTGGCTAATTCCTATTTCTTCAACTTATGAGTAAGTACTAATTTCCAACAAAGTTAACTAACTTGGACATAATGCTAATTTTTTGTCACAAATCATAAGACTGACTAACCACTGAGCTAATATTGCATATTTGTATAATTTTTTTGAATGATTGAAGAGTTTTGAGTAGGTATCCAGTTTAAAGGACTGGTCTGGCAGAAAGCCATTTTGGAATTTTGTTTAGGTTTTTATTTAAATGGAAAGTGAATGATTAATATTTTGTACAGTGTAACAAGGACTTAAGCCAAGGAATAAAACTGATTCTCAAGTGGCAATCGTAGAGAGGACATTGTCATGACCCGCGTATGCTTTGGTCACTCCTTTCTTACCCACTCCTACCTACTGTCAGGCTCTCCCCAAACCTCTCTGCCTTGCAATTTTGATCTCTTGATCAAACATATCCTCTTAACCTGTTTTTTATACCTCAGTCATTATACCTATAACATTAACCACCTTGCCGCCTCTTTCAGCAACATCTTGTCCTCAGCCAACTACCCCAAGGCTTTCAAAGCCAAAAAAGCTTGTGACGAAGCCCGGACCGAGTCTTACCTTCCCTCCGACAACACCGAGAGCTACAACACCCCTCTCACCCTTTCTGAATTAAACCAAGCCATCCATGATGCTGGCTGCACCTCCAAGGAAGGGCCCAGATAACATTCTCAACCAGTTCCTGAAACACCTCCTCAACAAGGCCACAGCTACCCTACTCTACATCCTCAACCACATTTGGTCCTCAACACTCCTTTCCCCCTATCTGAAGGACAGCTATCACCACCCCCTTTCCCCAACCGGGGAAGAACAGTACCGACCCCTCCAATTACCGCCCTATCGCATCGCCCTCACCTGCTGTGTCTGTAAAATTATGAAAAGGATCATTAACCAGAGACTAAACTGGTTCCTTGAGACCAAAAGAATCTTCTCCCATCACCAAAGCGGCTCTCGAAAATGTCGCAATACCCTGAAGCAGTTAATCATGCTTGACAGTGCTATCTGGGAATCCTTTGCAAAAAGGAACAGGTCATTGCCATCTTTTTCGACCTCGAGAAAGCTTTCGAGAAAGATGGTGAGAAAGTAGTGACCAAACCTCATGGAAGTCCCGAATTGATAACAAACTCCATGTCATCCAGCCCACAATTCTGATCAAAGCCACCATCAACAACCTCTCTCGTATTGACAACGTTCATATTACCCGTCTTAGAATTAGTCACACTCATCTCACCCACTCCCACCTCCTTATTGGCTCCCCCCAACCCCTCTGCAACAATTGCCATTGCACCCTCACAATCCATCACGTTCTCCTTGCTTGCCCCCTGTACAACCTTCCCAGAGCTTCCCTCGCTCCCTACAACTCAATTGCTGAGTTTTCCCAGAAAAATCCTTTAGATAAAATTATCTCCTTCCTTCATCATGCCTCCCTCTACAACCATATTCAATTCTCCTCTTCCACCCCCTCACCGTGACGATCACAGCTTTCTGACCTTTTGTCCTTAGATTTCTCTCATTCTCCCCCTGTTTCCTTTACTTCCTACCTCTAGAATGATCTGACCTCTCAGGCACAATTTGACCTTAGTTGTTGTGGTGCCGTTAAGCCATCATCAAACAAACAAACAAACTTTGACAGGCATACAATTTAATTCAATTTTTTCAAATGAGCTAGGCCACTGGCCTTTGTCACAAAGTACACTAAATGAATATACTCTACTGCACTTAGTGGTTGATTAACACAAATGTAAACAAAATTATAGCAAAAATATAAAAATAATAATAAAAGCCATTTCCCAATATGTTGTTGAGCCTGTTTTTCAGTAGAGTACAGAACTCTTTCTGTCTACAATATGGACCCGCATGCAAAATGAAATGAAACAGAATCAACAAGGTTTTTTTAATCTGGGTATTTATGATAATAATAGGGTATGTAATTAAATCTTCTTTCATTAAGAACAGCAAATGAAAATAACATGAGATTCATCATCAACATCGCCAAAATCACAATACGTCCAAATTCTTAGTGCATAAGAGATGTAAGTAGGAACACTCTGTGGATGGCATATTATACCACCCCTAACTCCATGCTTTCAGTGAACAAACCCAATACAATATATCCCAAAAAATTTTGACCCACCAACTTCCCACTATTCCCCCTTCCAGGGGCGGACTGGCACATAGAAATATACCGATCCAAGTGGTGTAATCGGCATAGTAGATTAAACAATTTTAGGGTAAGTTATGGGGAAAAATTAGTGGGGACCGGCCATATACGGCCAGTCCACTCCTGTCCCCTTCCCAAAAAACTTTATCTGTCATTTTATCTATTTAATTGCTGACTTACATTGTCAACACATTCAAGTCTTCATTTGCACTTACTATGCAGCCAAAGGATTTATTGTTCGGAGTTGTTTCAAGTGAAATTCACATTCCATAATTTTTGCTCATACCAGAAACCCAATTGGTTTTATATTTTTGATGCCAGAAACCCAATTAATTTGAAGCCAGACATTTGATTGTTTGAATTTTCCTTTATTGCACACATTACACTGTTGAGCAAATTCCACTGGAATATATCAACTAACTCCAAACAATATCTTCCTAAAACATCCCCATCCCTCAATTTCTGTCATTCCAACATACTCAACATTGTTATCCTTTCATCTTGAAGCTTCAGCAAAATGATACACCAAGTTGTATCTAGCTGTGTCTTGAAATATGTTGATGACAGACATACTGACAAATGGAGTTGGTGGAGGTAATTAGAGATGACTGAAGTTAAATTGACAAACATATATTTAGACTAGACTAAACTGGTTCAGCCACAAGCTGACAATGACCCATACCTACACTCTATTCTCCCTGCAATCAGACTGGGACTCCCAATCCCCCAATCAACTCAATATCGAGGCAACACCCACCAACTTCCTCTGCAGGAAATTTCCATGTGCCTAAGAGAGACCACACCCATTTCTCTCACTCCTTTTGACTCAACTACCCATACCTACTTCAATTCCACAACTGTAAAGAACAGCTCTCAGTGAAACATCCTTATAGGCGTATTTACTCCTCTCCAGATCACATCTCGAACCCCCTCTAAATCAATCACTGAACTCTTCCATATCTCGCTCTCAAAACTTCTCCCCGTTATTCATCCTATCAACCGAAACAATATACCCTCTCCCCCTCCTTCTACATGTAATAGTCTCCGCCTCCTCCTCCCTCTGCATGTAATAGTCTCCACCTCCCCCTCTCTCTGCATGTAATAGTCTCCACCTCCCCCTCCCTCTGCATGTAATAATCTCCACCTCCCCCTCCCTCTGCATGTAATAGTCTCCACCTCCCCCTCCCTCTGCATGTAATAGTCTCCACCTCCCCTCCCTCTGCATGTAATAGTCTCCACCTCCCCTCCCCTCTGCATGTAATAGTCTCCACCTCCCCTCCCTCTGCATGTAAAAGTCTCCACCTCTAGCTCCCTCCCTCTACATGTAATAGTCTCCACCTCCCCTCCCTCTGCATGCAATAGTCTCCACCTCTCCCTCCCTCTGCATGTAATAGTCTCCACCTCTCCCTCCCTCTGCATGCAATAGTCTCCACCTCTTCCTCCCTCTGCATGTAATAGTCTCCACCTCTCCCTCCCTCTGCATGCAATAGTCTCCACCTCCCCCTCCCTCTGCATGCAATAGTCTCCACCTCTCCCTCCCTCTACATGTAATAGTCTCCACCTCTCCCTCCCTCTGCATGTAATAGTCTCCACCTCTCCCTCCCTCTGCATGCAATAGTCTCCACCTCTTTCTCCCTCTGCATGTAATAGTCTCCACCTCCCCTCCCTCTGCATGTAATAGTCTCCACCTCTCCTCCCTCTACATGTAATAATCTCCACCTCTCCCTCCCTCTGCATGCAATAGTCTCCACCTCTCCCTCCCTCTGCATGCAATAGTCTCCACCTCTTCCTCCCTCTGCATGTAATAGTCTCCACCTCTTCCTCCCTCTGCATGTAATAGTCTCCACCTCCCCCTCCCTCTGCATGTAATAGTCTCCACCTCCCCCTCCCTCTGCATGTAATAGTCTCCACCTCCCCTCCCTCTGCATGTAATAGTCTCCACCTCCCCCTCCCTCTGCATGTAATAGTCTCCACCTCCCCTCCCTCTGCATGTAATAGTCTCCCTCCTCCCCTCCCCCTCTGCATGTAATAGTCTCCACCCCTCCCTCTGCATGTAATAGTCTCCCCTCCCCTGCATGTAATAGTCTCCACCTCCCCTCCCTCTGCATGTAATAGTCTCCACCTCCCCTCCCTCTGCATGCAATAGTCTCCACCTCTGTCTGCATGTAATAGTCTCCACCTCTTCCTCCCTCTGCATGTAATAGTCTCCACCTCCCCCTCCCTCTGCATGTAATAGTCTCCACCTCCCCTCCTCTGCATTTAATAGTCTCCACCTCCCCTCCCTCTGCATGTAATAGTCTCCACCTCCCCTCCCTCTGCATGCAATAGTCTCCACCTCTCCCTCAGTCTGCATGTAATAGTCTCCACCTC
This sequence comes from Chiridota heheva, assembly GCA_020152595.1. Classification (NCBI taxonomy): domain Eukaryota; kingdom Metazoa; phylum Echinodermata; class Holothuroidea; order Apodida; family Chiridotidae; genus Chiridota; species Chiridota heheva. Next base: position 898,961 of record JAIGNY010000121.1, on the reverse strand, counting down.
TTCCTCCCTCTGCATGTAATAGTCTCCACCTCTTCCTCCCTCTGCATGTAATAGTCTCCACCTCTCCCTCCCTCTGCATGTAATAGTCTCCACCTCCCCCTCCCTCTGCATGTAATAGTCTCCACCTCCCCTTCCCTCTGCATGTAATAGTCTCCACCTCCCCTCCCTCTGCATGTAATAGTCTCCACCTCCCCTCCCTCTGCATGTAATAGTCTCCACCTCCCCTCCCTCTGCATGTAATAGTCTCCACCTCCCCTCACTCTGCATGTAATAGTCTCCACCTCCCCTCCCTCTGCATGTAATAGTCTCCACCTCCCCTCCCTCTGCATGTAATAGTCTCCTCCTCCCCCTCGCTCTGCATGTAATAGTCTCCACCTCTCCCTCCCTCTGCATGTAATAGTCTCCACCTCCCCCTCCCTCTGCATGTAATAGTCTCCCCTCCCCTCCTTCTGCATGTAATAGTCTCCACCTCTCCCTCCCTCTGCATGTAATAGTCTCCACCTCTCCCTCCCTCTGCATGTAATAGTCTCCACCTCTTCCTCCCTCTGCATGTAATAGTCTCCACCTCCCCCTTCCTCTGCATGCAATAGTCTCCACCTCTCCCTCCCTCTGCATGCAATCGTCTCCACCTCTTCCTCCTTCTGCATGTATAACTCTCCACCTCTCTGTTACTGACTGCTCCAAGTTCTTTTTATACTCAAGACCTGGAAGGAAAAAAAACATAGTTAAAACACGAATTCATTTTACATGAAGAAAAAAATAGCGCCTATTTTATTATTTTTGGAGTAAGCAACTGTATATGTGGTAACAAGTTAGGGGTTCGGCCACAATGTTTTGGGTTCATTGGTCTATGAACATCCCCCATGTAAGAGTGCGATGAATAGTTACATTAAATTGTGAAAGAGGGAGCATCTGGGGTAAAGTATGAGTATATAAAGATGCATTTATTACATTCATATTTTTTCTGGTCAACAATTTTTCACGGGAAGACTTTAGACACATTTATTCAGAACCGTGGGAAATTTCATAATTAATTTCAAGTATGCTGATACAACTGCACAACTTAGTTTATCCTCTCTTATAACACACCTTTGTTCTTTAACAGTGAGTTAGTTTTAAGTAATTTTTACCTCTCTGGCACAATATGACCTTGGATATAAGCATTTCGATAAGACTCATCAGTCAGTCAAATAGATCAATCACTGTATCAAATAAAGAAAACAAACGTAACAAATATTTACAATATTGTAGTATGTGGTACATATGATCTTTATCAATTTTTATTCAATAGAAATCAACAGGTAATGAAATTGATTATGTAATATGAATTTTTGACAGATGTGCAAATAATTGTTATCCTCTATATAGATATTGGAAGCCTGGAGAACTTGACAAAGACTACAGATGCACCGGAGTTGATACTGATGGTAAATGGGAAGTACTGGACTGTACAAATGTTAATCGTGCTGTAGTATGTCAGAGGTCAAGTGAGTAGTTTTAATGAGTTTGTTCGTTTATTAAATTCTATCCCTCTGGAACTTGCACTGCTGACTTTTGAATACTTTCTCCATCCCAAGAAAAATGTTTAGAAAACTCTCATACATGAAAGAGATCAGCTTTCTAACCAATTAACCTGTCGGAGTTAAATATTTGACAGCTTTTTCAAGCAATCACCGCATGAATTTGCCTAGCAGCAAAATCTGTGTAACTTAGTGGGGAAACATCCTACATGGTACTGGTACAGTACAAGTAGCTACCGGTGCGCGCTCATGTAGTCAATGCAATTTACTATACAACACAAATTTCTGCACTCACAGACTGAGTGACGGCAAAATGGTGAATGAAAATTCTGCTTACGGGAAATCTGATTGGTGTTACCCAGAACAGTTAGCAAACTGAATTTTGTTTTATCCCATTTGCTAAGAACTTTAAAGATCCGGAGAAATGTCATAAATGGATCAAAGCTTGCGGCAGGCCACATGAACATGTAAATGTCAATGCATTGGTCATGCATGATTGCGGATTTGAGGATTGTTTGCCCCCCACCTAGTTAACATGTTGCTATGGTGGGTGTAGCTTATTTTGTAACTCAGAGACGTTAATTTAAAAAGGAATAACTGATAACAGTGACATCACAGCCTTAGAAATTGTTCTTATTTCATATAAAGGAGCCGGTGGCCGAAAAGTGAGGACGTATTTTTGTTCAGTCCCAAGAAAATTCGTAATATTACAGAAAGCCATTGATATTAATAATCAATCATAAATATTTCTGATAATAAGGAATTTTTTTAAGATGCAAATGTCAAAAGTTAGGCCTTTGTCATTTCAAAATTCCCTTGACCTGATGCCTTCAATTTCAAGCTAAAGCTCAGCAAAAATGTGTCTACTTTACCATGAAATAAATTAAAAGTTGTAAAGATAGTAAGTTATGTGACATCACTCTTCTATAATAGACTTCCTACACCAGTCATTTTGATTAAATCTTTGGAACTTGCTATATCTTAAATGGGATCAGATATTCAAATGGAAAGACAGCTGAAAATTGTATTACATTTTTTCCCTTTAGGCCTAAAAAAAGGTTGTTTGGTTGCCCGGCCTCCTACGCCACTGCCCTTAAATAGTGAAAAAAAAGGGGTGTCGTTTAAAAAAAGTTTTTGTTTTAATTTATGAAAATCCCTACGCTTTGTAAAAATCATTACAAAATGGCATGGCAACCACATTTGCCTGTAGACTGTTGGTGTTACTGCAGAGAAAGTGAACCCCACCTTCCACAGGATCTTGAGATTACAAAGTTGTCCTGCCTGTGTGTAACGAGTGTGTCAGGCAAGGGAAAGAAAATCCCAAATCACACAAAAAGCATAAGTGAGATATAAAAAGTGCAAAATGAAAGGAACCAGCAATCTAAAAATGAAATGGTGTTTTAATTGTTTTATAAATGTTCTTAATAATATATAACGCGGAATACAGCGTTACAACGAGAGCGACATGACTTCTATTTGATTTTTTTCTTTTTTAATATTTCACTTCGTTTTACACTTTACTTTGCACAAATTTTGTTTTATATCATCATTTTCGGATTTTTTTTCTGTGAATGGGCTTTTGTTCTCGGTTAGATTGTTTCCTTTTATATTTTCCCTTTCGTTCCTTTTCTTTCTGACCAGACTTTTCGCACCTTCAGTACAAGTATAGCGGTCCTAATATAGTAGTTCCGCGACTTTTTTTCTAGCTGCCTCGGGTCTCGGCCCTTGGTGTTTTTTTTCACGATGACAAAACGCTTTTGCCTTAACCTTGATCTTGACCCTCCCTCCCCTCCCCGTGACCCACCTACTACCACTGTTAACCATTATTTAGCCCCAATCTCTAAAATCCTTATAATACAGGCCACAAATAAAGAAGATAGTTTCAAGAAAGTTTCCCCATTCCTAATCCACAAGGCACTTCAAGGCCTTGTCGGTACCCTCCCTAAAGTCTCCACCCTCAGATCCGGTGATCTCCTGGTGCACTGCACCAGAGATACTCAAGCTACCACCCTCCTCAAGAATAAAACCTTAGCTAATACAGGTATTGACGTTACTGTCACCCCCACCATTCCCTAAACTACAGTAAAGGTGTGGTCAGATCCAGGGATCTGGCCTACCTAAGTGATGAAGACCTCGTAAACGAACTAACCAACCAAAATGTCACAGAAGCCCGTCGTCTCGTCCTCAAGAGAGACGGTGCCGAAACTCCCACTAAAACCATTTTCCTAACTTTTTCCACACCAACTCTCCCCTCCCACATAATAGCAGGCTTCTTAAGGATCCCAGTCACCCCTTACATCCCAAACCCCCTCTGTTGCCACCATAAGTGCCTGAGGTATGGCCATGGGAAAAACTCCTGCCGCAGCCAAGCGCGCTGTGGCAACTGTGGAGCCCTAGACCATGACAGCACCTCCTGCACCAGCACCCCACACTGCACAAATTGCAGCAGATACCCATCCAGAAAACCATCCCTCCACAAATTGCAGCAGATACCCATCCAGAAAACCATCCCTCCTTCTCTAAAGACTGCCCCACCTGGCTCCAAGAAAAATAAATAACCAAACTAAAATCCCTTAACCCCAACATCACATACCCAATAGCCAGGAAGCAATTTCTCGCTTCACTGCACACTAAACCATCCTACTCGAGCGTAGTCTCCTCCAACACCAATAATGCCCCCCCTAACACAAACAAAACTGACTCGCATACCCAAACAAACCTCACCTGGCTCTTCTTACCAAGTCCTAAGCCCATCACCATTGACAACAAACAAACCACATCTACTACCCAAACGACCTCCACCTCCACCACCACCACTTCTCCCCCTAACCTTCCTTCCTCTTCAAAGACTTCCGCCTTCCCCTACGTCAACACATCTAATGCCAACAAACAACAAACTCTAGCCAAAGTGGCTAACAGTAACAGTCACCCAATCAACAAGCAACAAACCAAGAAACAACCAATAAACAAACAGTCCACCATCCAAACCCACACCCACACTAATGACACGGAAGAGAACATGGATTGTCTGGTTACTGAACATACTTCTCGTCCAACTTTCAAAAATAACCGTTCCCAAAGAAATAGGGACAAATCTAAAGAGAAAATTAACCAACTCAGACCGAACAGATCCTCCTCAAGATAACCCTATGCCTCCTTATGGCGTGCAACATAAACGATAGAAATAACATTCTCAACATCATACAATGGAACATAAGGAGCCTTAAGAATTGGCCTTCTGGTCACCACCTTCAACCCGGTTGTCTTCTGCCTACAAGAAACTTGAAAACCACCGACCATTACTCCCTTAACAACTTCGCTTGCTATCACAAACATCAAGTGGACGCAGACAGGGCCTGTGGGGGCGTCTCCATTCTCTTAAGACACGATATCCCGCACAGCCCAGTTCAAGTGCACACCGATCTTCAGGCCATCTGTATATCTATCTCCCTCCACAAAACTTTCACTCTTTGCAATATCTATCTCCCCCCCCCCCAACCCCAACATTCAGCCAAGCAGCTTTAACAACCTCATCTCTCAGCTCCCCTCCCCCTTCATCCTTCTTGGTGACTTCAATGCTCACAACCCTCTATAGGGCTCTGTTACCCCCAGAGGCAAGCTCATCGAGAACACTCTTCGTCAGCACAGCCTCTCCTTGCTCAACACTAACTCCCCAACCTACCTTCACCCTGCCACAGGTTCCCTTACCTGTATTGACCTGTCTATCTGTTCCCCCAACCTCCTCCCTGATTTTAGCTAGAGAGTCACTGCTGACCTCTGTGGTAGTGATCATTACCCTCTTCTTATACACTCCAACCTTCAAATCCCCACTGACCACACCCCAAATTGGAACCTTGAGAAGGCTGACTGGCCCTTTTCGAAACCCTCTGTGACTCACACCTCTTCCCCTATCTCCTTGAGGATAAGGAACCCATATCAAACTTCAGTAATATCCTTATCAACATTGCCACCTGCTCAATTTCCAAAACCTCCAAACCCTTAAATTATCCCCCCAACCCCTGGTTCTCTGATGACTGCAAAACCGCTATCAAGAACAGGAAAAGAGCCCTCAGAAACTTCAAAACTAAACCGACCACCCATAACCTCAACCTCTTTCGCATCAGCCATGCCAAGGCCAGACGCACTATCAAGGACAGTAAAACTTACACTTGGAACAACTTCATCTCTTCTTTCACCACCAACACCCCCACAAGAAAATTTGGAGAATGGTTAACAGCTTCCACGGCAGAGTGGGCAAATCTCCCATCTCTCTAAGAATGGTGACCTTTTCACTGCAAAAAAGGACATCGTTAACCACCTCGCCGCCACTTTTAGCAACATTTCATCTTCGACCAACTACTCCAATGCCTTCAAAACTAAAAAAGCTTCTGATGAAGCCCGGAAAATCACTTTTCCTTCCGACAACTCCAAAAGCTACAACGCCCCTCTCACCCTCTCTGAATTAAACCTAGCCATCCACGACGCTGGCTGTACCTCCAAGGGCCCAGATAACATCCCCTACCAGTTCCTGAAACACCTCCCCATCAAGGCCACCACTACCCTACTCACAATCTTCAACAACATTTGGACCTCACTTTCCTTTCCTCTTATATGGAGGACAGCTATTGTCATCCCCGTCCTTAAACCAGGGAAAGACGGTACCGACTCCTCCAGCTACCGCCCCATCGCCCTAACTTGCTGTCTCTGTAAAATTATGGAAAGGATCATTAATCAGAGACTAAACTGGTTTCTTGAGACCAACAGAATCCTCTCCCCTGACCAAAGCGGCTTCCGAAAACGTCGCAATACCCTAGACCACTTAATTACGCTCGACACCGCTATCCAAGAATCCTTTGCAAAAAAGGAACACCTCATTGCCATATTTTTTGACCTTGAGAAAGCTTTCGACACTACTTGGAAATACGGCATTACCCGCAAACTTCACACCATTGGCCTCAGAGGCCATCTCCCCATCTTCATTCAAAACTTCCTTTCATCCAGGCAGTTCCAAGTTCGTATTGGCCACACCCATTCCAAGCCGTAGCCCCAAGAAGAGGGCGTCCCCCAAGGCAGCATCCTCTCTCCCACTCTCTTCAACCTGAGCATCAATGACATCGCGGATAACCTTGGCCCCAACATCAAACGTACCTTATATGTGAATAACTTCACCATCTTCTACTCCTCCCCTAGCTTTCCTATTGTTGAAAGTAGGCTCCAATCAGCCTCCACCTGCTGCAAGACTGGAGCAACAAAAACGGTTTTAAATTCTCCGAAGACAAGACAGTCTGCATGCACTTTTGTCATTTCAACAACCTCCACCCCAACCCGAACTTTGTGCTCAATGGTAATCGCATCCCAAAAGTTGAACACACAAAGTTCCTGGGTCTAACTCTAGACCCTAAGCTTACCTACAAGCAACACTTCACCAACCTGAAACTGAAATGCAACAGCTCCCTCAATCTCCTCAGACTCCTCTCCAACACCACTTGGGGTGCGAACCGCTTTGCTCTTCTAAAAACTTTCAGGCTCACCATTCGTGCCAAGCTTGACTACGGCAATATTGTCTACTGTGTCGCTCACAACTCAGACCTCAACCACATCAACACCATCCAAAATGAAGCCTTCAGGCTTTGTCTAGGTGCTTACAGGACCTCCCCAATCACCAGCCTTTATGTTGAAGCCAACGAGCCCCCCTTTCTACTTAGATGTAGAAAGCTTAGCCTATCCTATGCTTTTAGGGTCCTCACCAACACCCAGAACCCTGTTTACAACCTCATTAGGTACCCCAATTTCTCCACCCTCTTTGATAGGACTAAAACCCTGTCCCCTCCCTTCAGCTTACGCATTAAATCAGACCACTTCCATCTCGGCATCAACCCCACCACTCTCGGCACCTTCTCCTGGCCCACTTTTCCTCCTTGGGCCACCCCCCTCCCTTCTGTCCACCTGGGCCTCTCTACTCATCTCAAACTCAAACCCATCCTAACCTCTTCATCAATCCCCACAACCAAGTCTAAGACCAACTCTCAAATTACACCTCCATCTATACTGATGGGTCCAAGGAGGGCAACAAGACAGCTGCTGCTGTGGTCATCCAAGACATCACCCTCAGTAGCAGACTTCCCGACTACTCATCCATCTTTTCAGCCGAGGCTAAGGCCATTCTCCTTGCCCTCAACTTTATTGAGTACTCTCCGCTCAGCCACTTTGTCATTTTCTCTGACTCAAAGGCTGTTCTTACTTCTTTACTCAACCTTAAATGGGATAACCTCACATGTCACCTCCTCCTCCGCAAACTCTTTTCTCCCACCCTCTGCAGGAAAAGTATTCTTTTCTTCTGGATACCCAGCCATGTTGGCATCCCGGGTAATGACAGGGCTGATGCAGCCGCTAAGCTTGCCCTCACCCTCCTCCCTGCCCCTTTTTATAAAACCCTCTCTGACAACAAACCGCTTATCACTTCCCTTGTTCGGGACCGCTGGCAAACCTCATGGAAGTCCCGAATTGATAACAAACTCCATGTCATCCAGCCCACAATTCCGATCAAAGCCACCATCAACAACCTCTCTCGTATTGACAACGTTCATATTACCCGTCTTAGAATTGGTCACACTTATCTCACCCACTCCCACCTCCTTATTGGCTCCCCCCAACCCCTCTGCAACAATTGCCATTGCACCCTCACAATCCATCACGTTCTCCTTGCTTGCCCCCTGTACAACCTTCCCAGAGCTTCCCTCGCTCCCTACAACTCAATTGCTGAGTTCTTCCAGAAAAATCCTTTGGATAAAATTATCTCCTTCCTTCATCATGCCTCCCTCTACGACCATATTTAATTCTCCTCTTCCACCCCCTCTCTACTTTGTTTTTGTTTCAACCATGCACCTCCCCTCATGATCACAGCTTTCTGACCTTTTGTTTTTAAATTTCTCTCATTCTCCCCCTGTTTCCTTTACTTTCTACCTCTAGAATGATCTGACCTCTCAGGCACAATTTGACCTTAGTTGTTGTGGTGCCATTAAGCCATCATCAAACAAACAACTTGATACTTAATCCTGAAAGAGCAAACAAGTTTTAAATGTTTTTAGGCCTTATCAAATATTTGAACAAAGGAAATGTGCTACACTCTGAGATTGTCATTAAAAGGGGGAGTGGGACTGAGACTTCAAACATTTTATCATAATCAGGCTCTCACTGACTGTAAAAAAATAACATATTGCAGATGATTGAAAAACAGTAAATTGACATGACAAAATAGTTCTGCCTGTTCTTACATCACAAATTTGCAAATATTGGCAAATATTTAAAAGGTTTTAATGGGAATTTTTGCTATGGTTGTAATTGCTGATGAAATTCAAAGAAATTGTTTTACCTGTATATTTTAAGTTCAAGTGATAGTTTTTTTTTGTATTCATGTATTTCTCTGTGATTTTTGTATGTCGATAATCATTCTTATTTCATTGTAACTTTGTTTTCTGCGCTCAGAGTCTTGCAGTGACAACAACAGCTGTTTCAAAGGTGGTTGCACATTGGAATACTGTAATTGTGATGATCAATGGGGCATTGCTCCTGGAGATTTTGCGTGCACAGGTAAAACATAAAGATTTTGCTATGGGCTTTTATTTTGTTTTATATGTGTAAGGAATGAAGGGGAGGGAGGTGGGGGTAATTATGGGCAAACTGGATGGATACATTTAGGCTTAAAAGGAGTTTCAAGATCCCGAAAAGTATGAAAAGCAATTAAAAGAAGGTTATAAAGTATAATTGATGACAGGTTTCCAATTTTTGCATATATTTTTTTGGCTTAGATGAAATTTTTCTTGTGTATTTTATTGACAAATCATGATAACACTTCAACCACTGTGGCACAGCTGCCCCTTTCTGTCCCTCCCCCAAGCAACACAATATTGGTACTCTAACTGCCACTGAGGATACCATAGCTCAAAATTGCTTTTTTTCTTTGCTTTCAGTGAGTGTTACTTGCATGAGTGATGAATTCTGTGGAAACGGAGTGTGCTCTTCGGGCACATGTGTTTGTAACAACGGATGGTTTGTTGCAACTGATGGAACTTGCCAAGGTATTTTGATTGTTGATTAAGTTCAGAAATAAGACAGCAAAGATGTAGATTCCGAGTGGACTAGAGGCAGGGTCGTAATTCCTGGGAGGCACCAGGGTGACATGTACCCCCTTCCCCCACACTTTGGCACATAAGGTTGTCCTCCTACTTTGTAGAGGCAAGTTATGGTCCCATTGCCCCCTACCCCTTACTTTGGGAAGGAGAATTACGGCCCTGACTAGAGGAAGGAGATTTAGGAATATGATTAGGCCACAGTAGGAGGGTGCACAGAACTGAAGTGAGTTTCAGGAGTACAGGTAGCTCAGTTGGTAGAGCACACGACTAAGATGCTGGACGTCCCAGGTTCAATGCTCGGTAAGGTCTAACTCATTTTTCCACAGCTATGCACACACAGATATGCCATACATCAAAGCGGGAGTATTTTGTCTGCAGCTCTACTCCTCATTCAGCCATTGAGAGAAGTGGCAATGGTTGAATGGTGCTTATTGTCCTTCGGAAGGGACGTTGAGCCATCTTCCTACCTGGCTCTCTGAACGCTATTCGAGAAACGTGGTGTTCATTCACTTCCCATCCTGGTCCAGTGAGATTCAAGTTCCTGTATGCCAACTCATCTGGCAGCCGGAGAATTTGACTGGTGTGCAAGGAGATCATGTAATCATGATATTGCGCATTATAAGAAACCGACCTCATTATTAATAAAGAAAAAAGTTGATGATGTGGCTGTATGCACTTGGAAATATTGCTGGAACAAATGGGAACAAATGTTGAGATTTTACAAAAACGTGGAGTCGTATGTGAGCTTACGGGAGATTTAAAAGAGCTTGGAATATTTGAAGGACAAAGCCAGACATGCTGAAGAAATATCCATGTTCACCCATGGGCAGTGCGTTTATCTTCAGTATTTGAAGCTGCACTTTAAGGCCATATATTGGCATAAGAACATTCAGTTCTAATTTTTTGATTGGTTGAAATTTCACCCAATTGCTATACGTGCCTCATTCAATCATATTTCACACTTTCTTGATAATATACAGCAACATTCTCTATGGAGGGTTGATGTGGCTGAATGGATAAGGTGATGGGCTCTGAATAATTTGCTTTTGTGTCAAACGTAATGAGTTCGAATTTTGTCAAGGCAGCATTTTTTTTTTCTTCGTCCATTCCCCTCATTTGAATTAAAAACATGGAGCTATTAACTGAGTTAATTTTAGTTAATAGAGCTATGAGTTAAACTATTGACAAATTTTACAGAAATTACACACAGACCGGTACAGTGCATAAATTGTTGTACTGTAAACACACTGGACTGTACATATGCTAGCCTATACATGTGATACTTCATAACATATTTATTACAATCCATTGCTTGAGGAATCAGCTGACTTTGATGTCAGAGAACGGTGCCCCTCGGTTTCCTTACGCTGACACACCATTTTTTAAGACGAGAGTCCAAGTATAATAGGAAGAAGGAGAAATATACCCTAAAATGTTTGATGACTGCTATTGAGGTGTCTTAAACCCCACCAACCAAGATGTACAAGGTGTGCCAGACATGATGTGTACACCTTGGGTAGATATGATCATTTCCCTTTATCCGGAAAAACACCCCATTTTTCCGGGTTTCGACGGTAAACAAACTTCTCCAGTCGGTCACTCTCAAGGATACTTGTAGATTTTACAACAAAACAGTGTCCAGAGCTCACTAAAACACAAGGGTAAAACTAGCTGCTCAACACAACCCCAAAATGCTTTTGTACTTTAAGATTAATTTTGTTCCAGGTTTGATTTTGTATTTAAGTAAATAACCAAAGCAACCTGTCTCTACCTTTTACATAGGAATCTTTGAATGAATTTGTCATACATTTTCCACAGCTATTAACATGTACTGTGACTCATTTTCATGTTTTCTTGTTTGTTTTCTGAAACAACAGTGCAATGCTCGGACCACGTTGACTGCACATTCAAGCAGTTTTGCTTTGAAGGTATCTGTTACTGTGAATATGGATTTGAAAAGAATGCAACAGGGGACTGTGTTAGTAAGTACTTGCTTTCTTCTTTCCACTTATTAACTGCAACATGTTTTCAGGACAGTAGAATTGTATAGAAGTGAACTTTGCATCTAAATCCATTAAAAACTATGACAGTACTGATCCCATCTTGGCCCAGTTTAGTCCAAGTTCATGTGCATTGACTCATTAGCAGTTGTGGAACTTGACTGATGGCGCTGTGGTCTATGAAATGACATTGTATAAAAGCCTATATTATGTAAGAAGTTCCATTTAATGAGTAAATGATTGCCCAATTTACAGAATTTTTAGCTCAATTATTCAAAGTAATAGTGACAGCTAGCTTTTCTACTCACCTCAGTGTCAGCATCTGCATTGACATTGGTTATTTTGTTTACTGAATTTCTTTTTTTGACCATAACTTGCATGCATGTATGTAATATAGTTTTAAAAATGGATAGATGGCATCAGGGAAGTATGGATGGCACTAGAGAGGGATGAATGTCACTGAGGAGGGACAGATGGCATTAATATAATATGATTGATTTATATAGCATTTTTAGTATACGTGTATTCAAAAACGCTTTACAATAGATAAGAAACTAGAATAACATGAATAAAAGATACACTTAATGCCCAGCCAAAGAAATCAACACTTAAAATACAACCTAAATAAATGGTCAGCGCTCTTAGAAATTTTATGTGATTATCAATAAAGCGTATATCACTAGGAAGTTGATTCCACCCATGCAAATACCCTCCCCCTCCTCCCCCCTCCCCCCCTCCACCTCTCCCACAAGTGTTGTGTGTGTTATGGTTGGTACATTGAGACAGAATGATGAACGATTGCAGAGGTTCTGTGTAGGTCTTTTACAAACAATGAGTTCCTTAAGATACTGGGGTGCGTTACCATGGAGTAGCTGAAGACTTGAACTAAAACTTTGTACTGAATACCCATGTTTAACAGGGAGCCAACGAAGGGAGTACAAGATAGGTGCGACATGATCTTATTTCTGGGTCTTTTTGACTATCCTTGCTGCAAACTTTTGAACTTTTTGAAGATATTGAATGAGGTTAGATGGCATACCAGCAAGAAGGGAGTTGCAATAGTCAATATGAGTATATACAAGTGCATGAACAAGTGAATGAGTTGATTCTTCAGTTAATATGGACCTGATTCTGTTGATGTTGTAAAGATTTGACAAGCTCATTGATATGACAACAGGGGCCACTGGTGGAACAGAGATGGGAGGTTGAAAATTTTACAAATATGGTAAAAATAAATCTCAGAATAAATCTGTTAATTGCTGATAGGTATTTAATATTAGTCTTTTCGGATGAAAAAAATGTGTTTTCATTATGATATTTTGTGTGTTATAATCTTGTTTATAATATTGTGTTATCTCGGTATCACGACCTTAATTCATTTACACCCTTTCCCACACACCCGGTCGGTACGCCCCTGGCTCAGCCTAGCATACCAAAATCAACACATGGGACAAATAAAAGTCATGTAAATGGCAATTTTTAGTGCCGATGCTAATATCATAAGGAACCTAAGCAGTGTGTATGTTGGCGTGTGTACTATGTGTGGGTGCATTTGTGTGTGGTGGAAACCGTGGACTTAAGTTTGGATACACACCTTCCAATCGTGGACATACCTTCTAACCATGGATGTCCACGGTTTCTTTTTCATTGACATATAAATAATCATTGATGGCCCATACAACTTTTTGTACCATTCTGAGCATTAGTCCACGATTACCCGATTTGAATCAGATTTACTATACACAAAAATGTTTAGGTTTTGGTATTCTACACAATTTTTGTGATGGTCGGTTGGAAGAGTGAAATGTCCACGGTCACATTGCAAAATAAGAGATGTCAATGGTTACATTGTAAAATAATTTGGTTAAATTCTGGAAATCTGAAAGTGTTAGATTAGATTATCATAATGAGTTAAATGTACAAGATCAGGTGCTTCAGAATATTTAATATCCATGATGAAATAACCTTATTTGGGAGGAATGATCCATCAATCATTCTTCAGAATATTTAATATCCATGATGAAATAAGCCTCTTTGGGAAGAAAGGTCCATCAATCATTCTTCAGAATATTTAATATCCATGATAAAATAACCCTCTTTGGGAAGAATGGTCCATTAATCATTCTTCAGAATATTTAATATCCATGATGAAATAACTCTCTTTGGGAAGAATGGTCCATCAATCATTCTTCAGAATATTTAATATCCATGATGAAATAAGCCTCTTTGGGGAGAACGGTCCATCAATCATTCTTCAGAATATTTAATATCCATGATGAAATAACCCTCTTTGGGAAGAATGGTCCATCAATCATTCTTCAGAATATTTAATATCCATGATGAAATAACCCTCTTTGGGAAGAATGCATGGTCCATCAATTATTCATGGCCATTGCAAAAATTCCTCCATGCATATAATGCAGTATTTATTTTTAGGGTCAGCCAAGGACTAGAAATTCCATGTATGGGCCAGATATAAAAAATTATATATGGCTCAAGTATGACCAAGTATGCAAATGACATTAACAGTTAGGCATCTGGTAGTTATTATACACATCCTCAGTATGGTTGACATTGGGGTTGCCATACGAGTGTTGTTATAGCTATCATACAATTCCTGTTTTTGAAAAATCACATATAGAAAATGGACTTTTGGGATACCAATTAGTCTATATAATACACTTTTCCAAAAATTTGTCCTAACCTTTTTAGCACTGCGATTGGATAAAGTTCTCCGATTCATGTTTTGGTTGCCATCTTTCTTACTCACAGCATGTTTGTGATCAACTATTCAAACATCCTCAAATAAATTTTAGGATGGTCTACTAAACTGCAGGTCGATTTTTCCTGGCAACTTTTTTTTGTTTATATAATTTGTTTATAATGTTTGTTAATTAAAAAGTTTTACCAAAAAAACTGTGCACAAGCAAATGAATAAAACATGAAGAAATGTACTTGTACTTTAGAAGTATTATCTTAATTTTTTTTCCTCAAATAATCTCATATTACCCCCGCTAAAAGGTTATAGCCCTGATGGCAGTGTTTTGGACTTTGACCGTAGTTTGGAGATTTTGTCAAACAATTTTTACGGAAAGAAAAGTAGTCTAGTAAATGCTTCGATAAAAGTAACAAAAATTACTGTAAAAACAGTTTTTGAAGACATGAATGGGCTTCAAACATCATGAATAAGCATTATGGCGAAAAAAAGATGAAATGGTTTCGTTTTTATAAAGATCTTAAAACTGAGATTTTCCTATGTTTTAATACATCGTTTAACACAGCACAGCAGGGTATAGGCTTTTGTAGTACCCTTGTCCCTCGGACAGCCAGCCATCACTACAGCAGCCATACCCATGCACCTCCTCTCTCGATCAGCTTTCATTTCTAACATTCTTCCCCTGGTCTCTTTCCTTACTACCTCTAAATTGATCTGACCTCTCAGGCACAATTTGACCTTCGTTGTCGTGGTGCCGTTAAGACCTCATCAAACAAACAAACAAACTAATACCGCTGGCATCAGTCATATGGTACTACGGGGAGTACTAGGCATCTGGTATGCAAATGAGCTTAGCAGATACTACTTGTACAAATTCTTATGGTCATAGTTAATCATGTGACACTAGGGTGTGGTTGATTAGGAATCAGTGAGTTGTTGTTGAGAAGCAACCTAAACAGTCAGCTCTTGGAGTTCAGAGCTTGAGGAGTTCAGACTGGCAGCTGTATTGAACATACAGAAGCCTAGCCAGCCTAATAGGTTTGGCTAAGGCGATCTGCGGGCCAGCCTGCACAACTTCACAGTAAGAGTATTTGATTTCACACCAGATTCACAGATTGTTTTCAGTGCTTTGGGGGTGTGGGCTAACAACTGCAGTGACCAGTCAGAAGCCTAGCCAGCCTAATCTATTAGAATAGGTTTGGCTAAGGTGATGGGATCTCAGCTGCCAGTTTGCACAACCCAACACCAAGAGGAATTAGCTAGGTCTCATCAGTTCTGTTTTTTATTATTTAGTGTAAGCATGACAGAATTACTCTCCCATAGTTGTGGGAGAAAGCATGGGAAAGTAAGATTGTATGCACTGATGGAATTATTGTTGGAGTTTCCTCTTGGTGTTCTGTGTTTACTTTAAAGGCTAGGCCGGCTCAGTTTGTTACAATATCATCCCCACCAAAGTCATGTCTACTTGATACATAGCAACATGATTGCTTAAGAAATCATCGGAGGCGCACCTACCATTTTGACAGATTTGGTAAATCTATCACTTTCATCAGGTGAATCTGCTCTTGATACAGTAGTGAAAAGAATTACAGACCTGTCTCTAATTTGTCCTTCTGGGGGAAGTCAATTGAGCACATTGTTTTGAAATGTCTTAATGATCATGCATGACAACAACTGAGATGAACGCTTGCAGTCTGTTTACATTCAACTAGGACTGCTCTTTTGAATGTTCATACTGTAATGACATTGCCTGTGCTTCTTGGATATTAATAAAGCTGCTTACATTAAACTGAGACTGCTCTTTGAAGGTTCATAATGACATTGCCTGCTTCCTGGATATTAATAAACCTGCTAACATTAAACTGAGACTGCTTTTTGAATGTTCATAATGACATTGTCTGCTTCCTGGATATTAATAAAGCTGCTTACATTTAACTGAGACTGCTCTTTGAATGTACATAATGACATTGTCTGCTTCCTGGATATTAATAAAGCTGCTTACATTTAACTGAGACTGCTCTTTGAAGGTACATAATGACATTGCCTGCTTCCTGGATATTAATAAACCTGCTTACATTAAACTGAGACTGCTCTTTTGAAGGTTCATAATGACATTGCCTGCTTCCTGGATGTTAATAAAGCTGTCAATTTTACCCTTTTGGATCTAAGTTCAGCCTTTGACACCATCAATCATGAATGTCTGATTCACACGCTGCATAACAAAATCAGCTTGAGAGATTCTGCACTGAAATGGTTTGAATCAAATGTTAATACCCGCAGTCAAGTTGTGGGTATAAATGGTAAATTCTCCAGTTCCAGAATTATCAACCAATGTGTAACGCAAGGTTCGGTTCTGGGGCCCGTGCTTTTTTCCATTTACACAATGCCCATCAAGCAAATAATTGAAAAGAACAATGTGAACTACCACAAATATGCTGATGATCTTCAATTGTATGACTGTTACAATCCTGCTGATCCTGAGGATACCACTCTTGCTGTCAACAGATTAGGCATGTATTTCTGAGATCAGACAATTGATGTCACTCAATTACTTACAGCTTAACAAAGAAAGAAATGAACTTCTCAACGTAATGTCACCATTTCAACATTGCATTTTCGGCACTCAGGCAATAGATATTGACAACACACTAATCCCTTCAAAATAAGTATCAAGTGTAATCAGGACCTGCCATTTTCATCTTCAAAACATCAGCAAAGCTTGCCAGTTTTAATCCAGTCAGGCTTGCAAAACAGCCATTCAATGCCTTGTTACATCAAGACTTGATTACTGCTTTTCTCTGTTTACAGCCGTCTCTCAAACACAAATTAACATCTGCAGCTAATGCAAAACAAAGCAGCTACAATCCCCGACAAAACAAATGAAACAAAATAGAAAAGTCAGCAAACAAGTTTCAGAAATCTAAGATCAACTCTTAAGCCCCCTCTCTCCCCCCTCCCTATCAATGTTGCGCCTAATCGCAACGTGCGGATTTCCGAGCCAACATTGAAAGGGGCAGCCGGGTTTGTTTCATTTACTTTTGACAGGGAGTGTCGTTGATATTAGTATCATAGGAAGTATATTAGAGGAAATAAAAATATAAAAAAATCGGCCCCCCAAAAAGAAAAATACTTTTAAGAGAGGAGCTGGCAAAAGAAAAGGAGGCAGGCAAGGTTAGAGGTGGGGCTTACACATAAACAAGGCAGGCAAGGTTAGAGGTGGGGCTTACATATACAAAATTATATCAGGCAGTAACAAGATTACTTTGAAAGGGATTTGCATAAAAAATAATCCCAAATAAAGGACAATAAATGGGAAATTGCTGAATTGAATGAAATAATAAAAAGGAAGTTGAGCGGTGCAACATTTCAACTTTAAAGCATCCTGCATCAAAAAGCAAAATAAAGGTTCAACGGATTGTTGTGGTTGGGGGAGGAGGTAAAATATCTTTTTCATTGTATGGAAGGTTAAGTTGACTTCTTCTAAAAATATTTGCTACACTACAGAGCTGTTGACTGTCTTTGAAGTTAATTTAAAATGGTGCAGCGGACCCGAATTTTAGTGGAGACGAGGGCATACGCCCAGTTCTTAAAGACAGAAAACTGCGTAAGGTGGCAGAAATCTGCTCAATTTCTCCAGCAAGTGTTGTTCGGATTCTTTGCGAACCAGTAGGAAGCAGCAGGTTGAGACAGAGTATTAGAAAAACGGGACGCCCCCAAAACTGACTAATTATCAAAAGCGGGGTTTGCTGCGAGCCGTTCAACATTTGCGAAACGTTAATGCCAACTTTACAATAAGAGAAGTAATGGCACAATGCGGAATCAACATGGAAGAAATTGGCATCCGAACTGTACAAAGATTTTTAAGGACTGTTCTTAAGTTCTTAAGGACATAAGGACAGAAAACTGCGTAAGGTGGCAGAAATCTGCTTAATTTCTCCAGCAAGTGTTGTTCGGATTCTTTGCGAACCAGTAGGAAGCATCGGGTTTAGACAGAGCATTAGAAAAACGGGACGCCCCTAAAACTGAATGATCGTCAAAAGCGGAGTTTGCTGCGAGCTATCCAACATTTGCGAAAACTTAATGCCAACTTTACAATAAGAGAAGTAATGCCAGAATGCAGAATCAACATGGGAGAAATTGGCATCCGAACTGTACAAAGATTTTTAAATAGCAGGGGCTACTTAATTAATTTTGTCTACAAACCAGGAAAAAGGGTCTATTAAGTAGGAGTGATTTGAGAAAGCGCCTCCAGTTTGCCCGGAAAGTAAAGCAGAAACAAAACAAGCAATTTTGGGAGACCAACATTATGTTTTATTTTGATGCAGCGTCTTTTGCCTATAAAACCTGACCAATGGATCAAGCACACGTGTACCGAGGGCACGCAGGTGGCCAAAAAAACAGCGAAAGTTTGGCGTTCGGTTACACGGCTAAAAGGTGGGGACCGGAGGAAAAGTTGTACGTTGTACATCTACTTGCCGCTATATCTTATGGAAAGGGAGTGGTAATTGCCAAGTGTTATCAAAAGTTGACGTGGGACAAGTTTGCCCGATTTGTGAACAAACACTTTAAAGGGGTAATGAAGAGGTGTGGTTGTGGAAAAAGGCCAACTTTGGTACAAGACAGCGACCATTGCCAAAATTGTGCAGTAGCGAAAGCAGCATTTTCGAGGCTCAGATTTACAGTACTTAATCCCTGCTAGGAGTTCGGATTTTAACCCAATAGAGATTGTGTTCAAAATTTTAAACGATAATCTTCGAAGGGATGCATTAGCGCAAGAAATTTATTCTAAAACTTTTCAACAAGTTTGGAGAAGTGTTATTCAGACTTTAAAGCAATACCCACTTCGATAAAATCATTGCCTCTATGAACAAACGGATAGACACAGTTATTGAACTCGGAGGTTCCTGTTTGAAATATTAATGCAACATGCAATAGAATGCCGTCAACAATTAGGGAGCCGGCTAGAGGAGGGGCCTTTGTGACGTACTTTAATTTGTGCACCCAATTATGTGATCTTTTCCAATTTCTAGTTATGTAGATGAACTTTTTTTCATATTTAAAAATGGGGACGGCAGACTTAAATGGGAACAAGGTGCACAACTTGACGGAAAACGTTATCTTTACTTTTATATTTACCATTTTTCACTCCTTTTTTCTCGGAAATCTCACAGAGAGAAGAGTTGTTAATGTTAACATGTGTTTTACAATAAATGCACATATCATTATTTGTGGGCATTTTGAAGGGTGATAAAGGAACAAACTCAATTTGGGGCAATGGTAAAGGTAAACTTATAAGTAGTAAAAGATTTGAAGTCACATGACTTTTTTCTTTGTAATTGACGGTAAAGTAAAACTATCCATTGAAACATTGTGCTGACTGCACAGTAAACAAAAGGGTAAAGGTAAAGAAATCAAGAGATAAATGGTTCTTATATTACAGTACTATTCAATCTTGAATCGTTTCTTTATTATATCTAAAGGAAATAATAAAAAGGAAGTTGAGCGGTGTGACATTTCAACTTCAAAGCAACCTGCATCAAAAAGTTTAATAAAGGTTTAACGGATTGTTGTGGTTGGGGGGAAGGGGGTGAAATATCTTTTTCATTGTATGGAAGGTTAAGTTGACTTCTTCTGAAAATATTTGCTATACTACGGAGCTGTTGAGTGTCTTTGAAGTTAATTTAAAATGGTGCAGCGGACCCAAATTTTGGTGGAGACGAGGGCATACGCCCGGTTCTTAAGGACAGAAAACTGTGTAAGGTGGCAGAAATCTGCTCAATTTCTCCAGCAAGTGTTGTTTGGATTCTTTGCGAACCAGTAGGAAGCAGCAGGTTCAGACAGCATTAGAAAAACGGGACGCCCCCAAAACTGACTGATCGTCAAAAGCGGGGTTTGCTGCGAGCCATCCAACATTTGCGAAAAGTTAATGCCAACTTTACAATAAGAGAGGTAATGGCACAATGTGGAATCAACATGGAAGAAATTGGCATCCGAACTGTACAAAGATTTTTAAGGACTGTTCTTAAGTTCTTAAGGACATAAGGACAGAAAACTGCGTAAGGTGGCAGAAATCTGCTCAATTTTTCCAGCAAGTGTTGTTTGGATTCTTTGCGAACCAGTAGGAAGCATCGGGTTTAGACAGAGCATTAGAAAAACGGGACGCCCCTAAAACTGACTGATCGTCAAAAGCGGAGTTTGCTGCGAGCCATCCAACATTTGCGAAAAGTTAATGCCAACTTTACAATAAGAGAAGTAATGGCACAATGCGGAATCAACATGGAAGAAATTGGCATCCGAACTGTACAAAGATTTTTAAGGACTGTTCTTAAGTTCTTAAGGACATAAGGACAGAAAACTGCGTAAGGTGGCAGAAATCTGCTCAATTTTTCCAGCAAGTGTTGTTTGGATTCTTTGCGAACCAGTAGGAAGCATCGGGTTTAGACAGAGCATTAGAAAAACGGGACGCCCCTAAAACTGACTGATCGTCAAAAGCGGAGTTTGCTGCGAGCCATCCAACATTTGCGAAAAGTTAATGCCAACTTTACAATAAGAGAAGTAATGGCAGAATGCGGAATCAACATGGGAGAAATTGGCATCCGAACTGTACAAAGATTTTTAAATAGCAGGGGCTACTTATGTCTACAAACCAGGAAAAAGGGTCTATTAAGTAGGAGTGATTTGAGAAAGCGCCTCCAATTTGCCCGGAAAGTAAAGCAGAAACAAAACAAGCAATTTTGGAAGACCAACATTATGTTTTATTTTGATGCAGCATCATTTGTCTATAAAACCCGACTAATGGATCAAGCACACGTGTACCGAGGGCACGCATGTGGCGAAAAACAACGAAAGTTTGGCGTTCGGGTACACGGCTAAAAGGTGGGGACCGGAGGAAAAGTTGTACGTTGTACATCTATTTGCCGCTATATTTTATGGAAAGGGAGTGGTGCTTGCCAAGTGTTATCAAGAGTTGCCGGGGGACAAGTTTGCCCGATTTGTGAACAAACACTTTAAAGGGGTAATGAAGAGGTGTGGTTGTGGAAAAAGGCCAACTTTGGTACAAGACAGCAACCCTTGCCAAAATTGTGCAGTAGCGAAAGCAGCATTTTTGAGGCTCAGATTTACAGTAGTTAATCCCCGCCAAGAGTTTGGATTTTAATCCAATAGAAATTGTGTTCAAAATCTTAAACGATAATCTTCGAAGGGATGCATTAGCGCAAGAGTTTATTTAAAACTTTTCAAGAATTTTGGAAAAGTGTTATACGGACTTTAAAGCAATACCCATTTTGATAAAATTATTGCCTCTATGAACAAACGGATAGACACAGTTATTGAGCTCGGAGGTACCCGTTTGATATATTAATGCAACATGCAATAGAACGCAGTCAACAATTAGGGAGCCGGCTAGAGGAGGGGCCTTTAGGACATACTTTAATTTGCACACCCAATTATGTAGTCTTTTCCAATTTCTAATTATGTAGATGAACTTTTTTTTTTTTAATTTAAAAATGGGGGCGGCAGACTTAAATGGGAAAAATAAAATGTGCGCAAGTTGACGGAAAACTTTATCTTTACCTTTATATTTACCATTTTTCATTCCTTTTTTCTCGGAAATCTCACAGAGAGAAGAGTTGTAAATGTTAACATGATTTTTACAATAAATGCACATATTAGCATTTGAAGGGTGATGAAGGAACAAACTCAATTTGGGGCAATGGTAAAGGTAAACTTATAAGTAGTAAAAGATTTGAAGTCACATGACTTTTTTCTTTGTAATTGACGGTAAAGTAAAACTATCCATTGAAACATTGTGCTGACTGCACAGTAAACAAAAAGGTAGAGGTAAAGAAATGTATGTATGCAATTCCTTACCAATAGGTTGCAGACAGTTAGTGAATGAAAGAAATCAAGAGATAAATGGTTCTTATATTACAGTACTATTCAATCTTGAATCGTTTCTTCATTCTTCAGTAGGATTGTTTTCTAAAATGAGTTTTGCAAAACAATGGCCACAGGGGCAGGTACATTTTTGTTCTTGAATAGGGATTGGACTTTGCAAAATGAATTGTCTTCATCTTACAGCCATCATTTCTGTTTCAACTTTATCAATGTTGCTGGCCTTGACAAAGACCAGAGCATGTCTGCTTGTGGCGAAGACTGGTATGTCCCCAGCCAAAGTATTAGATCCTTGGCAAAATTAGTTTTAGGGGCGGGGAAATGAAGTAAGCCCCCTTCTAATAACAGCAAAAGATTGTGCCGTGGGATGAGCTGGTGGCTCCACTGAAAGTCATTTAAGAATATCACTTCAGCTTCTTCGGCCCCCACCTACGCATTCATATTTGTCACTGGGTTCGAAAATACATCACAAATAAGTGTCAGGGGCAACAAGAGAAATATTTTGCCACAAATGGCTGGGCCAGTCAAAAGGATATTATGGTCTTTTTTGCCAGGCCCCTTATCTAATAATTCATACACCGCCTGACAATAACCACCCCTTTTAATGTTGTTTCAATGTAAAATGTTCTCTCCCATTTCCTTCCAATGCCCCTCACAACCCTCCATACACTCCTTCTCTGCCATCTCCTTCAGAAACTGGATACGGGTCTTTTTACTGCATTCGAACACTTCCTGTGCCCTCTCCATCTCCCATGCGACCTATGAAGATAAAAACACTTTGAAGATCTAGTAATTAAGTTACAGCATTTCCCCACCCCACAACTCCCCCCACCTCCCCCCCCCTCCCACCCCTCTCCCACCCCCCTTTCCAGATTAACTTTAAAGACAAATGTTTGATAATCAGTCAAATAATTAACCCTTATCCATATAACGCCTGGAGAGTTTAGCACTTGCCTATTGAGGGTTCTAAGAACAATACGCTTTAAATTTAGATGCCAAAACCCCCTCCCCACACACACACACACATACAGCCCTCTTAAATTCCTAACAATTCAGGCTATTTTATTTTAGCTTAGTTGGGCTAGATGGGGTCTCTATAAGTTAATTCTTCTAGTCCTCACCATGAGAAATTAGGAAACACTTGCCCTTTTTCCATAAAACAAGACAGGCTGTGAAAAAAGTGAATGATTAGGAACCGTAAACCAAACAACATTTCATCTTTAGAGATTCATCAACACATTTGGCCCCTCTATTTCGATGAACTCTGCGAGCTTCGTTTTCCCTTCCTTTTTCCTTTTTTCTGGGCATTGGCAAACGCCAGCAGTTCTACCCTTGTTTTGATCCCCTCAGCCAAAATGATCTGCGAGACCTGTTATGCTGACAATCTCTTTTTTCTTTTCTTATTTCCCTGCTCAAATTCATCAGTCTCTTCATTAGTTGCTGGACGTCCCCTCCTTGCTTGCCAACCATCTGCTGAGTTCACCAAATTTAGGTGCCCCTCTGATTGAATGTAATTTGTGTCCTCTTTGATTGTATACTTCCAAGCAGTATAGTAGCTGCTATGAAGCCCAGACAAATTGCAAACAAGTCCATGGCGGGTCAATTTAAAGTTTTTTACTGCCAGCTATCGATGCAAATTCGATAACTTTACGACCATGTGGTAGTGATGCCCAGCCTGGTCCTGGTGGTCCTCCATGCTACCAAAACCTCCAAACCCCCAAATCATCCCCCCAACCCCTGGTTCTCGGATGACTGCAAAACCGTCATCAAGAACAGGAAAAGAGCCCTCAGGAACTTTAAAACTAACCCGACCACCCATAACCTTAACCTCTTTCGCATCAGCCGTGCCAAGGCCAGACGCACTATCAAGGACAGTAAAACCAACACTTGGAACAACTTTATCTCTTCTCTCACCACCAACACCCCCACTAAGAAGATTTGGAGAATGGTTAACAGCTTCCACGGCAGAGTAGGCAAATCTTCCATCTCCCATCTCTCTTGGAATGGAGACCATCTCACCGCAAAAAAGGACATCGTTGACCACCTCGCCGCCTCTTTCAGCAACATCTCGTCCTCAACCAACTACTCCAATGCTTTCAAAATAAAAAAAGCTTGCGATGAAGCCCGGAGAATCACTTTTCCCTCTGACAACTCCGAAAGCTACAACACCCCTCTCACCCTTTCTGAATTAAACCAAGCCATCAGCGACGCTGGCTGCACCTCCAAGGGCCCAGATAACATCCCCTATCAGTTTCTGAAACACCTCCCCATCAAGGCCACCACTACCCTACTCACCATCTTCAACCACATTTGGTCCTCACACTCCTTTCCCCCTATCTGGAGGACAGCTATTGTCATCCCCGTCCTTAAACCGGGGAAGGATATTACCGACCCCACCAGCTACCGACCCATCGCTCTTACTTGCTGTCTCTGTAAAATTATGGAAAAGATCATCATAATCAGAGACTAAACTGGTTCCTCGAGACCAACAGAATCCTCTTTCCTCACCAAAGCGGCTTCCGAAAACGTCGCAATACCCTAGACCAGTTAATTACGCTCGACACCGCTATCCGGGAATCCTTTGCAAAAAAGGAACACCTCATTGCCATATTTTTTGACCTCGAGAAAGCTTTCGACTCTACTTGGAAATACGGCATTACCCGAAAACTTCACACCATTGGCCTCAGAGGCCACCTCCCCATCTTTATTCAAAAGTTCCTCTCACCCAGGCAGTTCCAAGTTCGTATTGGCCACACCCTCTCCAACTCGTACCCCCAAGAAGAGGGCATCCCCCAAGGCAGCATCCTCTCCCCCACTCTCTTCAACCTGAGCATTAATGACATCGGGAATAACCTTGGCCCCAGCATCAAATGTACCCTCTACGTGGATGACTTCACCATCTTCTACTCCTCCCCTAGCTTTCCTATTGTTGAAAATAGGCTCCAAACCAGCCTCAACCAGCTGTAAGTCTGGAGCAACAATAACGGTTTTAAATTCTCCAAAGACAAGACAGTCTGCATGCACTTTTGTCATTTCAACAACCTCCACCCCAACCCGAACTTTGTGCTCAATGGGAATCGCATCCCTAAAGTTGAAAACACAAAGTTCCTTGGTCTAACTCTAGATCCCAAGCTCACCTACAAGCCACACATCACCAACCTGAAACTAAAATGCAATAGCTCTCTCAACATCCTCCGACTGCTCTCCAACACTACTTGGGGAGCGAACCGCTATGCTCTCCTCAAAATTTTTAGGCTCACCATTCGTGCCAAGCTTGACTATGGCAATATTGTTTACTGTGTCGCTCACAACTCATACCTCAACCACATTAACACCATCCAAAATGAAGCCCTCAGGCTTTGTCTGGGAGCCTACAGGACCTCCCCAATCACTAGCCTTCATGTTGAAGCCAATGAACCCCCTTTCTACTTAGATGTAAAAAGCTTAGCCTCTCCTATGCTTTTAGAGTCCTCACCAACACCCAGAACCCTGTTTACAACCTCATTAGGTACCCCAATTTCTCCTCCCTCTTTGATAGGACTAAAACCCTATCGCCTCCCTTCAGCTTACGCATTAAAGCAGACCTCTTTCAACTTGGCATCAACCCCGCCACTCTCGGCACCTACTCCTGGCCCACTTTTCTTCCTTGGGCCACCCCCCTTCCTTCAGTCCACCTAAACCTCTCCACTTATAACAAAACTCAAACTCACCCAAACCTCTTCATCAATCTCCACAACCAAATCAAAGACCAACTCTCAAATTACACCTCCATCTATACTGATGGCTCCAATTAAGGAAGGCAACAAGACTGCTGCTGCTGCCATCATCCAAGACATCACCCTCAGTAGCAGACTTCCTGACTAATCCATCTTTTCAGCCGAGGTTAAGGCCATTCTCCTCGCCCTCAACTGTATTGAGTACTCTCCTCCTAGTCACTTTGCCATTTTCTCTGACTCAAAGGCTGTTCTTACTTCATTACTTAATCTTAAATGGGATAACCTCACATGCCACCTCCTCCTCCGGAAACTCTTTTCTTCCACCCTCTGCAGGAAAAGTGTTCTTTTCTTCTGGATACCCAGCCATGTTGGCATCCTTGGCAATGACAGGGCTGATACAGCCGCTAAGCTTGCCCTTAACCTCCTCCCTTCCCCTTTTCCCAAAACCCTCTCTGACATCAAACCGCTTATCGCTTCTCTTGTTCGTGACCGCTGGCAAATCTTATGGAACTTCCAAATGGATAACAAACTCCATGTTGTCCAGCCCACAATCCCGATCAAATCCACCATCAACAACCTTTCTCGTATCGACAACGTTCATATTACCCGTCTTAGAATTGGTCACACCCACCTCACTCCTCCCACCTCCTTATTGGTTCCCCAACCCCTCTGTAACAATTGCCACTGCATCCTCACAATCCAACACGTTCTCCTTGTTTGCCCCCTGTACAACCTTCCCAGAGCTTCCCTCGCTCCCCACAACTCAATTGCTGAGTTCTTCCAGAAAAATCCTCCAGATAAAATAATCTCCTTCCTTCAGCATGCATCCCTCTACAACCATATTTAATTCTCCTCTTCCACCCCCTCTCTACTTTGTTTTGTTTTACCCATGCACCTCCTCTCTCGATCACAGCTTTCTGGCTTTTGTTCTTGAATTTCTCTCATTCTCCCCCTGGTCTCTTTCCTTACTACCTCTAAAATGATCTGACCTCTCAGGCACAATTTGACCTTCGTTGTCGTGGTGCCGTTAAGCCATCATCAAACAAACAAACACATATATATATATATATATATATATATATATATATATATATATATATATATATATATATATATATATATATATATTTATATATATATATATATATATATATATATATATATATATATATATATATATATATATATATATATATATATATATATATATATATGTATATATATGTACACACACACATACATATATATCAAATGCCAAGAGGTGCTTTACGTTATATATTTCATGTCTCAATATAGTCTCTCAGAGTTTCCTGCATATGCCACGACCTACGGCACAACGCTACTGAGCCGCGGAGGTCTGAGGCAGTAGTCTACTTTGTTAACTTATATTGATTTCCACTTGGGGCCCTCGACTCGACGTAGGGCAAATGTCTGTCGGACGTAAGTTATTTCTGAAACTATATTTTTTCACTAAGTTGCGTCTTAATTACGTAACTTAGAATAAACCATGTGGTCGTCTTGACATAGATACTTTAATGGAGGTCTGTTAGGACGTTATAAACCAAGCTGATAAACCAACCACCAATACTAGCGCCCACGTCTCAATGATACTGAGTCAGTGGGGCCAGGTAATGGTAGGTGACTCCTTTTTACACCACGGTAGGACCACAAAGGGCGGCATTCTAAAGTGAGTAACAAGTAATTTTACAGCTTGCTGTAGAGCCACTAGATTACTTCCATGGGTCCGTACGACTCCGGTGAATCGCACCGTACTGGTTCTTACGGCTCCACGGCACGGGTTGATGTCTCCATATGAGTCCATGATACGGCCTTGCAGCTCCATACGGCTCCATACGGGTCTATACGGCTCCATATCCAAGTCATACGGGTCCATACGGCTCCGGTGAATGGGTCTGTACAGTTCCATAGTTTTTGAACAGGATAACGTACAACATACAATAAATCTGGAATTAGACCCACTAGGTACAAAGCTACGCAGTCAGTGATAAGTAAACAATCTCCACAAGAAGTATAGCACCAGGAGAGCTATTTTCTTCTTGTTACTGTAGCCATCAGCTACGTAGTTCCACGGCCATGCGAACTACCATAGTAAGTTTTTTGCGTTGAACATTACGTTTCCGCTAAATTTTTACTATTATCATGAACAAGGAGGACAGGTCCCCAAGTGTCGGTGCATTACGCACCCACGATGTCCCGTGATGCATCGTGGGTAAGCGCTTTATTAGGTTATGCTCCGGAGACATCCATCTCACATGTTACACGTGCAGATTGTGCTGTGAATTGGCCAGTGCACTCTCTGCAGCGACAGGGATCAGGCTGCATGGCTGTATCATAGACTCCACCGCGATCGGTACCTGCAAAGAGTGGCTGAGAGGGCGGAGAAGTGACAGTCGGACAGATTGTCATTGTCTTCTCCCCTCCTCCACCCAAGTCCGCTGCCTACACTCAGCAGGGTGCCCGATGACAAGCTCCCACAGCTTAGAAGGCCTAGGGGATTCCTCGCAGCCTCGGTCCAATTCTTCCCCAGTGCTGCCTCGCTGATACAGGAAGGACCCCCTGGAAAGGACCCCCATATCCTGCTGGGTACCAGACGAGGTCCTATTCCTGTCGCCCCCACTGGTGGGCCCCTGCTACAGGAGGAGTGGGTCCCTCAGCTCCTAGATTCCTGGCACAGGAGATTAAGCTGGATGTAGTGGAAGCACCTCTTGTAGAGGCTTGTGCACATTCTCAGTGCAGATTACTCACATCCCATAGGGGCTCCACCTCGTTGCTGTGCAACGGCAGCGAAGCCCAACACAATTTCCTCTACTTGCCAGGAGTTCACTTTATGGACCAGCAGAGTGAACGTAGCAGAGAGCGGTCAATGCTCCTTTCCCTCTGCATGCAGGGCGGGTACCTGCTCCTCACGAGGGTGGGAAAGGGCAAGGGACAGCACTTTTGACCCACTTCCGACGTCCCAGTTGACGGAGGGTCACCCCGCTGATGGGCCGTCAGTTTGGGGGCATCTGGGGAAATTCACCGAGACATGGGAGAAAGTTACCACAGACAAGTGGGTGCTGAAAACTATTCGGCAGGACTACCGTCTGGAGTTCACAACCCCCGCCTCAGAGAGGGATCTTTCCCCACCCCATGCCTTGCTTGGGCAGCCATGCCGAGTTGTTGAGGACAGAGAGCTGTTGTCAAAAAACGCCACCACTCCAATCTCAAATCCACCCAGGGACCTCGTAATGTCCACGTTCTTCTTGGCCCCATAGAAGGAACAAGTGGCACCCAATCTTCAATCTTGACAAAATTATTCGTCTGTTAAAGTTCAAGATGAAGTCGCTTTACTCCATCCTTCCTCAGTTGACTAGGAGCCTGTGGGCCACCTCGATTGACCTCGCAGATGCGTATCTGCTCGTGCCTATCAAGAGGAACATAGGCGATTTCTGTCGTTTCAATATCGAGGGAGTCACATACACATTCAGGGCATTACATTTCATGCTATCGACTGCCCCCAGGGTTTTCACCCAGATAACGAGGGTTTTGCGGCCTCTTATGAAAGCAAGGCATCAGAAACTTTATGTATCTAGACGACTGGCTTATCATTACAGAAGACGCAGCCACAGTCACAGAACACACAAGTGTAATCATAAGAGTGGCTCAGGACTTAGGGTGGGTTATGAGTCTCGCCAAGTTGACTTTGGATCCTTACTAAGTCCCTTCTGTCTTGGTGCATGACAAACAAGGTCAGCCTTCAGGCAGTCCACCTGCCAGGCAAGGAGAACACGATCTCAGATGTGTTATCTTGCTTCCAAGTTGCCCTCCTTCTGCAGGTGGCCAACGCGATCTGGTTGACTTACGGTCTCCCAGACGTAGATCTGTTCACGTCTGTGGACTACCACAAGATACCAACTTTTTGCGCACTGACCCCCGACCCGAGAGTCTGGAGAGTCAATGCATTTACGATCAGATGGACCCACTTCCTAGCTGGGCTATGCTTTTCTGCTGTTTGTGCTAGTGCCGAGAGTACTAGACAAGGTGACGTACGATCACTGTCACATGTTGCTTCTGGTAGCTCCCAATTGGCCTGGCCAACTATGATTTCCTTAGCTGCTCAATCTAATCGCAGGTTTCCCATACGAGCTTCTAGTCAGGGATGACTTCGTCTCAATTCCAGGCTCCGGCAAACTGCACCACAATCCAAAAGTACTCCATTTGACTGTGTGGCCTCTGTCCATGAATCCTTGGTGTGGCATGATCTTTCAGAGGAAGCTGCCCAAGTGGCAGCCCAAAGTCGGAGACCCTCCACTTTAGTGATGTATTTGGTCAGACTTGAAATGTTCAGAGACCGCAGCGGTGCCAGAATAGATCGGTTTCTCCACATCTCTTGGTGACGTAGCAGATTTCGTGCTGTGTTAGTTTAATCTAAATAAATCCATCAGTACAGTCAGGGGTTTTCAGACAGCCATAAGAGCTATCCACCGGGCTTTCCGTCACCGTCATCGATGCACAGCCTCTGGAAAGGTTAGTTAAAGGAATGTTCTTACAAAGACTGTCAGTTCGGAACCTTGTTCTCCCGTGGGACATGCAAGTAGTTCTCGAGACACTAGCACAGACTCCGTTCGAGCCGCTGTCTGTGTGTGTGCTTAAAGAACTGACTATCAAAATGGTTTTTCTACTCTCTGCAGCCTCTGCCAGATGCAGAGGTGCCGTTCACGTTTGAATCTGGGGTGTACAGCTCGTGCCCAACCCAGCTTGCTTGGGTAAAAATCATACTTAGAGTTTCTACCAGAATCGATATTCCTTCCGCTGCTCTCTACGTTTTCTGACACATCAGAGGACAGGGCGGTGCCCCGTTTGTTGTCTCAATATAATAACCGTACACAATCCTTACGGAACAACGTAAAAGCTTTATTCATGTCTTTTATTACAAAATCCGCATTATGCCATTTCACGTGATAAGATTTCGCGATGGATTGTTCAAGTAATCACTTACAATAAATCCGCATTGTTCATGGAACAATCGGTTAAGGCACATCAAGCACGAGGCATAGCTACATCAATTGCGCAATTTAATGGGCTTCCCCTCAGCGAGATTCTTTGCACTGCGGTATGGAAAACACCAGCCACGTTCTTCTCCACAAATCTGAAGGATATACCAGACTACCAAGGCGGAGTTGCAAGGGCCGTTCTTTTCAGATGAGGACCGTCCCTTTGATGAGGTGAATATCCTTGTGTTTTATTCATGTTATCTCGTTTCAGTTACGATTCACCCATCAATTTATTAACGTCTTGGTCATTTACTAACGAATTTCGGCCGCTGTTTTGGCACGTTTGATACCTTTTATTTAACTAACAAAAATGTTGCTATTGTTTAGGCACTTTTTGTTTTGTTTAATTTTACTTACGAAGCTTCGTTGTTGTTCGGGCAATTTTTAGTTTGTTGTTTTACAAACAAAATTTTGCCATGTTTAGGCACTTTCTATTTCGTTTATTTTTACTAATAAAATTCTGCCGCTCTTCTGGCAGTTTCTCTTTAGTTCAAATTGATTCCCCTCACAAAAGAAAAAATAAATAATGATTATAATAATAATAATAAATATAAATAGATACATACTTATTACTGGAGATATTCTGAGGAATTGGGATTACTTTCGAAGAAGATGTTAGGATAGAGTACATGTATGTGACGTCATGTATGCACAGTGTATGAAATGAACAAATCACTGATCTCGGAATAGTAAACAAACAAAGATCGCATAGAAAAATACACTCTTGGATTGCCACCATGTGTTGTCAAAGTGGATATCAAAATTGAAAATCATTCATTTGCGGTTCATGTGCATTTAAAAAAATGTGTGTTACCTTATTACAGCATATAAGGTATATGATCGCAGCGTTTAACATATGTGACGGTAAGGTAGGGTACTCACTTTTGTGTGTGGGTGTGTATGGGTGCACTTATATCTGGTGGAAACCGTGAACATAAGTCTGGATACACACCTTCCAACTGTGGACACATCAACAACCCTTAACGTCAACAGATTCTTTTTTATTGAAATATGAATATTCATTGCTGGATCATGACCCATACAAGTTTTCGTACCATTCTGAGCATGCCATAAGTCATTGTTTACCCGATTTTATTCAGATTTGCTATATATACACAAACATGTTTGGTTTTTGCTATTCTACACACTTTTTTTGTTGGCTGGATGGAAGAATGTGAAATATCTATGGTTACACCACAAAATAAAGACATCCATGATTTAATAGAAATTTTTACAAGCTAAAATTAATTGTATATGTCCTCGCTTTCAATGTAAAATATCAAGTTTAGTAGTTTTGGAAGATAACTTGTTTCTAGATAAAGTTCATGCTCTATCAAATGTTTTCTTGTATATTATTTCAGTTTTTGTGTACATGCAATTGTCAACAGGTTCTATTAGAAATATGCGAGCCTTCATGTAAAAATGCTACAAAAAGTTGTAATGCAACAAAACACATGTCATATGTGCTACACAGGTGAGATATGGTCCATATCTATGACCTATTCATGAGGAAATAACACTCTTTAAGGGGAATGGCTCATGGGCTTTGCATAAAATCCTCCAAGCATATTTATATTTAGGCTCAGCCAAGGACTAATCTGATTCACTTCAATGCAAAGCAGGTATGTGGTTTGAAGCCAAGACGAATGACCTATTGTGTACAGTGTAACAGTAGCTGGTTGCTAGCAAGTGAATTGTGAATAGACCATGAAGAGGCTTTCAGTTGGAAGGTATAGTTTAACCCTGTGTTGTGTGTAGTGTAACATAGCTGTTTCCTAGTAAGTCAATTGTGAAGAATCTTCTGGGTTGAAAGGTGTGGATTACCCCTGATTTTGAGAAAAACGAGAGTGTCGAGTTGGAGAGGTCTAATTAAGGGACAAAAAATTCTTAATGTTGTTTTGGTAGTGATGTCATGTGAGTGGGGCTTTATGTAAAATTCTTCAAACAGTGATAAATGTGCAACTGTATGCATGTTTTGCATCATACTTGTAATGTTGTCAACAGGTTCTATTTTATTGATATGAATGGTGGGCAGGGTTCGCGTTTCTCATATATTACGCTCTGGCTGAAATTTATTACGACTCAGGTTGTACTTGCGTCATAAGATTTAGATACAGCACGTGAAATTTTACACCGGAGTTTTTCATTTACTTAAATAAAAAGCATGAACATCTTACCTCACTTATGCGATTGAAAGTTTTATTTTATTCAAAAATGATTTTGAATTACTCATAAATAAAAGAAAAATGACACAACTACGAGACTTATGGCCGAATGATTCAACATGCCCGTACAAGTAACTGTACATAAACACATATAGGCTAGTAGATAGGCCCTATACATGATGTATGTACACTCTGTACAGTGTACGTGAAAGTCTTGATGTTGTTTTGAATGCAGGCTCTTAATTGTCTATTAGCTAGGATTCTACTTTATTGTGTTGATTGTGTATCTGTGAAGTTATCACAATCTGCAAGTCAAGTTACTGTACTGTAGAGAAGTAGGCATCTTCGAGATCTGAATAGTACGATGCAATAAACAAGAGTATTTTTTTAGTTTATTTTGGATTGTCAACCCAAATTTCATGATTCAACAATCAACATTATACAAGGATTGGGTATGAACTTTTTCTTAATATTTTTTATGATAATAATAGTTGGATTTGTTAATTTTTTTGGTATTTTAAGCATAATATTCTTTCACTTTAGCAAGGCAGGCCTACACAAGTGTGTGTGTTAACAATACTTGCAAGCTTTGCTAGCTCTGAGTGCCCTGTACATTACGTAGTGCCCTGTACATATGACGGCAAATTTACAAAATACACCGAAAATCAAGGGCTTGTCGTAACCAAATACGCCAGACAAAAAATTATAATACAATTCTAACTTTTAACTTCTGATGGTGGACATGGTGTATGAATATATGTCATTTAGGATATTTCATGATATGCAATGCCATTTAGTGTAAAACTTGAAAATTAACCAACAATGATGCATCGGAACCACAAACATTTTGGTTTTCTGGTTATTTAATGATGTTGGGATATGTTATCATCACTCAGTCAAAAAATGTTGGGTGGGCACTTGTTATGTCGAGTACTGAAGTTTGATTTGCATTTAGCAAAATTTGCTATTTTCTACATATTAACTGCTTTCATTGTTAGCTTGACTATTCAAAGTATAGTAGAGCTATTCTGCTAACATCGGCGTTGGCGCCCAGTAAAGTTTTGGTCAAAGTTTTCATAACTTAAGTTATGAATGGTGTACATTCATGTGACTTGGCAAAGGGGTAGAGGACATGGGTACTGATCAATTGAGCATATTATTATAAAATAATACAATAAAAATATTTGTATCCACAATATCTTTTAAATTAAAGTGGAGGTGGGGATTTTGTTTGCACAAATGATCATATATATGAAGACCATTGTCTACACTTAATGGTGAGGTGTATTGTACATATTAATCAGGCTATTTGCATAACAATAGACTAACATACAAAATATTTAACCTGAGATAATAACTTTCTATTTGGTTCAGTGGTAGAGGGCATTGGTACTGTTCAGTCGAGCATGGTTGGGATATTGTGTGTGCATAATAATTAGCCTATTTGCATAACAATGAAAACATTTGTATATGTGGTATCTCTTGAATTAAAAGTGAGTATGATGATTTTGCTTAAACAAATGATCATACAGTATATCTTAAGAGCATTGTTCACACTTAATGGTGAGGCATTTGCTGCAATATGTTTGACCTGAGATCAAAAATATATGGCTTATGACTTACTAATTTCACATTTCTTGTTTTGTTATATTATTGACATTCCTGACATGAATAGCAATCAAAATGTTTGTCTTACCATTAATAAAGAAGCAAATAAAAGTGTCCTCACTTCTAAGGAATGTTAAATTAGGGGTTTGGGAAATATAAACAATAAGCAGAATGTGGGGTAGAAGATGACATGATGACAAAGTAGCTGAAGGAATTAGGATGAGGTCATATTGTACAGGGTGGAATTGTATGTAGGGCAGGGTGCGGTGGGATGTTGGTCAGGATGTGTTGGCATGTTAGACAGGCTGGATTGGCATGTAGAACAGGGTGGGTTGGCATGTGGAACAGGATGGGTTGGCATGTGGAACAAGGTGGGTTGGCATGTGGAACAGGATGGGTCAACATGCGAGACAGGGCAGAATGGCATGTGGTGGGATGTCATCTGGATTTCAGTTGCGATGGCATGTGGGCCATGCAAGTAGTGGAATGACATACAGTATCTGGTTTTCAGGTGTGATTGCATGGAGTATAGATGTGGGATGAAATTTGGGACAGGTTGGGATGGAATGTAAGACAGTCTGGAATATGCATTATTAGTGGTGAGGGGATTTGTATCGTTTCCAATGTCTAGTTTGTCATACATTAAGCAATATTGTTTTACATAATTTTGCTTTAATGTTATTGTACATTTTTCATAGTGCTTGACTTTGCTTGACACACATATTGTTCTATTACAATCCAGGATGTAGTTCTGGGAATGTGTAGGGGCTGGGGGAGGGTACAGGTTGGAAAGGGGGTTGAATGGCATTCTTTTATTAACATTGGCAAGTCAGGGCCTCTCCTTTTGTTATTCAATTGATAGAACTGAAAGGGGTGTTGTTATTATAAAGACTGCTAGGTTTTGCATGATTTCTGAGTTACTGGGTGAGGTATGGTAACCTTGAGCTTTTTTGTCATAAAATATTTTGGAAAACTAAAAGATAATTTGAAGCTTGTAGTGCAAATTAAAATGTAAGTGCATCTTTAAAAGCTCAAGTAATTTGAAATCATCTGCCCCTGCTACCCTATTTCTGTATATACTTACCTCTGTAAGCCCATTCTCTATACTATGAATAGTCGAGCATGTCCTTCCGACAGTTGTAGTGGTGTAGTTAATACCTACTGCAGTTATTTAAAGTAGCCATCTCGGCATAAGGACATAATAATTACAATTCAGTTTTAATTTGTTTAATTAAAGAGGGAGGCTCGTCTCATTAAAATACGGTAAAATTAGGGATGCGATATTTTGACGTCACTTCCGGTTGTGGACGCAAGATCCAAACCACTGTCTGTTTGTACATCCAGACACTAGCATGTACGTTGTGTGTGCAGACTTACATACACAGCGCATTACGTTACTGTGACGAGAAACTTATTTTGTTTTTCACCGCGTTTGTCAGAGAGAAAAAGCGAAAGTGAAATATTAGTATTATAATACTACAATAATAGTTACCAAATGAAAATTACTGAGAGAAAAAAGAAGAAGATAAAAGCATAAGTGCATTAAATACTCTACTGGGGCTCCAACTCACGACTGTTGGTTTGAAAAAAACGACATTCGATAGCCGTAACCAACTGGGCTAACTCGTGTAATGACCTTCAAAACGTTTTAAATAACTATATACCTTGCAATACGAGACAACAAATCGCGCAGCAAAATTTTAACCAATCAAAAAAAAATTGAAAGTATTTCTAAATATTGTGCACATATGACGATTTTGCCTCTTTAAAATTTCAACCAATTACTGCACATGCCTCCTTCAATCATATTCCAAACTATATTAATGATATAAATCAACTCTTTCATTGAAGCGGTTCTGTGGCACAGTGGATAACTTTATACCCTTTAGATAAATTTCTTTTGTGCCAAACGTAACAAATTCCAATCTCATCGAATAAACAATTTTTCTTCCTATTTTTCTATCATTTGCATTTTTGTAATGTATTCGTATTCGTTTTGATATGCCTTTTACGGGTTTACAGTTTGAATATCTATGAAACTAACAATGAATTTGTACAGCTCTGTTCAAGTCTGCCAGCTGTGTCATGTTACCACACATATACATTTGCCGTTCATATACACAATACATTGGGCATAATCAGGGGGGTGGGGGATATATTGCCCCACTTTTTGACAAGGGGGATGATCCATACTATCATGCAAAGGTACTTTAAGATAGATAACATTTTGAAAGGTATTTTTAGAACCATAGGAAGCATGCTCGGAAAAGGAACCCCAAACCACTCCCACCACACTCCGCCCACCACTTCCTCCCACCCCGACCACTCTCACCCTACCACTCCCACCCCCAAAAATGGAACCTCACTCAACAAATGAGAGGACATTTATTTTTTATACAGGTCCATAACGATGCCTTTGATTTTTTCGTATAAAAGGGCACTTCATTCCTGCACCTCGAAAAAAATGAAAATGGGAACGCGATGTTCTACATCAGGTTTTTTATCCACTAACTAACGGTGTTGGTGGAGAGGAGTTATGGCATCTTTACCATTTGTACGGCCGGCTGACCATCCGTCTGTTCAGCAGTCTGTCTGGCCACATCTATTGTCCGTCCGGCCTCATGCATTGTTCAGCTACTAGGGAACAAAAGATTGCTGCCCTAGGAAAGGAATTCCAACTATTTTTTATGAAAAGAAATCTATATAAAGGAGAAAAAATGCATTCCAGACTTCAAAAGCAGCAATCAAAGGATTTGTTCTGGGATTAAGAAAGTTGAATAATAGATTTGAAGACTGAATAGAATTTATGAAGAAGTGTGTTGCGAATGAATAGCAAGTCTTCGCTTGAGTAGCTTTGTCAAATGGTCAGATCCATTCCAGTACTTCAACAAGCTTTGAAATTCCAAGTGCTTATTTTGCTTTAGATTTCAAAAGGGCACTTAATCTTACAGAAAAAGGTCGTTTTTCAGAGAAAAGTTTGAAAATGTAAAATATTCTATTAGAAATATATTAACACTGTGCGATATTGTATTTAATGATACATGAAGTAAGACAACCAGAGGTAGAGGGGAAAAAAAAAAAGGGGCGGGGGGGGGGGCGGGGAGGGGGAATTGACAAAATTTACACATGTTCATAGTCAATTATTGAAAGCTCATCAAACTTTTTTCTTTTACACTACACATATTTTTCAAAGAATGACCATAGACCTATATCCATGCATAGAAATGTGAACAATAAAACATATTTCAAGATTATGCATTTTCATGATTTGGTGTTTTGTATGTGGTGTATTATAGCTATCTTTAATATGAATTTTGACTTGTATAATATACCTTCTTCCTATGCATTGTGACATACTTTTTTGCCCTTTAATAAATGTCAATTTTGCGAGAGCATCTGGGGACTTTGCCCTCTGGACCGTTACCAGAGCGCCCTTGGAACCCACGCTGAAAAGCGAGCGCTCACAGTGACGTCATCTTAAACGGACAAGTCGTTCCCCCACTTTTTAAATGATTTTTGACAATCTTCATGATCTCGTTTCATTTGACAGCATTTCGCTAAAATACATATTGGATAATCATGCCCCACTGATCACAAAAAAGATTATTACTTGTCCCAAAGTTCCATGGTTCACAAGTGACTTGAATGAGGTAAAGCGAAAAAGGCGGAAAGCTTAAAGGAAATGGTTGAAAACTTGTGACAGCGTTGATCTTGAAAACTTTAAACTTCTAAGGAACACTTTCTTGCATTTAAAACATCCAAAATGAACCACATTCACGACATAGTTCTAGAATGTGGCAATGATAGTAATAACCTGATAAAACTTGTGAACAATTTAACTGGAAAAATTAAGACCAATCCTCTTCCAGATGTTAACCCTGACATTCTCTGCAATCAGTTTAGTGAGTTTTTCAAATGTAAGATTGGGACATTACAAAATGATCTCTCTTGCTATGAAGAGTTTTATCCATCTATGTGTTCTCGTGAGACTCTCACTCAAATTTTCTGAGATTTCTGAAGAGGCCATTAAGAAAATCGTAAGACTTTTAAACCCTACTTAGTGCTACCATTATCCCACACCAACTTCACTGATAATAGAACACATTGATGTACTTGCACTGGTCTTTGCTAAAGCTGTAAACATCAGCCTTCAAACAGGATATCCACTGTTAAAAAAACGAACTGGTAGTGACCGTGAACTAAAAAAACTCTTGCAGAGTGGCTCAAGATACATTGAGTCTTGCAAAGTGGCTCAAGATACATTGAGTCTTGCAGAGTGGCTCAAGATACATTGAGTCTTGCAGAGTGGCTCAAGATACATTGAGTCTTGCACAGTGGCTCAAGATACATTGAGTCTTGCAGAGTGGCTCAAGATACATTGAGTCTTGCAGAGTGGCTCAAGATACATTGAGTCTTGCAGAGTGGTTCAAGATACATTGAGTCTTGCAGAGTGGCTCAAGATACATGGAGTCTTGCAGAGTGGTTCAAGATACATTGAGTCTTGCAGAGTGGCTCAAGATACATCAAGTCTTGCAGAGTGGCTCAAGATACATTGAGTCTTGCAGAGGGGCTCAAGATACATTGAGTCTTGCACAGTGGCTCAAGATACATTGAGTCTTGCAGAGTGGCTCAAGATACATTGAGTCTTGCACAGTGGCTCAAGATACATTGAGTCTTGCAGAGTGGCTCAAGATACATTGAGTCTTGCAGAGTGGCTCAAGATACATCGAGTCTTGCAGAGTGGTTCAAGATACATTGAGTCTTGCAGAGTGGCTCAAGATACATTGAGTCTTGCAGAGTGGTTCAAGATACATTGAGTCTTGCACAGTGGCTCAAGATACATTGAGTCTTGCAGAGTGGCTCAAGATACATTGAGTCTTGCAGAGTGGCTCAAGATACATCAAAAGATACATTGAGTCTTGCAGAGTGGCTCAAGATACATTGAGTCTTGCAGAGTGGTTCAAGATACATTGAGTCTTGCAGAGTGGCTCAAGATACATTGAGTCTTGCAGAGTGACTCAAAATACATTGAGTCTTGCAGAGTGGTTCAAAATACATTGAGTCTTGCACAGTGGCTTAAGATACATTGAGTCTTGCAGAGTGGATCAAGATATATTGAGTATTGCAGAGTGGTTCAAGATACATTGAGTCTTGCAGAGTGGCTCAAGATACATTGAGTCTTGCAGAGTGGCTCAAGATACATTAAGTCTTGCAGAGTGGCTTAAGATACATTGAGTCTTGCAGAGTGGCTCAAGATACATTGAGTCTTGCAGAGTGGTTCAAGATACATTGAGTTTTGCAGACAATTGTGAAAATGTATTACAAAGCAAACAGATAAGTGCCCCTCTTCGAAGCCCTGGTAATTTCTAATCAAATTTTTTCCTACAAGCTCCTTTACTGCATACTTCATTCAACAAGCCCATTCTCTAAACAAGCTTTGAATAGTTAAGCATGCTGTCCTTTTGACAGCTCTTTATTTATTTTTGGTCTTAAAACAAAATTTTGTGCAAATTTTTGATATTTAAGTGGGTACACATGTTTTTGACTTGAATTATGTACTTTGAAGATAAAATCAGGGTTGTAGGAACAGCTACCTCTCAGGGAGATAAGAAACCCCCAAATTTCCCAGTTACTAGGTAAAAAAATTCCGTTGGTTAATTTGAGTTCCATCCAACATTTCTGCTCATTGGGAAATTACCTTCAAGTTTACCATAAATTTCATCAATGTTACCAATTTTATTTTGATAATTCCTCAATTTTACCTTCCAACTGGGAAGAATGCGTGCAACTTGGAAAAAGAAATTCTCTCAATGGCATTTTCCCCACTCTGCCCCACCACTTCCTATACCTCTGAATGAAACAATCTATTATATCAATGACAGGAATTGCTCAGTGTCAGTTTATCCAATGATACATGTACATGCCACCACTTTGATACTTTTATATTCATCTTATAACCTACTTCTACAGAATCCACCACTTTTGGGCCTACCTCCATTGAGCTTACCACCGTCAAGCATATCACCACCTTTGAACCTACCACCTTCTTTGAATCTACCACCTTCGTCGAACCTACCACCTTCATCGAACCTACCACCTTCATCGAACCTACCACCTTCATCGAACCTACCACCTTCATCGAACCTACCACCTTCATCGAACCTACCACCTTCATCGAGCCTACCACCTTCGCCGAACCTACCACCTTCATCGAACCTACCACCTTTGCCGAACCTACCACCTTTATCGAGTCTACCACTTTTGTCGAGCCTACCACCTTCGTCGAGCCTACCACCTTCATCGAGCCTACCACCTTCATCGAGCCTACCACCTTCGTCGAGCCTACCACCTTCGTCGAGCCTACCACCTTCGTCGAGCCTACCACCTTCGTCGAGCCTACCACCTTCGTCGAACCTACCACCTTCGTCGAACCTACCACCTTCGTCGAACCTACCACCTTCGTTAAACCTACCACCTTCGTCGAGCCTAACACCACCCTTAAGCTTACCACCACCCTCGAGCTTACCACCACACATAAGCCTACCACTGTATACCAAACAACTACAGAAATTCTTACTACAGCAGCACAGGAAACCACAACATATGATTTTACTACCATCCAATATACCACTTTGGGTGATAGTACAAAAGCAGGTAAATATTCATGACATAGTTTCTCCTTTCTTGGCAAAATCAATAAATGTAGTTAACTTAGTCCCTTTAGTTATTTTAGTCCCTATGTAACAGTTATAGAGTGCCGTAGCGCAGTGGTTAGGGCATTGGTCTCATATACTCCAAAGTATGTCCCAAATCTAAGTAGCTTCTAAGATTTCAAGGAAAATCAAAACAATTGGAATTAAAACTCAGCCAGGGCGCTGTGCTGTGTCCTTGAGCAAGACATCTCGGTTGTTCCAGTTCACTCAGCTGTGAAATGAGTACCAGTTTCGGCTGGGGAGTTAACTTACAATGGACTGGTGTCTGATCCAGGAGAGTCAAGTACTCTCATCTGCTTAGCACCATGAAAACTGGATATAAGCACCAACTCTATAAGCCCTCAAGACTTGATGGAATTGAACTT
Source organism: Chiridota heheva (assembly GCA_020152595.1). Classification (NCBI taxonomy): domain Eukaryota; kingdom Metazoa; phylum Echinodermata; class Holothuroidea; order Apodida; family Chiridotidae; genus Chiridota; species Chiridota heheva. The sequence goes on along the minus strand of JAIGNY010000121.1, from coordinate 857,079 downwards.
AATGTAGCAGTTGTTAGTCCCTATGACGAAATAATCTAGTGCAGAAAGTGTAGTTTTACATGTATGATAGACCTATGGTTTTAAAGTAGCCACTGAAACACCTTTAGAATTGACGGAGAAACGCTCTCAATTATAACTCTTAAATCAATTCTTTTGGTAGTTTTAAGTGTAATGTGTTCTTATTACTCCTGGACAAAGTAAACAGAGGTTATGTTTTGCATGCATTTGCTTACTGTGTGTCTGGGTTTTTTTCATCAACACATATCACTGATTATTAGATTAAATTTGGCATGTGGTTATGCTACTAGCTAAGAAGAAATTACTAAGATATGGGACATATTGGAACAGGGGGAGGGCAGAAATAAAGAGGTGGAATCTTTTAGGGTGAGATCTGTCAACATTTATTTAAAACTTTCCAACGGAATGGAATGTGTGGAACAAAGAATTCATGCCCTGAAGGAAATCCTAACAGTCCAGTTTCTGGCCAAAAAAAAAAAAAAAAAGGGTTTATAGTTTCAAGGAAAATCAAAACAATTGCTTTCTGGTGTGAAAGGAAAATGAAGGCATGTGATTCTTGCCTGGAAGGGCTCAAACAATGAATGCTTTGCTGCCTTTATAATACTGAAAACAATGTTTATGACGTAGATTGGAAGAAATCACTCTTCAGAAGGTAGATAATTCTGAAGTGTTTAGAATGCAAATGGGCAATAAGATCAAAAGTGACGGATTTTTTGGGGGGATACAACTATGTGGGCATAAGATTTCTGAGGTAGATTTATTGGAGATGGGGAATTAATAGAGAGTAAACTAATGAAAAAATATGAATTTCCTGGAATTGCTAAGAGGTGGAGGTAGAATCTAAAAAGTGCTAGTTATGGAGTTGTTCATGGTAGAATGGATATCAAATGCATTTTCTCTCAGTCCTGACTGAGAGAATATCTGATTGGCTATACTGAAATAGCACAATGCAGTTATTGTGCAAATGATCTGTATACTAAGGGTTTAGGGGGGGGGGGCACTTCCATATGTGAGGTATATATACATGTGTCGCCTGAGCAGTTGCCTAATTTTTTCATAATTTTTGTAGTTCAGATATTAAAAAAAACTAATCTGTCATACTGCAGGTCTAAAACAAATTGCACATTTTCATACTGCAGGTCTCCATTTTATACTGCAGGTAACAAAAATTACTTGTTTTCGTACTGTATCAAAATCACTTATTTTTATACTACAGGTATCAAAATCATATACTGTCATACTGCAGTTACCAAAAAATTTCTCATAATGCAGTCCACTTTTGAAATCCTGGGCGGCACATACCTACCTCTTCAGTATAAAAGTGCCACCCCCTCCCCTTCCTCCTTCCCGCCAGGACTAAGAATGTGTTATTAATTCTGCCAATCAACTTTTGAGTCATTAATTTGAGTCCGCATTTGTGAAAATTGACAAAGCAGGGTACTTCATGGTTTTAAAACAACTCGATACAATAACTGAGTTTAATCTTGGTTCAAGTTTGACATGCATGTTAGATTACACAATTTACTTCTAGTTATACCTTACCTTCCATGCTATAAATCTGCAATCTGGTCACATGACCTGATTCTAACGCACTTCTTACCGACCTTAAAAACGTAGTTACCAGCCCAGTCCTGACCTCCCTATTACCTCTACTAACCCTCACTTCTTTTCAGCCCGTTGTTTTCACAACATCGCTGGAAGTGGTCAATTTTTTTTTTTTAATTCAACCTGTTTCTAACAATTTTCTCCTTGGCAGCTTCTACCGGGCAGGTTTTTACGCTGCTCTATCTTATCCAGTTTGCCTTTTCAAGTCTTTTGAGGTAAAATGAGGTAGCCTTGGGTCAGGGATATCTTTGGTCCGACTCACAGAACTTTTCTGTGTAGCCTACACTTAGGATAGAGTGTTTTTGTCTCCATCCGTACAAAGCGGGTGGCTAGTTCCACTCTTGCAGTGGGTGTTTTTAGGCCCTAGAGCACCAAGTGTGCCTGTCTAGTGGACCTCTTGCTCCTGGGTTTAAGTGTTTTTCACCGTCGGCTCGCCCTTCTATGAGGAGAGCCTAGCGTTATACTATGCATTGTATCAACATGTTGAAATATCTTTAGTACAGGTTCTCGTATGCATTAGACCAATTGTTTCAATCGATTTTGGCGCATGCGTATTGGGTCGACATCACCACAGGGTGTTTGAGGAGTCCGCTTCTTCCTGCTGCAAGGAGCTACAGTTGTTACAAGAGGGCCTATATTTCATTTAAGGTTACCAGTACATATCGTGTATTTGTTTTTTCGCATATAATTAAGACACAGTTTTTAATTTTCAAGCATGAATTTTGGGGCGTTGGAGAGACCTTGAGTGGGTCTCTCTGACAACCTTTTCACAGGAGATCTAATCTTTTCTTTTTATCTCCACAGACACTAAGTTACTCAGTGGTTTGTGTTTTCCACGCTACCCCTACGTTATTAAAGAATGTACGCTCGGTGCATTTTCTCGGGTTTCTAAAAAATTTCAGATTAAAATTTTTCTGATAAATTTGTTGATGTACTAAATTGCTGTGGCTTGCCTCTCTATATTTGATGAAGGGTCGTAGGTACATCCCCCGTAGGGGCGTCTTGGTGTAAGTGTATATGTATGCATTCATATATGTTTTTACTTTTCAGAAAAACGCCAAGAGGCGAGATAAATCAATTAGTATCAGAGTTTATACTTACGCGAGGGCCACCTTCTTGATAGATTACTACGTCGTGGAGGCCTGTGTTCGTAGTTTACTTTGTTAACTTTTCCTGATTAATCCCCTAAAGGCCTCTGACTCGATAGATTACTGAGTCGGGAAAGCAGCGGGTGCAGTCTATTAGACGTAAGTTACTGGAGTCTATATTGATAAGCTAAGTGGTGTCCTAGACGTCACTTAGAATTAATCTCGATAAGATTACTGAGTTGTGGGAGGCACGGATTTTTAGTGGGTAAACCCTTTGTACATAGCTGTGGTCCACGGTTCCGCGATAGGGACCGGTAGGGCCACGTAAAGGTGGCGCCCAAAGAGGTTATACGTGAGTCACAAGTGATTTCACGGGTCTGTACGGCTCCGGTGATCGGATCCATACGGTTCCATGGCCCGTGTTAACAGGTCGGTACAGGTCCATTGGATGGCTCCATATGACTCCACGGCCTGTGTTTACGGTTCCCTACGTGTCCATTGGACGGCTCCACGGCCCATGTTTATTGGTCCATTGGATAGCTCCATACGGCTCCATGGCCTGTGTTTATGGGTCCATTGGACGGCTCCACGGCCCATGTTTACAGGTCCATTGGACGACCGGACGGTTCCATACAGAACTGTGGCCCATGGCTCCATACGGCTCCAGTGAACGGGTCCGTATGGCTCCATAGTTTTGTAACGGGATAATGTACACCGTACGATTAACCCGGAAATACACCCACTAGCTACGAAGCTACGTGGTCAGGTGACAAGTGACAATCTTTGCAAGAAGTATAGCACCACGAGAGCTATTTTCTCCTGCTCCCGTAGCCAATAGCTAGGCAGTTCCACGGCCATGTGAACGCCATTAATAAGATTGTGTGCGTTGAGCGTTACCGTCCGCAATTATTTTCACCAATATCATGGACATGGAGGACAGGTTGGGTGTCAATGTGTTACGCACCCAAGATGTCCCGCGATGCATAGCATGTAAACGCTTCTTTAAATTACACTCCCGTGACATCCATCTCACGTATTACGCATGCAGATTATGCTGTGAGTCCAACCCTTGTACTCTATGCAGTGACTGGGATCAAGCGGCGTGGTCGGAGCACAGACTCCACAGCGATCGGCACTTTCAAAAAGTGGCCGCCGAGAAAGTGGAGAAGCGATGGTCAGATAGGCCGTCTTCGTCTCCCCCGCTGCCACCGCCACCTAGGCTTAAACTGCAGGCCCCTCCCACCTGGGAGACGGGGCCGCCACCCACTCTCAGCAAGGCACTTGACGACGGGCCCTCGCAGCTGAGTAGGCATACACTAACATGTACCCCAGTGGTACCAAATGCTGTGGTGGAGCCCAACCCTTCTGTCCCCCTAGTGAGGTTTCCTGAATGAGGCAGACCCTGGGGGAGAGACAGGGAATGGGATAGTACATACAGAGGGGGACAGAGTCGTCATCCCCAATCCTCTTCCTCTTTTTTCTCTTCCTCATCCTCCCCTGAACACAGGCGGAGACGAAGGAAGCAACACAGGGGAAACCCCCTTGAGGATCCCACCTTCCAGGACACACTCAAGAAAATACTTGAGACTTTGGTGTCCCAGGCGCTGGAGTGGAGGCTACCACCTCTTGCACCTCGCCCCCCGGTAGCTGCCACTGCCGCGGCATGGCATTCCCAAAACCCTGAGGTCTCGGAGAAGGATGCCCTCGGCATCTAACCCTTGGGAGAGGAAGTCAATTTTTTGGACAATATGGACCCACCGGTGGAGACTCCGGACACACCCACGGCACGGGACCACCTTCTAGAAAGGGAGATTCCTTCCGTCGCTCAGGTTCAGGCCATCCCAAGTGCCACATCAACGATACAGACCACACTAGATAAGACCCCCGTATCCTACTGGATACCGGACGAGGTCCTCTTCCCATCTCCACCCCTAACGGACCCCCTTTTACAAGGGGAATGGGTTGCTCAGCTTATTGACTTCCTAAAACGGGAAATCAAGTTGGATATTGCAGAAGCACCTCTCATAGAGGCTGGCACAGTCTCAGCATAGACTGCTCAGCTCAGCTCCAAAAAAATTACTAAGCCATTGGCTAGACAATTTCCTATTGATGCCTACCTGCTGACCAGGGTTTGGCACTGGGCCAGGACCTTGTGCAGGGACTAAACAGCCTACAACAAACAAGTTGACAAAGCCACGCGTGTCCAACCAGTGGTCTATCAGGCGCTCATAAACACCCCTTTGATCCCAGAAGGAGTGTGGCAACTCCTCCGTCAGCCGGCGAGCGGCAACGCAGCGGTGTCCAGCTCTGTGGCTGGGGCTGTGAAATTTCTTATCCCTGCGGTCCAGCGGAAGAAACATTCCCTAACAGCTGTTGACTGAGCCGTATAACAGGGCTTCAAGTACCAAGCCCTTGCCATATAGGTGACATAGCTAGGCTTAGACTCGGTTTTGCGTAGGCATCTACCAGCGGAAGTCCTTACAAAGACCACGCCTTTGTTAACCGGACTCTCTGATTTGCTCGACACGACAGTCGACCAACTTGCTCAAGCCTCCGCAAAGGTAGTCCGGGAGAGGTGCGAGAATGTTCTCCCTCTCCTTGGACTCTCTGACGACACTCAGACGGACCTTCAGCACTTACCAACAGAAGGCCCAGACCTATTTGCAGGTTACTTCCGAGATGTTCTGTCATGCCAAGCTGGCCGCCAGGACAATCTTTGAAAGACTCAGAAGCTGTTAGCAGAGACGAAGTCTTTTTCTTCTTTTCTCGCACGTCGCCGGCCTTTGGCCCCCGTACGGGGCCGGGGTGCGTCTAACCAGCGACGAGTCCATCGTCACTGTAATGCAGTAACGGGACCCTATACAGCTTCTTCCTCTCACCAGGATTCCACATCGTGAACCGGCAGAATGAAGGTGGCTTAGACCGGTCGACACTCCTTGCCCTTTGCACGCAGAGCGGGTACCTCCTTCTCCCAAGGGAGGGGCAAGGCAAGGGACAGCATTTTTTACCCACCCCCGACACCCCTCTTGACGGGTGTTTCAGTCGGGGGGCGTTTGGGGAAATTTTCAGAGGCATGGGAGAAAGTCACCACAGATAAATGGGTGCTACGAAGCATTCGGCAGGGTTACCATCTAGAGTTGACAACTCTCCCGCCCCAGGGGATCTTTCGCCCCACCACCTCGCCTTGTCTGAGCAACAATGCAGAGTTGGTGAGGACAGAAATCAGGGAGCTGCTGGCGAAGAACGCCATCACCCCCATTTTGAATCCTCCCAGGAACCTTGTAATGTCCACATTTTTCTTGGCCCCCTAAGAAGGGGAACAAGTGGTGCCCAATAATCAATCTGAGACCACACAAAGTTCCTTGGTCTAACTCTAGACCCCAAGCTCACCTACAAGCCACACATCACCAACCTGAAACTAAAATGCAATAGCTCCCTCAACATCCTCCGTCTGCTCTCCAACACTACTTGGGGAGCGAACCGCTATGCTCTCCTCAAAATTTTCAGGCTCACCATTCGTGCCAAGCTTGACTATGGCAATATTGTCTACTGTGTTGCTCACAACTCATACCTCAACCACATTAACACCATCCAAAATGTAGCCCTCAGGCTTTGTCTAGAAGCCTACAGGACCTCCCCAATCACTAGCCTTCATGTTGAAGCCAACGAACCCCCCTTTCTACTTAGATGTAAAAAGCTTAGCCTCTCCTATGCTTTTAGAGTCCTCACCAACACCCAGAACCCTGTTTACAACCTCATTAGGTACCCCAATTTCTCCTCCCTCTTTGATAGGACTAAAACCCTATCGCCTCCCTTCAGCTTACGCATTAAATCAGACCTCTTTCAACTTGGCATCAACCCCGCCACTCTTGGCACCTACTCCTGGCCCACTTTTCCTCCTTGGGCCACCGCCCTTCCTTTTGTCCACCTAGACCTCTCCACTTATAACAAAACTCAAACTCACCCTAACCTCTTCATCAATCTCCACAACCAAATCAAAGACCAACTCTCAAATTACACCTCCATCTATACTGATGGCTCCAAGGAAGGCAACAAGACAGCTGCTGCTGCCATCATCCAAGACATCACCCTCAGTAGCAGACTTCCTGACTACTCATTCATCTTTTCAGCCGAGGCTAAGGCCATTCTCCTCGCCCTCAACTTTATTGAGTACTCTCCTCTCAGTCACTTTGCTATTTTCTCTGACTCAAAGGCTGTTCTTACTTCATTACTTAATCTTAAATGGGATAACCTCACCTGCCACCTCCTCCTGCGGAAACTCTTTTCTCCCACCCTCTGCAGGAAAAGTGTTCTTTTCTTCTGGATACCCAGCCATGTTGGCATCCCTGGCAATGACAGGGCTGATACAGCCGCTAAGCTTGCCCTTAACCTCCTCCCTTCCCCTTTTCCCAAAACCCTCTCTGACATCAAACCGCTTATTGCTTCTCTTGTTCGTGACTGCTGGCAAACCTTATGGAACTTCCAAATTGATAACAAACTCCATGTTATCCAGCCCACAATCCCGATCAAATCCACCATCAACAACCTTTCTCGTATCGACAACGTTCATATTACCCGTCTTAGAATTGGGCACACCCACCTCACTCACTCCCACCTCCTTATTGGTTCCCCCCAACCCCTCTGTAACAATTGCCACTGCATCCTCACAATCCAACACGTTCTCCTTGCTTGCCCCCTGTACAACCTTCCCAGAGCTTCCCTCGCTCCCCACAACTCAATTGCTGAGTTCTTCCAAAAAAATCCTCCAGATAAAATAATCTCCTTCCTTCAGCATGCATCCCTCTACAACCATATTTAATTCTCCTCTTCCACCCCCTCTCTACTTTGTTTTTGTTTTACCCATGCACCTCCTCTCTCGATCACAGCTTTCTGGCTTTTGTTCTTGAATTTCTCTCATTCTCCCCCTGGTCTCTTTCCTTACTACCTCTAAAATGATCTGACCTCTCAGGCACAATTTGACCTTCGTTGTCGTGGTTTGTTAAGACCTCATCAAACAAACAAACAAACTGAGACCACTCAACAGGTTCATTCATCCGTTGAATTTCAAGATTGAGACTCTTCACTCCATCCTCCCACAGTCGACAAGGGGCCTGTGAGCCACGTCAGTCGACCTCGCAGACGCATACCTTCCGTGTGCCGATGCTCGAGGAACAGGCATTTTCTGTTGTTCCAATTCAACGGAGTTACGTACACGTTCAGGACGTTACCCTTCAGGCTATCGACTGCCCCCAGGGTTTTCACCTGGATAATAAGAGTTCTAGCAGCCTTTCTACAAAAGCAAGGCATCATAATCTTTATGTACCAAGACGACTGGCTGATTGTAGCAGTAGACTCAGCCACTGTCGCGGAACACACGAACGATTCTAGCAGTGAAGGTGGGAGCCGATGTCCTCTTGCTACCGGTATCGCCTGCGAGAGCTTGGCTGGTATTCTTAAGATACCTAGCCAGCCTAGTAGATGTAGTCCCCATGTGCAGGTTTTACATACGGGATCTACAATTTTATCTACTGCATCATTTCATACTATCCAGGAGAGACCTCAGTGTCCTAGTCCTCTGTATGCAGGCGGTGGTCTCCCACATTTGGTGGTGGTGCGTCCACTCTCACCGGTCACAGGGAGCGACTTTTTTACCTGTCAGACCTTGAGCGTTAGTGGTGATGGTGGGGAGCGCATTTAGCGTGGTGCTAAATCGCGGGATTTTGGACAGACACTTGGTGCGGTCAGCACATCAATCTGTTGGAACTAGAGGCAGTACGCCGGGCTCTTCTTCATTTTTTACCACGGGTACGGAACAGGACTGTTCTCATACGCACCGACAACACAACGGTAGTGGCGTTTATCAACAGACAGGGAGGCTTGAGATCCAGGTGTCTTTGGATCCTAGCCAAGTCCCTTATGTCTTGGTGCATGACGAACAAGGTCACACTTCAGGCGGTCCACCTGCCAGGCCAGAAGAACATGATCCCAATCTGTTATCCCGCCTCCAAGGAGCCCCCACATAATGGGCCCTCCTCCAGCGGGTGGCCAAGGTGATTTGGGTGACTTTTGGTCTCCCGGACGTAGATCTGTTTGCGTCCGTGGATAACCACAAGCTTCCAATTTTTTGTGCTCTGACACCCGACCTGATGGTCTGGAAAATTAACACGTTCACTATCAGGTGGACCCACTTCGTGGGCTACGCCTTCCCACCGTTCGCTCTGGTACCGAGAGTACTGGGCAAGGTGATGTACGATCAGTGTCCCATGTTTCTTCTGGTAGCTCCTAACTGGCCCGACCAACTGTGGTTCCTTCAGCTGCTAAATCTGGTCGCATGTTTTTCGTAAGAGCTTCCGGTCACGGAGGAGTTAGTTTTAATCCCGGGCTCCGGCAAACTGCACCACAATCCAATAGCACTTCATTTGACTGTGTGGCCTCTATCCATGAATTGCTTGTGTCGCAGGGCCTTTTGGAGGCGGCTGCCCAAATGGCAGCCCGAAGCCGAAGGTCTTCCACTTTGGACATGTATGCCTCCAGACTCGGAATGTTCCAAGACTGGTGCCAGGATAGATCGGTTTCATAGTGGATTTTTTGTTGGTCCAGTTAAACCTGAATAAATCCATCAATACAGTCAAGGGGTTTAAGACAGCCATAGCAGCTATCCACCGGGGCTTTCTAGATGGCTCGTCTGTCACCGACGCACAGCCCCTGGAAAGATTGATTAAAGGAATGATTTTACAAAGACCTTCAATTGGGAACCTCGCTCCTCCTAGGGATATGCAGGTGGTTCTCGAGACATTAGCACGGGCTGCGTTTGAGTCTTTGCCAGAATGTCCACTCAAGGAACTGACGATCAAAACGGTATTTTTACTCTCCGAGGCCTCAGCTAGACACATAGACACCATTCACGCACTTTCGCTCAAAGAGGGCCATATTCGCTTCGAATCTGAGGCGTTCGACTCGTGCCAGACCCGGCCTTCTTAGCCAAAAATCAGACATTAGAGTTTTTACCGGAGCCTATTTTCCTTCCGTCGTTCGCTACGTTTTCTGACACGGCAGAGGACAAGGCCTGGTGCCCCATTCGTTGTTTCAAACACCATATTAAACGTACTCAATCCTTTCGGAACGACGTCACCGCCTTATTTGTGTCCTTACAAAATCCTCATTGCGTTGTCTCGCGGGATACGTTTTCACATCGGAATGTTCTGGCAATCACCTACAATAAATCTGCGTTATTCACAGAACATTCGGTTATTAGGCACATCAGGTACGAGGCATAGCCACATCAATTTTGTTTTTTGGTGGGGTTCCCCTCAACAAGATTCTTCATGCTGTGGTTTAGAAAACACCAGCCACTTTTGTCTCCGCATATCTGAAGGATATACCAGACGATCAAGGCGGAGTTGCAAGGGCCGTTCTTTCAAGAGGAGGACCACCCCTTTCTTAAAGTGAATATTCTTGTTTTTATTTATTCACGTTGACTCGTTCTCTTGGAATTATTACGTTAAATTTCTTAACATCTTAAACGCTTACTAACTAATTTTGGCTACTGTTCTGGCACGTTTAATTCGTTTCTTTTTACTAACGAATTTTTTTTCCCATTGTTCAGGCTCTTTTTATTTCGTTTATTCCTACTAACGAAACTTTGCCATTGTTTTGGCAATTGTTCTTTTGTTATTTTACTAACGGAATTTTGCTGATTTTTGGCTTCTTTTTATTTTGTTTATGTTTTACTAACACGGATCTGCCGCGGTTTTGGCAGCTTCTGTTTGGTTTAACTTTACAGACGGTTTGATCCCTAAACGGCTCCGGTCCTCTGACGAACCTGGTGAGTTCTCGTCATGGCATATTGAGCGTTGTTTACAGTTTGATTCTGTTCACTTACGGATTATGTTCGCATGTTTTCGCAGATGTTTACTCTTTGGTCTGTAGACATTTTACCTCAGTTATTCTCAACAGAGTGCTCTCTGTTCTCTGGTCATAACTAGCAGTGGGCTACTATTTTTGATAAATCCTATTGGAAGGTCTTTCGTCCTTAAGAGGAGAAGGAATTTTGTCCTTTAAGCAGGATAAGACTAGTGCGAGTTTTAGTACCAGCCTTTAGAAAATTGTGCTGCCACCTAAACTCCCTTCCTATCCTCAATTGCAATCTGATTGCATATTTATAGCATGGAAGGTAAGGTATAACTAGAAGTAAATTTACCCCGCTAAGCGTAGCAGGGAAGGGATATTACGAGATTTATACGTACCTTCCATGCATCCCGGCCTGCCTTCCCTCTCGTTCAGGCCTCGGTGGAATGTTAAGTGAGGGTTAGTAGAGGTAATATGGAGGTCAAGACTGGGCTGGTAACTACATTTTTAAGGTCGGTTAGAAGTGTGATAGAATCAGATCATGTGACCAGACTGCATATTTATAGCATGGAAAGTAAGTATAACTCTCGTAAATATGCCCGCTACGTTTATCGTGGTAAATATCTGACATACTATTATTTATTTTAAATGTAAGAACAACTTGAAGCTTTTGAATGAAAATCAAGTCATATTGATATTTGAATCTATTACAGCTAATTCTATGCATCATATGAATAATGGGGTAAATTTCAACTTTTATCTTCTTAGTGATAACCTTAATATTTCAGAAAATCAGTGATCTATCACCTAATTTATGAATTTGTTTCTTTTCTTTTTTGCAATACTCTTCACTGGACCGCCCACCATTTTTTACAACACCATGCAGAGACTACTTTCATCGATCATGTTACTACTGGTACTACTGGTCAAATCACTTCAGTGCCTCTGAGTACTCCAAAACTCACACCATCAGCAACTGTTAAAAAGTTATGTCTACTTCATCATTTGCAAAAAAAAACTGCAGTAATCTGAATACAAGCAATATATTTGAGGGTCACTGCTACCATATGGCTTCAGACAGATTCAATCTCAGCTCTGCGAGAGAATTCTGTGAATCGAATGGTGGAAATGTCCTGCGTATTGAAACTTATGCAGAATTTCAGTACATCAAAACCATCTATTCACATTGGAGTTACTGGCTTGACCTGTACTTTGACAAAGTTGCGCACCTATTTACATGGGGTTCCCAGGAGCCTGTGACATTTAATGCTATTGGAAACCAAATGATATACTTCACAAGGCAATGTTATTTGGCCAAATACTTGGAAAACGTTTGGTATGATGTAGATTGTTCTTTCAAGAGAGCAGTCATTTGCGAAGTAGTGCTGCAAGGTAGGCTGTAATAACATTAAATTATTTGAACACAAGATATAAAGAAAGAAATTGCAATAAGAAAATAACCTTTGACGCAGTTAAAAAAAAAAAAATCCTTTACTAGCTGATATATGTATGAAATATTTGAAAGCAATGCATACAACAGAGGTGCAAAGTGGAAACACAAAATAATTGCAATGCTTCCTGAGAAGTATCATGACAGAATCAAGTGTTTGTTAATGATCCTCCTGCATTTGGGAATCCAGCAACAACCTCACATATTAGGTTGAAGGAGACATAAAGTCTGACATAATCCTTATTTCATATGATAGAATCAAAAATAACAAATTTGTCCTGACCAAGTTTCATACCCCAACACAATTTGTATACTTATTAAAAACTTTAATTCTAATACTAAATAGTTCTATGGGAGCCACCATTTTGATTTTAAAACATGCAGAGTATGATGTCATCAGCCCAGCAGGATGTTGTAATGCTTTGTATTTCTTTGTAATCTATCTCAAGATTGCTAGGCTATAAGAAGAAAACAAATCTTATTTAAGGGTCAAGGAATTTTTGTGTACACAAGAAATTAACAAAACATTCTGTTAAAGCTTTTTGTCACATCATTTTGGAATAAAAACTTTAATTACATTTATAAAGAAATACATGAAATTTCTTATGTCCCTATTGAAGAAATTAGGTCATCATTCACAATATTTCAATACAGAATTAAACAAAATGGCAGCCTCAATGTATCAACTTCAAACATGAATAACTTGAGATAGAAATCAGATTTTGACTTGCTGTTCTTGGTAGTTGGTTAAGATTTGTATTCTCTATCATATGGAATAATGATTGTATCAGACTTTGTCTCTTGTAACTACACCAAGCTGGCAATGCCAGTTTTTGACTTTGGTTTGCCCATTCATATTGCAAAAAGCCTGAAACAGGTCACTGTATAAGTATGACACTTGCCCCCTTAGATGACAAAGCAAGACCTACCCAAATTTTAAAGGAGTACTAGACTATGAAGCTGATTTGCATGCATGATTAATCTTGCTGGGGTAACTCAGATGGAATTGTCATGGGGTTTTTTTTATAATGAATTGCCATTGTTCATAATTTTTGCAATGATTTTCAATTTTCAAATGACGTACAGGATATGCAGATGACCAGTTTTTGTATTGAAGTGTAAGAAATGTAGATAAACAGTTTTTCTTTTTGTAAGTGGGGACAAAATTCCCCTTCAGTGGTTTTCTTGGAAGAAAATAAGATCTTGGGCATTTTTACCTACAACTATTACATTAGTTAAAGATAAAGAATTAATTTGATGATTGATGTGGTTAAGGCGGATGTTAGTTACAGAAGAGAGTTTACTCTTCTCACTATCGAGTTGCCATTAAAACATTTATTGTTGTTGTATCATAGTTCATGTGGTTAACAAGTCAACTTTTATAATCACTTAAGGCTTAAGATCGGCATTTTTGTATGTTTTTAAGGTACAACAACTGAGCCGTTACAGACAACAACCAAGGAAAAAACAACCACTTATGAACCCTCAACCACCAATGAACCATCTACCACACATGAATCCTCAACCACCAATGAGCCATCAAGCACAGACGAACCATCCACCACTGATGAACCATCAACCACTAATGAACCATTAATACTTGATGAAACAACTGCTGACGAAATAACCACCAAAGAAGCAACTACTCGTGAACACTCAACCACTAAGCAGCAAACAACCACTCAAGCACCTTCCACACCAATATCAACCACAGAAGACACCACAACCCCAGAAATTGCAACAATTACAGATACACCATCTACAACCCAATCACCAACTACCTTGCATCCTCCAAAACCGCAACCAAACTTCTGACCACACCGGATAGTGCGGAAACCACTGGTATAATCAATTTAAAAGTTATTTTAATAAATTTTCATGAACCTGATGAATATTCTATTTTGTGAAGTTTATTGCAAGGTTTGCTTGCCTTTGATAATGTCCTCAGAATCCAGAGGTAGAGAATATAACAGACCAAGGCACCAATGGTCCTAGAACTTTGTTTAGGTCTCAAGAAAGAGGAAGAAAAGTACAAAGACTTTAAACACCCTAAAAATAAAACAGCTTCTATTTTCAAAATGAATTTCTATTGTCAAAATGGACTGGAATAAAGACTTGCCATTACCGTTATACTCTTTTTTTGGTACTTGATAAACTCTGTACCAGAATAGCAAACAAAGATTGAGCTAGCTATTCTGGTACAGAGTTTTTTTTAACTACCAAAAATGGAGTATGATGGCAATGTGAAGGCTTTATTCCAATCCATTTTGACAAAAGAAATCCATTTTGAAAATAGAAGCTGTTTTAATGTTTCCTGTAGGAAATAAGCATTCAGTTTTGTTAATGTTATTGCGCTATACTCACAGAAATGTCTTTAAGACATTCTATCTTCCTAGAAAGTAAAATATTTTTTTCATCCTTCATAATCATCCCACCCGGTCCCCTGTATTCATAGCTCCCCCAACCAATCATTAAACAACTCCTGACATAGTTGAAAAAAGTTAAGAGTGGAATATGCTGTGTTTGGATTGGAGGGCACATACAACAACATTTTTGGTGACTCTTTTTGTCACTCTGAAAATTTCAGCTGGTGTAGCAGTTCAAATGAGCATACTTAAGCAGAAAATTTCTGACGACCTGTTGTTTTTTTACATACAGATATTTAACAGCATTATGGGGAAACTGCAAATATATTGATTTTGATTCCAAGGGAATTATTTGGGGGTCACTAATGTACATGTTCCCTCTAATACATTTACTGGGATAAGGACTTATAAACACAGGTGTAGGTTTGCAATTGAAGTAGATGACTATAAGATCTTTGCTGTGGACAAGCTGACCTGTGTCTTCAATCAATAGTATTTAACGGTGTAATCAGGCCCATATAACATTGATTACAGTGTAATCAACCCCCTTTTGCTGATGAAGTGCCCTATTGAAATCTAAAATAATAAGCTCCTGGAATTTCACAATTTGCCGCCCTTTTACGTGTATGAAAATAGAACCCCCTTTGTTAAGAAAGTGCCCCCTTTTGTTGAGAAAGTGCCTTTTGAAATCTAAAGGAATAATAAGCACCTGAAATTTTAAAGTTTGTTGCCCTTTTATACCAAAAAAACATCCCCCTTTCAAATTCCTGCCTACAGGCCTGTGTAATGATCCTGCATGCTCTCACATTTTTTTTTAACAATTCAATTTTTGCTCTATATTTTTTAAATTTTTTTCTCAGTGGTGGCTAACTGCATTGAGGGAGTTTGTTTGAATGGTGGCACATGTGTTAGCAGACAAATCGGCTATTACTGTTTGTGTGTCTTTGGCTACGGAGGCCAACATTGCCAGATTGGTAGGTTGTTTTTCTGTAGTTCTCTTCTGTTCTCCTCTCCTTTAAGGTATATGAACGTGTAGAGGACACATTAACTAAATTGCTTTAAAATCTATTCAAACCATCTTTGTAACAAAAAATTTCATAGAAATTGGTTAAACAGCCTTTTCATCTCATTTTTTGAATCTCAGGCATCAATTTGCATATTGTATGTAGTATTACCGGCCAACCTTGGTATATTCTTTTGCAAAACCTTTGTTTTTTTAAATGCCTATCATTATTCTTTGAAGGGCTGCATCAACTTCCGACCAACACTTTTTGAGTCTTTGCCATAACCCCAATCAAATGCTAGCAGGAATATACTTTCCCATCGTTATCAGTGACTAAGATTTAGGAAAGATATTTAAAGAATTAAATATACATCACAAATCTCGCATGAATTAAAAACGATTAAACTTTGATCAGCCATAACTTAAAACCTAAAAGTGCTATTTTCAAAATTCAAAATTCATTTGCTCAGATTTGTATGCTCTTTCAACCAATACTGCAAACGTACCATATATCTTTTAATTTACTGTATCACAATATTGTGTGAACTGTTCTATCAATATTTAAATCCAGTTAAAGCTTAAAGGATTAGTTCAGTGGGCAAGAATGTCCATTTCAAATGAAAGAAGACTTCAAAAGAAACAAAATGATGAAGAAAGAGTCCAAAAATCTTATTTTGTTAAGAAGATATATTCAAGTTTAAAGCTCTGTCTTATGTCTTAACTGTGGAAAAATGAGTGGTGTAGTAAGTCTACTATATGTAAAGTTGGTGTTTTCATCCTCACAATATTAACAATTGTTAAATGTATTTTAAAGAAAGTATATATATATATATATATATATATATATATATATATATATATATATATATATATATATATATATATATATATATATATATATATATATATATATATATATATATATATATATATATATATATATATATATATATATATATATATATATATATATATATATATATATATATAATGTATATATATATATATATATATATATATATGTATATATATATATATATATATATATATATATATATATATATATATATATATATATATATATATATATATATATATATATATATATATATATATAAATATATATATATATATATATATATATATATATATATATATATATATATATATATATATATATATATATATATATATATATATATATATATATATATAATATATATATGTCCTGTTAACCAGGTACCTTTTTTGCAGATGTCTTTTTTCATCATTTTTGTAGTGCAGGTCCCAAAAATGCTGTTTTACTTGGTCAATTTAATACTGGTCCATTTTTACAATATTTTTGTTGAATAATCGATACTGCATCATTGACTTCTTTCATACTGCAGGTATCAAGATAATATAATTTCATACTGCCAAGTACAAAAAAATCTGTCATCTGTGGGTATGGTTTTTGTTTATGGGCTACACACCCCTACCACTTTTAGTATAAGTGCCCCCCTTCCCTTAGGAAGGGAAATTTTGGTAGGTTGGGGAAATTTTGGTAGGTTAGGGAACAATAGGAACATCAAGTGTCCTAAGAATATAACAAAAATACTAATTAAAAATAATAATGATATAATAATGTATACTTGATAAAGCGCCGGTATCCGCCAAAAGGCGCTCATGGCGGAGAGAATGAGAGAATATGGATCGAAGAACCGCTAAGAAAAATTGTTATGATCATTTATGATGTATGAATGTTGTATAATAAAGAACAGAAAAGTATATTTATAAAAAGAAGTTTTCATGAAGTGTTCCAATGAGTTTCTTCAGAGATTGTAGCTACCCCTTTGAAGCAAGATTGAGTACACAAAAGAGTTTTGTTCGGTGAACAAACATATTACCTAGCTAAAGTGCTCGTGCAATCGGCGCTTGTTCACACGTGAGTATGAGCTTGCGATCAGACCCACTGCAGGTGATCATTCACTTGATTGTCACTTGATCTTGATCCTAGTTGAGGGAGGATTGTGATCCGGTGCAGGCGATCAGATCCACTAATGAGATTTTTTTTTAAATGAGTGTGAATGCAGCTCAGTGTCCAGCGATCATGTTAGTTATGCAATATCTGGATATATAACTTGTTTATTTCATTGGAACAGTTAGTCTGCTCCGTTGGTTTTTAGAATTTTTTTGATTATTTACTTTTTGACTTCAAGTTTCACTGCACTCTTGCCCCGGGATCAGATCACCTCCAGTGGGTCAAATCGCGAGTTCACACCAAATGAGAACACATAATGTTGTTTTACTATACTCATCGAGCTGGTTTATCATATGGGATTAAGTTTGGGAGATATATGGCTGATAAGCGTCATATCGATATATTAATTTTTGTCGATATAGAGGGATTTCATCAAGTGACTCTTTACTCATCTGGAAGCCATTTTGCAGGGCATTGGCATTATTGCGTTTCACTCGTTTTCACATGGCCCAGTCACATCACATGTACAATAAACAAACCACATGCTAACCTACCAGTACCAGTTCAGCAAATTTACCTAATTACAATTTGTGTTCGATTCAGATTTTACTTCATATTTTCCTTAAGTCTTATATGTTTACTGGGTATACGAAGGAAAACTTTAACATTAACGCCAGCAGAGCTGATTGTTTTTATACTCTGACAAAGCCTACATACCTGATATAAAGTGCTTGCTGCAATTCCTAGTGTGTACCATAGGTTACAAACCGCCACGTTGTATGGCAGAAACCCACTTCGAACGTTGATCGGGATCAGATGGAAATCGAGTAAATGTCTTTTATTCTCCCACACACATCTATTAGTGCAGCCAATGGTACAGCAAGATTCTGGCATAATTATCTTACAAAAATAATCTCATATAACAACATGCAAACGTACATAAATCTAATCAAGTGTACAGCAGACGACAGTGTTTTTCCAGACAAAATGGTGATGTAAACAAAGTCATGTGACCTTATGACGTCAGCTGAAACACCCTTGTATCAATATGTCTCGCAATATTGTGTCAAGGCTCAGGCTGGTATACAAATGATAGAATGAATAAAATGGAAAGAAACCATGTAAACAGATATTCTTTGGGCATGATGGTTGTTTATTTGAAGATTTATGTACATATGTTGCCATGATTTCTATTAATTTACACAATACATTTGACTTTTTTTGTGCTGGGACAAGATGCATTAGTTGTTATGCTCTTTAAAATTTCAAACAGTCATACCCGACCTGATATATAAGCAGATTGGGTCAGACTTTTCCCTTTTTTCCCTTCTTATTCTTAAAACCACAAGTAATTAAGATCAAATTTCCTTTATCAATGGCTCCATTGTACTTGTTCTACTGTTGGTCCTGAGTTGTTTTGGAAGTTTGGTGTTGAGTATCATATTAGCAATGGATGAAGTCCTTATTGTGTGGTTGAGTGGTTATTTTAATTAAGATAAGTGGCCTCATTAAATGCTAAATTAAGTTTGTGGTTTTGATTTGCTGGAAGAAATTTTTAAGGAGAAGGACAAGTCATGGACCTTGTATAGAACAGTGACTATGATTGAAGTATGATGTCATATAATTTGCATATTGATATTTCGATTATATCAATATTTTCAGGCCATATATCGTTATAGTATAATGATTAATATTAGCTTATATGGCATCATGATTTTGAGATATATGGGAGCACAGCCTTGGTGCATGGTTCATGAATAAAGAGGCCTGATGTGATAATGAGTAAGCACATAGGGTGTTGATTGACATGAGACAATATCTTTCCTTAGGAGAAATGGTCCGTCAATAATACACAGTTAATGCACATTATTACCTCAGGCATCATGATACACAGCTATTGCTATCACCACTTTGAAAACAAACTTTTCCCACTAAGACACTTAACATGGATGAATGATTTCAGTCACAAAAGTGTTTTGTTTATTCACCTCTGGCTTTGTGTAATCTTATATACACAAATAGCCTTGGGCTACTTGTGGTGTGCATGGGAATGGCAGATAAACAAACATTGTTTGGAGTGGAAACATAATACACTGAACAGGAAGTCGGGTTTGTAATTGTCATACCTGACTTTTCAGGATTAACTCAGGCCCAGGGTGTGGGTAGGCTTAAAGAGAAACTTTTCAGCATGGAGGACATTTATAGCAGGTACATGACCACATTGTGGGAAGTATACATGATTGTGTTGTAATGAAAATGTCATAAATTGTACACTTTTGTTTAATGTGACAGATCTGACACCTGACGTAGATCTATCCAAGATTGAAGAACTGCAAGTCACAGATTTGAGTAAGTAAATCTATTGAAGCAGACCACATACTACCACTTTTTAATCTCAGTGTAGAAAGCTTGATCATTGGCAGCAGAGCAAGTTGGATTTTGTGTGGTGCGTTTGGGGATATGGGTGGGGCATATAATTTCAGGACTACTTTCTTATCAACTTAGTGTGAAAGTGTTCTTACAATTTAAAATGGGAAGAAAAGAGATAGACAGAAGTGGAAGGTATAGACAGAAGTGAAAAGTTAATTGACAGATTGATAGGGCAAATAAGTCCTAAGTATAGGGCTGCCAGTGCTTTCATTTATCAAGATGGTAAACAGATCAGTAGCAAATGAATTTACTTGTGCTCATTGAAATGGGTAAGTTTTAGATAATTGGAAGGGTACCTTTTATAGCTGAAAGTTGACACTTTCTTGATTTTTCAAAAGAAAGGGGGAACGTGCCCCCTATTGCCATTGGGATTGTATTTAAGTGTGTAAGTTTTAATGATCAGAAGGGTACCTTTTAAAGCAGAAAGTTGACACTTTCTTGACTTTTCAGAAGAAAGGGGGAACGTGCCTTCTGTTATTGGGATTGTATTGAAAGGGGCAAGTTTTAATGATCAGAAGGGTCCCTTTTTTAAAGCTGAAAGTGGATACTTCTTTACTTTTTCAAATAAAGGGAGGAAAAGTGTCCCTGTTTCTCTCAGTTCTACCGCTCATGATTACATTCGATTATAGTAGTCTGCAAATTATGCTGTAGTAGTGAAATGAAATAATACAATAAACTGCAACCATCAAATTTTAATTTCATTTTGTTAGTTCCGGAAGATGTTCCTTTCATCAATCCATACTACCAATTAAGCCACCTGCACTACCCTTTCTTAATGATTGGAGAAGCGATGTACTATGCTGCATTTCCGGTCTACCCATTCCTGAACTTTCCTATAATTCAAACTGGGAATGTTGGAACCATTGACGGGCGTGGTGATGCTGGCTCTTACAGATTATGGCAGTCGGAGGCCCCTTTAAATTTTGAATTTGGATCTTATGAAGATAATCTGAATTGCTTTGAGAACTGTGAGGAGGGCATAGCTGTTGGTAAAGATATATTTGTATTTTGGTTTTTATGTATACTATACAGGGCTTTCATTCCTGGGGCGAACAGGGGAATTGTCCCAGCACTATTGTCCCCCACTTTCCAACAGAATTTTAAAAGGAAAATGAGCTTTTGAAAAACACTGTCCCTCTTTGTGGATGAAAAGTATGGCCCCACGCACGAGGTGCAACTAGAGCTCTGGGGGCCCTTGGGGAATCTAGCGTTCGGAGCCCCATAACAAACACATTGCAGTGTCATTGCTAGAGGCCCCTCAAATCTTGCTTTTTGTGTGGGACCCATGGGGTTTACCCACCCTTCGCACCTTATTGTTGCACCCCTGGGGACTCCCGAGCCTTACTTTTTAACTTAATTTGGGTCTACATAGGTCATAGGTTGCAGGGCATGAGCGGGATTTGACAACCGAAAGTGAGGGTAGAGGAGGGTGGGGATGGGATCAAAATCAGTACAAATTTGGAAAAAAGTGGTAAGGGGGTTAAGTTCCCCTTTGCCCCCCTCAAATCCCGCCTATGCCCACCCAATAATCACAACAAACTTTCACACAACTGTACTGTGCCCTTTCCTGGAGACAAAGAGGCACAATGAAGGGTTGGGTAGGAAGCGGGGGAAGGTGCAGAGTGCAGGTAATTGAGTTCGATATAGATGAAGTTCAACATATGACTAAAAAGAGGGTCCCATTATCATGAATTTGGCCAGAAATGCATTTATTCTGTTCCAAATCTTTACGAAGAATGTTCAAAATTTGATAGAGATTGACGGTTTCTTTAGAAGTTGCCCGATAGCCAATGGGCCTAACTTCATGCTCATACGCATAAGAAATCCAGAAAAGTAATATGATAGTCAACCCCTCTTCCCCCAACCCCTAAAAATGGCAACATGCAATAGAATGTCAAATGAATATGTAACGAAATGTATATAATTGTCCTACTGCTTGGTGTAGCCATTAGTTCTCAGTTATATGTCATGACGAAGAGTGACTACACTCAAATTTCGCACAGTGCCCTGGAGAAAATCAATCAACTATGCACGCTCATGCGCGTATGGGTGTTCCACTACTGAAGACTGATCATTGACTTTTTTTCTTCGATTTGCGACTTTGATATCACATTGCACAGTTTAAAAATCCACTGTTTTCTATTTTAGAAACTTATATCTGATTCCTTGTAAAATTTCATGACCATTATGATCTAATTAACATAGAGTCATAAGCAGCACGTATAAACATTCATTTAAATAATCTGATCACTTTTAAACTTATGCCTAAGTTGGAGGAAAGTTAAAGAGCGCAATTAGAACCCGTCTGGGGGCCCCATGGAGAATTTAGTATTCAGGGCCCCATAACAAACTTATCGCAGTGTCATTGCTCGGGGCCTCTCAAATCTCAGTTTTTCCTCAGGCCCATGGGAATTACCCACCCTTCCCACTGTATTGTTGCGCCCCTGGCCCCACTTATGTTGCCCCCTCCCCCGCTTTGTGAAGGAGAATTCGGCCCTGATACAAAGTATCTTTTTCAGACATAACTTGTTATGACATGTTATGTTATTTTGGCTCATATGAATACCTTTGTATACTTGTGTGAAAAACATAATTAGGAAAAACCAATTTTTGATAATACTGTAAAAAAAATTGAGGGGAGCATAGCTTTAGATAAAAACGTGTTTTAGTCTCTTCTTCTCTGTTTTATGCAATATTTAAAAAATGGTATTTCTATTAAAACTTTTAACAAGGCAATGCTATGTCAAATCTTATGCTAAAACTCTTCTAAGTATATTTGTTTAAAAAAGTGGCATGAAAAATACCAATAATTTTTCAAAATGACATAAATTCCTGTAATATTTAGTCATTATTTGTTGCCTTTTTCAGGATTTTGGATGTTTTTCACTGAAAACAAAACAACAGAGGGATTGGAGCTTCTCACACAAATTCGGATGGATCTTTTTCACCTGATGGTCGTTCGTGATTATGATGATGATCTCATCATTAAGTGTATGTCAGTTTGTGCCATTTAGTTCTACCTTTAAAGGTCTCAGTACAGACATATAGCAATTTCTATATTGGTTGAAAGAGTATCAAAATCTAAGCAGATCAATTTTTGAATTTTGAAGGAAAAACATGGCTGCTCAGATTTAGATTAGTTTTTAATTTATGCAAAATTTGTATGACTAGGTAAATAGCTCAAAAAATGTATGTAATTCTTTAATTTTTTTTCCTAAATTTAAAAATGATGAGGAAAGTCTAGTCCTGCAAGAATTTGATATTGGGGCTTGGCAAAGATTGAAAATAAAAAAAAATTGGGTCCGACTTTGCTGCACCACATCAAAGAATTATGATAGACATTTAATGAACAAAGAATTCACAAAAGGAAAAAAAAAAACCAAGGTTAGCCTGTAATACATCACAAAAGTTGCATGAAATATGCAAACTGATGCCTAAGATGTATAAACGCTGTAAAATGGACAATGTTGAACTGATTTCGATGAATTATTTTGCGTTTTGGTACTATGATGGTTTATAATTGAGCAATTTAGCTTATGTTGCCTCTACACGTCCATACACAGTACCTTTAGGCATATGTCACTGCATATGAAAGGAAGTTATAGACCTCTGGAATTTAACCTTTAGCCTTTGTTAAATTTATTTAAATGGAATATATGATGAATAAATCCATGATTGTAACCAAAGGTTGCCTTAAAACAGAAATGGCCATTTTTACGCATTACTGGTACATACATGTATCTACGTCCAAATAATTGCTTTTGAGGTACAGAATGAATATCAGTTACATAAACTTACGTCCAAAATTTCTGTATAAAATTTACAAAAATACTAAATATACATTAATTGGTTAATCAATTCATAATAAAATAAGAGTTTTCTATTACAATTATGAGAGAAATATGATCAAATATCTCAATGTTTTACCATTTATTCCATTTTGTTGTTATTCCTTATGCGTTGTATGTATCACGTTTATAGCAAGCTGCCAGTATATAGTATGGCCCTGTATTTGGGCACAACGTTGTTATACTGTACATGCGCTGTACATGCACTGCACATACTGTTATGTCATGTGTGTATGGTGTATTAGTGGCGGACATAACAGTTGTTGATTAGAAAATGAAATAATGTGGACATTATTTTCAATTGACTTAATCATGTTCACTGACATTGGTATTCTTAAAACATGTTATGTGATAAGGATCGTTTTCTGGGACATTTCAACACTACAAGAGGTTTAGCAAACTTTGCCAGTGATTCTGCTAGGCCAAGAGTAATGTTACTCGTTGATTTCCTGCAATCGTTAGTCAGTAGGAATACATGTAATAATGTAAGGCCTAGTACAGTAATACTAGTTCTATTTACGCCTACAATTTTGAAACTTACGACCAATAATTGAAGTCTACTGTAAAAATAAGAAATACCTTAACGAAAGTTTCGACCATTTTTTTTGGAAACAGAAACTTTGATTGTAACTGATTTTTTGCTTGTGCTCTTGATGTGCATCTCAACAACAATATATTCAACAAGTATAATACATGAGGATGCTAGCTCTACATTCACTACAAGTATAATACATGAGGATGATAGCTCTGTAGTCACTACAAGTATAATACATGAGGATGCTAGCTCTACAGTCACAACAAGTATAATACATGAGGATGCTAGCTCTACAGTCACAACAAGTATAATACATAATGATGTTAGTTCTACAGTCACAACAAGTATAATACCTAAGGATGCTAGCTCTAAAGTCACTACAAGTATAATACATGAGGATGCTAGCTCTACAGTCACAACAACTATAATACATGAGGATGCTAGCTCTACAGTTACAACAACTATAATACATGAGGATGCTAGCTCTACAGTTGCAACAAGTATAATACATGAGGATGCTAGCTCTACAGTCACAACAACTATAATACATGAGGATGCTAGCTCTACAGTCACAACAACTATAATACATGAGGATGCTAGCTCTACAGTTACAACAAGTATAATACATGAGGATGCTAGCTCTACAGTCACAACAACTATAATACATGAGGATGCTAGCTCTACAGTCACAACAACTATAATACATGAGGATGCTAGCTCTACAGTCACAACAAGTAAAATACATGAGGATGCTAGCTCTACAGTCACAACAAGTATAATACATGAGGATGCTAGCTCTACAGTCACAACAAGTATAATACATGAGGATGCTAGCTCTACAGTCACAACAAGTATAATACATGAGGATGCTAGCTCTACAGTCACAACAAGTATAATACATGAGGATGCTAGCTCTACAGTCACAACAAGTATAATACATGAGGATGCTAGCTCTACAGTCACAACAAGTATAATACATGAGGATGCTAGCTCTACAGTTACAACAAGTATAATACATGAGGATGCTAGCTCTACAGTCACAACAACTATAATACATGAGGATGCTAGCTCTACAGTCACAACAACTATAATACATGAGGATGCTAGCTCTACAGTCACAACAAGTAAAATACATGAGGATGCTAGCTCTACAGTCACAACAAGTAAAATACATGAGGATGCTAGCTCTACAGTTACAACAAGTATAATACATGAGGATGCTAGCTCTACAGTCACAACAACTATAATACATGAGGATGCTAGCTCTACAGTCACTACAAGTATAATACCTGAGGATGCTAGCTCTACAGTCACTACAAGTATAATACATGAGGATGCTAGCTCTACAGTCACAACAACTATAATACATGAGGATGCTAGCTCTACAGTCACAACAACTATAATACATGAGGATGCTAGCTCTACAGTTACAACAACTATAATACATGAGGATGCTAGCTCTACAGTCACAACAACTATAATACATGAGGATGCTAGCTCTACAGTCACAACAACTATAATACATGAGGGTGCTAGCTCTAAAGTCACAACAACTATAATACATGAGGATGCTAGCTCTATAGTTACAACAAGTATAATACATGAGGATGCTAGCTCTACAGTCACAACAACTATAATACATGAGGATGCTAGCTCTACAGTCACAACAACTATAATACATGAGGATGCTAGCTCTACAGTTACAACAAGTATAATACATGAGGATGCTAGCTCTACAGTCACAACAACTATAATACATGAGGATGCTAGCTCTACAGTTACAACAACTATAATACATGAGGATGCTAGCTCTACAGTCACAACAACTATAATACATGAGGATGCTAGCTCTACAGTTACAACAAGTATAATACATGAGGATGCTAGCTCTACAGTCACAACAACTATAATACATGAGGATGCTAGCTCTACAGTTACAACAAGTATAATACATGAGGATGCTAGCTCTACAGTCACAACAAGTATTATACATGAGGATGCTAGCTCTACAGTCACTACAAGTATAATACATGAGGATGCTAGCTCTACAGTCACAACAACTATAATACATGAGGATGCTAGCTCTACAGTTGCAACAAGTATAATACATGAGGATGCTAGCTTTACAGTCACTACAAGTATAATACATGAGGATGCTAGCTCTACAGTAACAATTGCCACTGCATCCTTACAATCCAACACGTTCTCCTTGCTTGCCCCCTGTACAACCTTCCCAGAGCTTCTCTCGCTCCCCACAACTCAATTGCTGAGTTCTTCCAAAAAAATCCTCCAGATAAAATAGTCTCCTTCCTTCAGCATGCATCCCTCTACAACCATATTTAATCCTCCTCTTCCACCCCCTCTCTACTTTGTTTTTAGTTTTACCCATGCACCTCCTCTCTCGATCACAGCTTTCTGGTTTTGTTCTTGAATTTCTCTCATTCTTCCCCTGGTCTCTTTCCTTACTACCTCTAAAATGATCTGACCTCTCAGGCACAATTTGACCTTCGTTGTCGTGGTGCCGTTAAGACCTCATCAAACAAACAAACAAACATGAGGATGCTAGCTCTACAGTCACAACAACTATAATACATGAGGATGCTAGTTCTACAGTTACAACAAGTATAATACATGAGGATGCTAGCTCTACAGTTGCAACAACTATAATACATGAGGATGCTAGCTCTACAGTCACAACAACTATAATACATGAGGATGCTAGCTCTACAGTTACAACAAGTATAATACATGAGGATGCTAGCTCTACAGTCACAACAACTATAATACATGAGGATGCTAGCTCTACAGTCACAACAACTATAATACATGCAACAGTTACAACAAGTATAATACATGAGAATGCTAGCTTTATAGTTACTACAAGTATAATACATGAGGATGCTAGCTCTACAGTTACAACAAGTATAATACATGAGGATGCTAGCTCTACAGTCACTACAAGTATAATACCTTAGGATGCTAGCTCTATAGTCACTACAAGTATAATACATGAGAATGCTAGCTTTATAGTTACTACAAGTATAATACATGAGGATGCTAGCTCTACAGTCACAACAAGTATAATACATGAGGATGCTAGCTCTACAGTCACTACAACTATAATACATGAGGATGCTAGCTCTACAGTCACAACAACTATAATACATGAGGATGCTAGCTCTACAGTTACAACAACTATAATACATGAGGATGCTAGCTCTACAGTCACAACAAGTATAATACATGTGCTAGCTCTACAGTTACAACAAGTATTATAATGCTAGCTCTACAGTTACAAGTATAATACCTTAGGATGCTAGCTCTGCAGTCACAACAAGTATAATACATGAGGATGCTAGCTCTACAGTCACAACAAGTATAATACATGAGGATGCTAGCTCTACAGTTACAACAAGTATTATACATGAGGATGCTAGCTCTACAGTTACAAGTATAATACCTTAGGATGCTAGCTCTGCAGTCACAACAAGTATAATACATGAGGATGCTAGCTCTACAGTCACAACAAGTATAATACATGAGGATGCTAGCTCTACAGTCACTACAACTATAATACATGAGGATGCTAGCTCTACAGTTACAACAACTATAATACATGAGGATGCTAGCTCTACAGTCACAACAAGTATAATACATGAGGATGCTAGCTCTACAGTTACAACAACTATAATACATGAGGATGCTAGCTCTACAGTCACAACAACTATAATACATGAGGATGCTAGCTCTACAGTTACAACAACTATAATACCTTAGGATGCTAGCTCTACAGTCACAACAACTATAATACATGAGGATGCTAGCTCTACAGTCACAACAACTATAATACATGAGGATGCTAGTTCTACAGTTACAACAAGTATAATACATGAGGATGCCAGCTCTACAGTTACAAGTATAATACCTTAGGATGCTAGCTCTACAGTTACAACAAGTATAATACATAAGGATGCTAGCTCTACAGTCACAACAAGTATAATACATGAGGATGCTAGCTCTACAGTCACTACAACTATAATACATGAGGATGCTAGCTCTACAGTTACAACAAGTATAATACATGAGGATGCTAGCTCTACAGTCACAACAACTATAATACCTTAGGATGCTAGCTCTACAGTTACAACAAGTATAATACATGAGGATGCTAGCTCTACCGTCACTACAACTATGATACATGAGGATGCTAGCTCTATAGTCACAACAAGTATAATACCGAGGATGCTAGCTCTATAGTCACTACAAGTATAATACATGAGGATGCTAGCTCTACAGTCACAACAAGTATAATACATGAGGATGCTAGCTCTACAGTCATTAAAAGTATCTGTAACAATTGCCACTGCATCCTCACAATCCAACACATTCTCCTTGCTTGCCCCCTGTACAACCTTCCCAGAGCTTCCCTCGCTCCCCACAACTCAATTGCTGAGTTCTTCCAGAAAAATCCTCCGGATAAAATAATCTCCTTCCTTCAGCATGCATCCCTCTACAACCATATTTAATTCTCCTCTTCCACCCCCTCTCTACTTTGTTTTTGTTTTACCCATGCACCTCCTCTCTCGATCACAGCTTTCTGGCTTTTGTTCTTGAATTTCTCTCATTCTCCCCCTGGTTTCTTTCCTTCCTACCTCTAAAATGATCTGACCTCTCAGGCACAATTTGACCTTCGTTGTCGTGGTGCCATTAAGACCTCATCAAACAAACAAACAAACAAGTATAATACATGAGGTTGCTAGCTCTACCGTCACCACAAGTATAATACATAAGGATGCAAGCTCTAGAGTTACAACAAGTATAATACATGAGGATGCTAGCTCTAGAGTTACAACAAGTATAATACATGAGGATGCTAGCTCTACCGTCACTACAAGTATAATACATGAGGATGCTAGCTCTAGAGTCGCAACAAGTATAATACATGAGGATGCTAGTTCTACAGTCACAACAACTATAATACATGAGGATGCTAGCTCTACAGTCACTACAAGTATAATACATGAGGATGCTAGCTCTACAGTTACAACAAGTATTATACATGAGGATGCTAGCTCTACAGTCACTACAAGTATAATACATGAGGATGCTAGCTCTAGAGTCGCAACAAGTATAATACATGAGGATGCTAGTTCTACAGTCACAACAAGTATAATACATGAGGATGCTAGCTCTAGAGTTACAACAAGTATAATACATGAGGATGCTAGCTCTACCGTCACTACAAGTATAATACATGAGGATGCTAGCTCTAGAGTCGCAACAAGTATAATACATGAGGATGCTAGTTCTACAGTCACAACAAGTATAATACATGAGGATGCTAGCTCTACAGTCACTACAAGTATAATACATGAGGATGCCAGCTCTACAGTCACAACAAGTATAATACATGAGGATGCTAGCTCTACAGTCACTACAAGTATAATACATGAGGATGCTAGCTCTACAGTCACAACAAGTATAATACATGAGGATGCTAGCTCTACCGTCACTACAAGTATAATACCTGAGGATGCTAGCTCTACAGTCACAACAACTATAATACATGAGGATGCTAGCTCTAGAGTCGCAACAAGTATAATACATGAGGATGCTAGTTCTACAGTCACAACAAGTATAATACATGAGGATGCTAGCTCTACAGTCACTACAAGTATAATACATGAGGATGCTAGCTCTACAGTTACAACAAGTATAATACATGAGGATGCTAGCTCTACAGTCAGTACAAGTATAATACATGAGGATGCTAGCTCTACAGTCACAACAACTATAATACATGAGGATGCTAGCTCTACAGTCACTACAAGTATAATACATGAGGATGCTAGCTCTACAGTTACAACAACTATAATACATGAGGATGCTAGCTCTACAGTCACTACAAGTATAATACATGAGGATGCTAGTTCTACAGTCACAACAACTATAATACATGAGGATGCTAGCTCTACAGTCACTACAAGTATAATACATGAGGATGCTAGCTCTACAGTTGCAACAAGTATAATACATGAGGATACTATTAAACTCTACGGTTACAACAAGTATAATACATGAGGATGCTAGCTCTACAGTCACAACAAGTATAATACATGAGGATGCTAGCTCTACAGTTACAACAAGTATTAATACATGAGGATGCTAGCTCTACAGTCACAACAAGTATAATACATGAGGATGCTAGCTCTACAGTCACAACAAGTATAATACATTAGGATGCTAGCTCTAAAGTCACAACAAGTATAATACATGAGGATGCTAGCTCTACAGTCACTACAAGTATAATACATGAGGATGCCAGCTCTACAGTCACAACAAGTATAATACATGAGGATGCTAGCTCTACAGTCACTACAAGTATGATACATGAGGGTGCTAGCTCTAAAGTCACAACAAGTATAATACATGAGGATGCTAGCTCTACAGTCACAACAAGTATAATACATGAGGATGCTAGCTCTATAGTCACTACAAGTATAATACATGAGAATGCTAGCTTTATAGTTACTACAAGTATAATACATGAGGATGCTAGCTCTACCGTCACCACAAGTATAATACATGAGGATGCTAGCTCTACTGCCACTACAAATATAATACATGAGGATGCTAGCTCTACCGTCACTACAAATATAATACATGAGGATGCTAGCTCTACAGTTACTACAAGTATAATACATGAGGATGCTAGCTCTACAGTCACAATTTCCCTTTTTTTCAAACATCTAGTTAAAACATTAATGGCTCTTTATCAGTGATATTGTACAAGTTCTTTCAAAAAAATTTGTCTTGAAAGAACACCCTCTTTAATTTTCTGGAATCAAAAGTTTTGACTTTTCTATTATGTCTATCTAAAAGCCTTAAAAAAAATTCTGACAAAGACAATTGAATTTAATGTGAATTTAACCTAATAGCATTAAGTACAAAAACCACTGAGAGGACTCTTTTATTTGTGAAATATTTGTTTTACACAGTTCAGTTTGGTTTGTCAAAGCATCAAAGAAGGTTCTCCAGAAAAGATATCCCCATACAGAAATGGTTCAACTTCGGCTTGACCTGGAGGATCGATGTTGACCCCGGTGTGTATCTGAATGGCATCTTGAAGCAGACAACCATAGATGATATTGGTCTGACCGTTTATAATCCCATGGTTTCATCGGTGGCTTTTGCAGATTTTACACTTTGGAACAGATACCTGTATGAATTTGAAGCTCACTTGTTTCTTGGGATGAAAGGTGAGTTGACTAGACTAATCACTCATTTACAGGGCTTCACCTAGAAATTAGAGAAATGGGTGTACCTTGAGAATTTCTTGGTGTGCACTGATTTGTTGACACTCCAAGGGTAATGTTCCAGGGGTTTCATGTTGCTAACACAGTCCAAAATATTGTATACAGTAGACCAGGGATGTACTGTACCTTAATTAGCAGGAAAGTAGTGCTGGACAATTTTTGGCTGAGGATGCAGGGGCCCGCTTAAGGGCCCTTCTGGGATGCAGGGCTTCATCTACAAATTAGGAGCAAATAGGTGTGCATCGAGAAATTCTAGGTGTGCACCAATTTGTTGATGCCCAAGGGTGGGGTTCCAGGAGTTTCATGTTGCTACTACAGTCTAAAATATTGTATAGATGCAGGGATGTACTGTACATAGCAGGAAATTAGTGCTGGACAATTTTTGGCTAGGAATGCAGGAGCCTGCTTAAGGGGTGTAGGGCTTCATCTATAATTGGGAGAAAATAGGTGTACATTGAGAATTGCCAGGTGTGCACCAATTTGTTGACGCCCCAATGGTGGAGCCCTAGGGGAAACCATCAAAGGGGTCAGGATTGACTTCTAAGAACACTTTAATATTTACAAAAACATATATGAAATCTAAGACAAATCTTGTGATTACTAAACCTAATGCTCTCCAAATTGACATTTTGTTTTCACTTCCAATTTTGCAAAAGTGATTAAGAACTTTTGAACATGTTAACAAAACTATTGAACTTCTTTAAGTGTCATTCATGTAAATGACATTTTAATGGTATTTATGTATTAAGTCTCTCTCTCTTGCTTTGTTTGTGTTGTTGTAGTTTAATTAGAAAATGTTTTTTAAATAACATTAACTTATTAATACCAATATGTTACTAAAACTGTTGATTTTCTTTGAGTGTGATTCATGTAAAATTGACATTTACTGGTATTTGTTTATTGACTTTCTCTCTCTCGATCTCTCTCGATCTCTCTCTAGATCTCGATCTCTAGATCTCGATCACTCGAGATCGAGATCGAGATCTCAATTGATCGATCGATCTCTCTCGAACTCAATTGATCTTTCTAAAAATCTGGCTAGATTTATCTCCTAAGAAGATGTTGGTAATAATTTAAAGTAACATCTTCCTAAAAATTGATAAAGCTGTCAAAGTAAAGAAAGATGGAGTTTAACATGCTATTTCATTTAATATTCTGAAGGTTTGAGCTCCTGTTAGAATAAATCAAACAAAATGATACAACTATTGGAATGAATTGCAGGCTTATGAATAGTTGCCGTCTTACAAACAGCAAACAGCTAATATATGAAGTGCCTTGTGTAGTTATATTTAACCATAGACATTCCTGAATTTTATCATTGTTCATTGCCTTTCATTCCTTTTAGGCTTTTGTCTTTTCTTCTTCATTTTTATTTGTGTATAACCACCCCTTGTATCGTTAAACATCTGAACTTTATTATGCAACATAAATACATGTTTAAATTGGCTATGAATAATCCATAGGATATATAAATAGATTGTTCATTGTATTTAGGTTAGGTACAGTAGGTGTCCATTGACTCCAAATAAGTGTTTTTGGCAGTAAAATAAGTATCTTAAATCTAAGAATAACTTCTATGCACATGAAGAAAAAAACACTGTGGAGCTGACATTGAATACAATTTCAAAGTTTAAAAACCTATCCCCACTTAATATCCACACATAAAGTAATGATCTAATTATCACAATGTATAATTTCTAGGTAACAGTATGCACAAATTACACAATGGTGTTTTGATTTTAAGGAAATTATTGCATTACTAAAAATTGTTTGACCAAATTATGTATAATTGAATAAATTGTAAATAATTTCTTTACTCAATATTCATTAATTTGCTTTTTTCTAAATATGAACTTTTTCTTAAATGGCTTTTAGTTTTAGCCCAAGCTTCAAAGGAAGTGTACACTTTTTTTCCAACAAAAACATTTACACATTTCAAGCAATCATTCATTAAAACAGCTGTGTTGCATTTATTGCTTATTTTGATCAAAAATCGTAGTTATACACCACTCCGCATCCTATTTAATATCTTTCAAGTCACAGGGTTTTTACCCATTGTAACAAATTGTATACTTCACCTAAGGCCAAGATATTCTCCCTCTCCATAATTCCATTTTGTCAATGGTTTCTTTTTTTGTTATCAAAAAATCCAGATTTTATCCAGCCGGGATTTCATTTAAGATCCAGCCAAATCCAGTTCTGCCCGGATTCAAAAATTCGAATCTGGTGCATCCCTACACTGTTATTAACTTATTGACTTTCTTTTTGTTTTTTAATTAGACCATACCAAATTCTATTCGCATACGTGATTGGAACAGATCTGCACTTTTAATGAGAATTTTTGACTTTTTTGTTTGTTTGTTTTTTGTTAAATAATGCAAGACAAATTGTATGTTAGAAATTTCATTCTGAAATTCACCTTTACTTTCAGTCAAGTACAGTGAGCACAGCTCTCATATCAGTTATGAAGCCGTGTTTTAATTTCAGCTGTGATTTTATTAAAATTGCTATGCAAAAGACTGCTGCATGGCTATCTAGATAAAACCTTTCTCATTCACTCACTCCGTCCTCTTCACTCCTATTGGAGCATAAGACACAGACAAAGCTCCAGACCTTTGCTCGGCAAGTGCAGCATGCCATGTCTTCCCCGCAACATTCATTTCTCCCTTAATAGTCCTACTCCAAGTCCCTAGGGATCTGCCTCTGTTCCTCCTCCCAGGGGGTACTCAAGTCAAAGCTGTTTCTCCCTCAATAGTCCTACTCCAGGTCCCTAGGGGTCTGCCTCTGTTCCTTTTCCCAGGGGGTACTCAAGTCAAAGCTGTTTCTCCCTCAATAGTCCTACTCCAGGTCCCTAGAGGTCTGCCTCTGTTCCTCTTCCCAGGGGGTACTCAAGTCAAAGCTGTATATGGGTGGCATTTCTTTTTCACACATAGAAGGTGACCAATACTGTATTGTTGATTTTAGACTGTTCCCAGACTGGTAATCCTCTGTACCATTGGATTCATAAAATTATGCGAAGGCATCTTCCCTTGGAACTTTAGTCTGGACTCATTATGAAAAAGAGTATATTTTGATATTTTATGTAATTGAATATTACATTTATATCATTTGAATTTGGTTGCACATTTTGAACAATCGTTACTTGGTATTTAGCCATTGACCTCTTTAAATGACAATTACGTGAGCATCTAGATATTTAACATGCTCTGCATATTTAAAGTCATACATTGCCAAGCATTGGAGACACTTAGGTCATCAAGAAAGATGGGAGTGTGATTAGCAAGCAAAGAGGATTAAAGCTCATACAAGGACTGCGCTGACGAGTTCTGAAACCTTCCATTACCATACCTATCCAATCACTGCATGTACCCACCAGCTATTGGTCATCGATTAATGTTGACTGTATATGTCACATCTTTAACTTCTACAACATAGACCTGACCAATGGAGCTTTTTCTGTCTTCTCCCACAATAGCTTCTGAATTTCAAATGATAAGAAGTGCTGACCTCTACTGGTCAATGGACGCATTTGTCAGGAGGGACCATCTGACCCTCTTCTCGAATGGTTTGAACATCGCAGAAACCACACCTATAGAGGTTGGCAACAAGACGCAGGTCAGACTTGTGCCAGGAAGAGACAAGAAGGCATTTGCAGTGGAGGTTGACGGTTCTCTAGATTCTTGGCTTCAGCTGGGTCAGTATCCACACATCATTTTTATTGCATTGTTCCTAATTTCCGTGTTTTTTGTTTCCAGACTACAGATTATGAAAATAGCAAGAATTAATTGAAGATAAGTTTAAAATTGTTGTTCTACTGGCTCTTGAATTTTTAGGTTTTGATATGCAAATTTCCTATGTGTAAATAGACAACCCTCTCTTTATTATCCCCTCACCAACGAAGTTGTGAAGAGAAGATATAGCATCTTTACTGTTTGTCCGTCCATCCATCCACATCTATTGTCCATCCAGCCATCCACATCTATTGTCCATCCAGCCTCATGCATTATTCCGCTACTATGGAGATTGCTGCCCTAGGAAAGGAATTCTAACTGTTTTTGTGAAAAGAAATTTATATAAAGTAAAACAAATGCATTCCAAACTTCAATAGCAGCAATTAAAGGATTTGTTCTGGGATGGAAAAAAAGTTGAATAATAAATGTGGCGACTGAATGGAATTCATAATAAATTATCTTGCAAATGAATAGCAAAAAAACAGAGTTGAATAATAGATTTGACAACTGAATGGAATTTATAATGAAGTGTCTTGCGAATGAATAGCAAAAAACAAAAGGTCTACACTTGAATAGAGTGGACACCTAATAGACTTATGATAATCTGCAAATAAATCTGTACTGAATTTTCATTCTAATTTGGTAGATAGATCAGGGAGGTTGTAATGAAGGATGGAATGATGAGTTGGTTAAGAGTTTATTTGGTAGATGAGTGGATGGCAAAAGGTGAAGAGAGGATGGCAGGTGAAGGGGAATGGTACATGTAGGTGAATGGGGCATGTTGAGTTGATAGAAGTGAGGGGATGGGAATTAAAGAAAAGAATGATGGTATAATGATAGGTAAATGTACATGAAGCAATATCTTTCCTTAGGAGAAATGGTCTATCAATCATTGACAGGTAATGCACATTATTACCTTAAGCATTATAATACACAGCTATTTTTATCACCAGTTTGCAAACAAACTTTTCCAACTAAGACACCTGACACGGATAAGTAATTTTAATCACAAAAGTGCCTTGATTATTCAGCTCTGGCTTTGTGTAATCTTATACACACAAGTAGGCTTGGGGTACTTGGCTGTGGTGTGCATGGGAATGGCAGATAAACAATCATTGTTTGGAGTGGAAACACAATACACTGAACAGGAAATTGGGTTGGTAATTGTCATACCTGAGTTTTCAGGATTAACTTGGGTGTCAGGTGTGGGTGGGCTTAAAGAAACTTTTCAGCATGTAGGAATTGAAATGAAGGTGGGATGGCATGGAGGACAGGATGGGACATGATGAATAACTCTGACTATAAATTTTCAGTTCAATGCATCCAAACTCAAGAGAGTGTTTATAACGCACTGATGAAAACATCCTTTTAAAAGTCAAAGCCCCATATTACCCGCATGACTTGGCCCTGCAGTAATCAAATCCACAATACCTGGCCCTTCACAATAAGTTATATTGTGTGTATATAGATGATTGGGAGTGTAATTACTGCTGCGTAAAATCACTGACCTATAAGTGATTGGTTTCTTAGTTGCTTCTAGCAGTCTAAAAGTCATACCCGCCAAAATAAAGGTTCTTGCGGGTGAAAAGACTGAAAATTTGTAAGTATGATTGGGCGTAATGGATGAAATATTGGACAGGGTGGGATGACATGTGGGACAGAGTGGCATGGCATGTGGGAAAGGATGACATGTAATGGATTTCAGGTAGATGGCATGTGGAACAGGGTGGGATAGCATGGAATGGCCTGTGGGATAGGGTGGGATAGCACTTGGTACAAGGAGGGATAGCATGTGGGACATGGTGGGATAGCATGTGGTATGGCATGGTACAGGGAGGATGGCATTTGGGACAGGGTGGCATGTTATATGCGACAGGGTGGCAAGTCATGTAATAGGATGTCATCTTGACTGCAGGTGTGATGACAAATGGGTCATGTGGTGGAATGGCATCTGGATTTCATGTATGATTTCCTGTAGGGAGGAAAGAGTATGGTATGAAATGTGGAACATGAGAGTGGGATGGCAGGTGTGACAGAGGCTGGAAAGCATGTTATTAGTGGCAGGGGATTTGTATCATTTGTGATGCCTGGTTCTTATATACATAGAAATCAGATATTATTCCAATCTTCTGCCACAATTCTTTGAATTAAGTAAAGAAGGGCATTCTGGTAGGATTTTTATTCATTATTATACCTCAAATTATCACAAAAAATAGCAATTTCCAACATTTTCAATGGCTGTGATTTAAGTGTTTAAAAACCATGAACTCTTAAGCTCTGTGATGATTGCCTTAATTCATTTTCATTCCTTTTTTAGGTGAATTTCTCGTAATAAATTTTAAGTGTATATTTCCATCATACCATTAAGTCATATTTGAGATCATTTTTGTTGTTGTTGCCTGAATCTACAGTTGTTGTAAGCTTTCTTTTGTTATCTTTACATCTAGGATCTTATGAAGGAGAATGCCTGAGTGAGCCCACATTGTGTAGCCAAGGAGTGACTGTTGCATTGTGGGTAAAATTGTTTCCCACTAATGATAGTGAGGCTCATTGTATCCTTAGCACTGGCAGCCAGTCAACTCATGGTGTATCAATTTACCAAGTGCAAAACCAGCTCCTCTCCATTGTGGCTGATGGAGGCACAAGATGGATCACAAACATGGTACTTGAACCAGAACATGGTAGGGTGATTAAGTTCTCTTCCACCACATATAATTTCCTCCCATCCCCCCCCCCCTCCTTTTTATACCTAACCTTACACACCCCTATCCTAACTCTTACACCATTATTTATCAACACCCTACCCTCTTGGCACATTTGACTCTGACTGTCGCAGTGCCATTAAACATCAACAAACCAAACCAAGCCATTAAGTTTTCATTATGATGTCAACAATCTCACAGCACAGCTGTACAGTAGAAACTGCAGCTGTCTCTGTGTAATCAACATTTTGTTTAACAATTGCAATAATTATCATCTCTGTACAAAAGCTACTTAAACAATTTATGGCAATCCACAGAGTTGCTGACTGTATCGCCTCTACTATGATAATTTGTAAAATGATCAACAGTTTTTTTCTTGAAGTGTATCATTTCAAATCAATTACCCTGACCGTTAAGTGAACACAAATCAATTACTCTGACCGTTAAGTGACCACATGTCCCATCATGTGTGGGGCAAAACTTTACATCACCTTTCAACCCACAAAGTTCCAACTGATAGCACTTAAATTTCCCAGGAAATGCAATGAAATGTGTACCACTTGTACCTGACTTCTGATCTTTGACCTTTAAGTGTATTAATATACCAAGTGCAGAAACCGCAGCTCGCCCCTGTGAAATATACAGCCCCGTCAAATTAAGTCATCCTTCATTGGTGTCATATTTAGCCCCTGTAAAATATACAGCCCCGTCAAATTAAGTCATCCGTCATCGGTGTCATATTTAATTTTCATAAGGTAGTGGGGTTTGTTCAATGGAGTTTTTGTTTTCTTCTTTTAATCATTTTGTTTAACAAAGCAACTTTAATTATTTCATCTGAACAATCCTGTCAATCTTAGCCAATAGAATAGAGAAAATTTCCTCTCCAAAAACACTGAAAGAACTTTTTAATATCTTCTTACTTTAATTACAACTAACTAACCTTCTGCACTATACCAGTCCTTCTCCTCCTCCTCCACCCTTCTGTACTTTGACTCTTCTTCCTTACCTGATTGTAGAAAAGTCCATGTTTTATTATGATTTCACCTCTCTTGTACTATTAAACATTTGACATCGATCGACATGCTGATAAGTCATCAGACAATATACGGCACAGTTCCAGTGGGCTCATGTGCACAAGGATGATCACCTTCAAGTTGTGAGTAAACACACCAAGCAGCTTGAGCGCATGGTAAAATACGCTATTGGTTTGCATAGTATTATCGCATGTCGTTTAGAAATACGCACATTGTACATGTCCTAAGGTTATAAAATCGGCCTTAAATTTCATTTTCTGTGTTAGGACGACATCAGTTTTTACCGATGACTTAATATTACCTAGAATACTCAACAACAAAAAATTGAAGTGACAGAATTTTAAATAAAGTGACTTTAAAAATTTGTTATCAATTTGTTATCAATTTATTAATTTAGTCAATAGGGAAAATTGTTTATTTACTCACAATTCAAAATGGTGGACGGAACAGTGAACATGTGTATCTTATGACACTTCTATAATCCATTTCTTTCTAGTGTTCACCTGGTCCCACTTTGCCGTGTCATGGGTGGTAGACGAAGGTTTATTCTTCTATGTTAATGGATCCTTGAAGGGTGTGGACTGGACAGGGGAGCGAGAAATCCGAGCTGAGGACCTCGATCATTTCTTCACGATCGGAAGAAGAAATGATTTTCTTGGAGATTTTGCTTTTCTTTGGCTTGATGAACTTGCGGTGTGGAAAAGATTTATGTATCCCTGGGAAGTGAGGTCACTTTTTGGATTACAAGGTGAGGTTCTAGAATGTTATATATTTCTTTCAAAGAATTTGATTTGTTTACAAATTTGAATAGGAATTTTATGTGATCCGAATGGGCTGAAATAATGAGAAAAGTTAAAGATTTGAACTTTAAATGTGGAAGGTTACATACATGACACTTGCACATGACCCTATAGCTACCAGGGCTTGGTGAATTTCCACTACAAATTTTTAATATCTAGTAGTTTTAATATCTTTTCAGTTTTAAGGACAACTTTTGGTATAGCATATAGAATCTGGATCTACCTCTTGAATATTTTATCCTATGGACTTAAAACATACAAATATCAACACTTTATTCCGGGCTTTATAGATCTTTACAAAATTTCCTGTACAAAAAGTCTAGATCTGGCTTATAACAATTTAACATCTTGGTTGATAAATTTTCCCTATATTATAATATTGCCAGATCAAGCCATAGACATGAACCATAAAAAACATTGAGACATAACCAGATTTAATGCTTCCTTTCTAAAACCAAATAGTGTTTGATATGACCCATACTAAATTTGTATTTCAAATTTATGTTATATCTTCCCAAATGTTTCATCTGGCTAGATGTGGGATTTAAATGCAGGTCTGGGACTTAATATCTGGTCCATATCTGGAATATATCAAGATTTATATCTGGTTTATATCTGTTATTGTATGTTTTTCATGGATGATCTATAATTTTATTTCCTGTGATGCAGAAAATCCTGTTCTGCATGAGGCTGTGATCACATGGGATTGGAAAGATCTTATCAGTGGTGATTTTGACGTCCTCGCCTCTCTCAGGCTCGGTGAATATTACTTCGAACCGTCAACCGGCGTGCACCCTAACACGTCATGGGTGACGCTGGATCCGCTCTATTCAGAGATGTATCTTGGTACGATTTTGATGTCTTTCTTTGGTGAAGCTTAGGAAGTGGGCCCGGAAAGGAAGAGAGGGGGCTGGGACTTCACACTAAAAGTGGTAGGAGTGTGCAGCCCACCAACCTAAATTATACCCACAGTATGACAAATTTTTTGGTAACTGCAGTATGAAATTATACAATTTTGATACCTGCAGTATAAAAGGAGTCAAATTTGATACCTGCAGTATGAGTATTCAACTAAAATATTG
Source organism: Chiridota heheva (assembly GCA_020152595.1). Taxonomy (NCBI): domain Eukaryota; kingdom Metazoa; phylum Echinodermata; class Holothuroidea; order Apodida; family Chiridotidae; genus Chiridota; species Chiridota heheva. The sequence continues at coordinate 816,263 of JAIGNY010000121.1, read as the reverse complement.
TAAAAATAGACCAGCACTTCAAAATTAACACAGTAAAACCTCTTTCTTTTTTTCGACTTGCTCTACGAAAATGATGAAAAAGGGCAATCTTTTTTACCAAAAAAAAAAGAAAAACTTTAGTACAATTATTATTTTTTTAATAGTAAAAAAAGACACCTGCACTATAAAAATGGTGCAAAAAAAAAAGGCACCTGCTTGGGTGGCACATTTACATATACTTAACATATGGAAGCCCTCCCCCCCATCCCCTCCCTTCCGGGTGCGGTGTTAGTCTGTGAACAAAGAAATGCATTTTGTAATGAAATAATCAGTCAATTAATCATGTACTGGCATTGATAGATTGGTCAGTCTAAGTTGTTTTGTTTATTCATTCATAATACATAACCATAGTTACCTTTTCAGTCAACAAGGTTTGTGCAACACGGCTTGTAATTGAAAGTAAAGACAGATAGCTGCTGGACTTCAGGTTATATGTAAAAATGATGTTAAAATATCAAGCATAAAATGTTTGCCTGAAAAAAGAAAAAAAAACAATCAGAGAAAAGAGCTATTTAAGATTTTTTTTAAAGTGCTGTGAATAAGTCTATCTATAAATCACATCATTAGTCATTCAGGGAATCAGCTGATGGAGATAGACAAAGAATTAGGAGTTGATTCAATAGTTATTGATTGTTCAGAAAATTGGACCTTGAATTGAACACCTAGAATTATCCTGCTTCTTTTTATCAGCTTCTTTTGGGATAACACTGTAACTGGAGTAACAGTATACAAGTCATTCCTTGAAAATAATCATTGTGTGGAGTGGAAACACAATACACTGAACAGAAAGTCTGGTTGGTAATTGTCATACCTGAGATTTCAGGATTAACTCAGGTGCCGGGTGCGGGTAGGCTTAAAGAGAAACTTTTTGGCATGAAACTGTATAATCTGATCAACAAACTGACTGGTGGGGTAAAAGCAAATCTCATGCCAGAGGCAAATGATCAAGAGCTTGCAAAGGGCTTTGCATCTTTTTCCTGGAGAAGGTGTTGAACATCAGAACTAATCTGCAGTCATATCCAGAGTTTGGCAGCAGTGCATACAGTTGTATCAGCTCTTTTTCTCAATTTAATCATGTGGATGAGGGAACAGACATGTAAGACTACTGTTACTAAATCCCAAATGACCATGTGCCTTGCAGACCCTACACGATGTAGGAATTCCCAAATGACCATGTGCCTTGCAGACCCTACACGATGTAGGAATTCCCAAATGACCACGTGCCTTACCGACCCTACACCATGTAGGAATTCCCAAATGACCACGTGCCTTACCGACCCTACACCATGTAGGAATTCCCAAATGACCACGTGCCTTGCAGACCATACACCATGTAGAAATTCCCAAATGACCACATGCCTTGCAGACCCTACACCATGTAGGAATTCCCAATAACCACGTGCCTTGCGGACCATGTACTGTGCTGCTCCAGGACCATCTTGATAATTTACCACCTGCTTTTTGCAAAATGATCAATCTTTCATTGCAATCCAGGAGGTTCCCATCAGTGTAGAAAATGGCATATGTCTTGCCTCTCATCAAAAAGTCTTCTTTAGAACCTATTTTTAGAAATTATTGACCGGTAAGTAATTTACCACTTAGTATTGAAGTTTACGTAAAGAGCCACGATCAACCAACTTACTCACTACATGAATACTAACGCTCTGCTGTCGTCATTATGAGTGGTGTGCAGTTTCCAACATGCAGCATGCTCTTGTGAGGCTGAAAGATTGGATGGTGGCAAACGATAAACTACTCAAAAACATAAGTCATCTTCAAGTCAATATTTTTCAACCAAAAGAATAATACACAATCAGTTTGTGTGGGATCAGTTGATGTTAACATGGCGGACTGGATTATTTGCTGGGTGTTTAGGTGGATACCAACATGACATTCAAGAAGCATATTGAAGAAAAGTACAAGACAGCAAGTCGCAATCTGGACATGATATGGCGCGTTAGAAAGTTAGACTGTAAAGGGCTGTGGGGCAGTTGTTCAGATTTTTTGGTGATCTCCCATTTTGACTACTTCAATGCAGTGTACATTGGCTTGCCTTTGACAACAATGTTGCCTTTGTAGTCCATACAAAATCAGGCAGCCAAATTAGCATGAAGCAATATCTTTCCTTAGGAAAAATGGTCCGTCAATCATTTACACTTAATGCACATTATTACCTCCTGCATTATGATACACAGCTATTTTTATCACCAGTTTGAAAGCAAACTTCTCCAGTAAGACACCTAATACGGATGAGTGATTTCACACGTAGGCCTCTCCACTCATCACAAAACTCAAACCCACCCTAACCTCTTCATCAATCTCTACAACCAAATCAAAGACCAACTCTCAAATTACACCTCCATCTATACTGATGGCTCCAAGGAAGGCAACAAGACAGCTGCTGCTGCTGTCATCCAAGACATCACCCTCAGTAGCAGACTTTCCGACTACTCATCCATCTTTTCAGCGAGGCTAAGGCCATTCTCCTTGCCCTCAACTTTATCCTCTCAGCCACTTTGCCATTTTCTCCGACTCAAAGGCTGTTCTTACTTTTTTACTCAATCTTAAATGGGATAACCTCACATGCCACCTTCTCCTCAGGAAACTTTCCCACCCTCTGCAGGAAAAGTGTTATTTTCTTCTAGATACCCAGCCATGTTGGCATCCCAGGTAATGACAGGGCTGATGCAGCCGCTAAGCTTGCCCTCAACCTCCTTCCTGCCCCTTTTCCCAAAACCCTCTCTGACATCAAACCGCTTATCGCTTCCCTTGTTCATGACCGCTGGCAAACCTCATGGAACTTTCAAATTGCCACAATTCCGATCAAATCCACCATCAACAACCTCTCTCGTATTGACAACGATCATATTACCCGTCTTAAAATTGGTCACACCCACCTCACTCACTCCCACCTCCTTATTGGCTCCCCCCAACCCCTCTGCAACAATTGCCATTGCACCCTCACAATCCATCAAGTTCTCCTTGCTTGCCCCCTGTACAATCTTCCCAGAGCTTCCTTTGCTCCCCACAACTCAATTGCTGAGTTCTTCTAGAAAAATCTTTCGAATGAAATTATCTCCTTCCCTCATCATGCCTCCCTCTACAACCATTTATAATTCTCCTCTTCCACCCCCTCTCTACTTTGTTTTTGTTTCAACCGTGCACCTCCCCTCTCAATCACAGCTTTCTGACCTTTTGTTTTTGAATTTCTCTCATTCTCCCCCTGTTTCCTTTCCTTCCTACCTCTAGAATGATCTGACCTCTCAGGCACAATTTGACCTTCGTTGTCGTGGTGGCGTTAAGCCCTCATCAAACAAACAAACAAACTTAACGCAATTGACATGAAAATGTACACACTTGATATATTTGAACATTCTTCTTACTTTGGATCTTTCAAAATCAATGTTGTAACAACTAATTGCTTTTATTTGCAATTGTTTGACAAGCTACCCCCCCTCCCCCACCCCCCTCCCTCTCCTGATCCATTGTAAATTATAGTGCCATGTTTTTGTTTTGATGGACAGGTCACATGGCACATCTTAGCCACCAAGAACTGTGTTTAACCTCGCTGTCGCTGTGCATTGATGGATTCAGCTTATCAGTATGGATGAAAATCGATGAGCCACTGGACCGATGGAATCTACCACAGAGTATGATAACCCTGATGTAAGTGATAAGTTTTTGCACTCATTATGATGTGATATTTCCTTCTTTATGAAGAAGCAATTGGCTGAAAGTGTGGTCCTATATGAATTGACCTCTGTGAGTAGGGAAATAGGTAGGGCAAACCACCCTAGTCGAATTCATCATACATGACCAATGCATTGCTAATTAAATGTTTATGTGGCTTACGGTGCAAGTTTTGATCTATCTATGGCACTTCTCCGGATCTTTAGAGTTTTTAGCAAAAGGAATAAACAAAATTCTGTTTGCTTGTCATTCTGGGTAAAAGGATTCAGATTTACAAAGCCTGTAGGCACAAGTTTCCTTCACCATCTTATCTGCCACTCTGTCTGTGTGTGCAAAAATTTGTTTATGCAATATATTGCATTGACTGCACGCCACTAGCTAGCTGTACAGTACAAGCATAGGATTTTTGCCCCACTTAGTTACGCAAATTTTGTTGCTGGGCAAATTTGTGCGGTGATTGGTTGAAAAACCTGTCAATCAAGTAACTCAGAGAGGTCAATTGCATTCTTCTCATGCATATATTCTTGGCTCGTCATCTTGTAATGTTATATTATAAAATGTTTTTCCCTTTAAACACTGCTTATTTATCTTGTTGCTTAGATTGATTCGACTTTAATTGCTAGCTGTGTTGAACAAACACATGAATAACTAAGGTGCTACCTTGTTTTTCATAGATCTGGATTGGAGGGATTTTCATTCACAATTAAACCGTCAATGCTGCATGCGTACATTTCGCTAGGATATGTTAAGAGGAGGTATGATGTCCTAGGATCGGTGAGTCAACTTGAGATTCAGTCTGATAAGAAATGAAATGTTCCCATAGATGGGATTATGGGGCAGGGGAAAAAGGAATTTTTTCTCCACTTTTGTTCAAATTTATGTCTTTTGTGCATATGTACATTTTGTTAAGATGTACGAAGAGGAGGCATGATGTCCTAGCATCGGTGAATAAACATGATATTCAGTCTGATAAGAAATGAAATTCCAATGGGCAGGATTATAGTGCAGGCAGAGGAGGAGGAGCATTTTGTGCCCATTTTTTTGGTATTTTTCCGGTTGAAGTCGATGTGACTATGTACGGGCTCAGTATGGTTTTGCCAAGTTGCATCAGTTGTTGTCATGTAAACTTGTGACATCTTGAAAACTTTGTCTGCTGAACAGAATGAATGAAATATCAATGTAGTTTAGTGTAGTCTTTAAGTCCTCTATCATACAAAGACAGACTCAGTATGTCTTACCACTATAATCCTTTTCAGCAGTGTTGGAAAGATTTCAGGGAAGGGGGTGGGCGGGGGACACAACAGGAAACAAAGAATCTAAGTTACAGTAAAGTGCTAAATACCTGCATTTTTCAAGCTCACGAATGCCCTAAAAAAATATCAAATAATTTTAAAAAGGGCACCTCCTGCTCCAGTTCGTTTCTTACTCTAGGTCGGAGGAAGGGCAGTGCTAAGTGTGTGTACTGTATGTAATAATCCTGTATCATATTTTGTTTGTATTCCTACAGAATATCCCCATCCAAAGATGGTTCAACTTAGTCATTACTTGGAGTCCATATGAGGACTTGCACATTTACATTAATGGGAAAGCCATGGCTTTTGAGAGCATTTATGAAGAGCAGTCAGCCACATTTTTATCTCATCATTTTGTCATCTTTTCGGATAGAATTGGGTCTGCAATCCACATTCATAGCGTAGCTGTATGGTCCAAATATTATCATCAAAGAAAAGTCAAACAATTGATGGGATTTACAGGTACAGTCAACTTGATTAAAGGATTAGATCAGGTGTCAAATAAGTTTATATTACTATAAAAGAGGACCTTAAAAGAAACAAAATGGTGAAGAAAGCAGTCAAAAATTGTATTTCGTTAAGGAGATATCTAAGTTTAAAGTTTGGTATCATTTGTGTTGAAACGACCAAAATTAGACTAGTTGCGATGTAATAGCATCAGATTCCTCAAAGTCTTTAAATATTCTATCATATTTTGTCCTACGATTTTGTGTTTAAAAACCATGGGATATGTCAACAACAAAAAAGTAGTAAAGCTGAATCTAGAAAGGATATTTATGATATACCACCTGAAGAAAGTTTGAGGAAAAATAATTTAAATAATGAAAAAATTGTATTAACTTTCTTTAAGAAACTTTAACATAAATGTTAAGAATGTGAGGTTAAAGATGCCAACTTTTATAGTAGACTTACTGCACCAGTCATTTCTACACAGATAAGACAGAGCTTTAAACTTGAATAATTACTTCTTTACATCTTACCTTCCATGCTTATAAATATGCAATCTGGTCCCATGACATAATTTATAATGCACTTCTGATTTTACCCGACTTTCAAAACGTAATTACCTTCCCAGCCCTGACCTCCAGTTACCTCTCTAATCCCTCACTTTTCTTCAGCGTGTTGATGCCTGGACACAGCTGGGAAATGATCTGGAATTTCAAGTAGAATTTCACCTTTTTCTATACCACTTTCTCTTAGCAGTTCCAATTGTGAAAGTTTTCTGCTGGTTTGGCTTTTCTACAAGTTTTTCAAGTCATCCAAAGCCTCAGACCCGGTGAAAAATTGCCGTCCCACTTGCAGGACTTCCCCATACCGTTTGCACTGGTAATGATTAGATTTATCTTCGCCCCATACAAAACAGGCTCTGGAGTCAGGTGTTTTTCACTCCTATGACGAGAGGCTTTATATTGCAGAGCAACGTTTGGGCTAAGTTTTGGGACTTCTTACACTCGGATAGAATGTATACACCCACCGCGATGAGAGCTTAATGTTTCGTGGTACATATATGTTACATGTTACGATATCTCCAAAACAGATTTCCCTATGCATTAGTCCACCAACTTTTATTGTTGTCAGTCCATGCGCAAGAGTCTGATGTCACCACGGGATTACTGCAGAGGCGGCTGCAACACCCTCTAAGAAGTTACAATTTGTACAAGAGGACCTATTCTTTATTTTACGTTACTAAGTGAAAGAGGTAATAAATCTAGCACTGTTTTAAGACTAGTTTTTAATTTAAGTTCTCATTTGTGGGGGTGGAAGAGGCACTCTGGTGAAGTCCTCCTTGTGCCCCCTTTTTAAGAGAAATCACCTTTTCATTTTCTCTTCACAGACACCAAGTAGTAATAGCTAGTCTTTTTCTACGTCCCTCCCTCGATATCAAAAATTTTACTTTTTTGCGTGTTTCTCGGGTATACAATAATTTCAGATACAATTTATCCATTACACCCAATCCTAGCTGCAAATTTTCAGTCTTTTCACCCGCAAGAATCTCCATTTCGGCGGGTATGACTTTTAGACTCTGCTGGAACCAATTAAGGAAACCACCACAGATACTTCAGTGTTTTTATGCATCAGTTATTACACTTCTAATCATCTATATGCACATAATGGAACTTAATGTGAAGAACCAGGTTTGTGGATAGGGTTACTGGAAGGCCAGGCCATTCATGTAATGTGGGGCTGAGAATTCATGTTGATTTTTCAAAGGATGTTTTCATCAGTTAGTTATAAACACTCTGGTGAGCTTGGGTGCAGTAGACTGAAAATTTATAGACAGAGTTATTCATCATGCTGAGCACTATCTGGTAGTAAACATTGCTGTGGCTTGTCTCGTACTAGTGTTTGTTGACTTCCGCGGCCCCGTCTTGCCCTCGTAAGTGTCAACTTTGCTTCCCTCATGAGGGAGTTTGATGTAAGTTGTTAAGTTCATCGCATGTAACGACAGGACTCACATATAAACCACATAATACTAATAAGTCCTGGCTCTCAGTCTGAGCTGTTGGTTTATAAGTAGTGGTGACTGTTTATTTTTAATGCCACGGTGGGCCACGATTCCATACTGGGACTGGACGGACCATAAGTAACAGCGTTTTACGTAGTCACAAGTGACCCACGGCTCTCAGTTTGAGCTGTAGACTTACACCCAAGGGTCTATATGACCCTGTAAAAGACTTTCATGGATCCATACCATGGCCTTATGGATTCATATGGCTCCATAGCACGGGTTTATGGGTCCATACCTCTCCTTTGAACGAGTCCATACGGCTCCATTAAACGAGTCCAATCGTTTTCATAGAATGGCTCCATTGAACAGATTTACGGGTCCATACGGCTCCATAGAACAGGTCCATGATACGGCTCCATAGAACAGGTCCATATGGCTCCATAGAACGGATCCATATGGCTCCATATAACGGATCCATATGGCTCCATAGTACTTATAGTTATTCTAACAGGGACGTGTACTGAATATGGTAGTCCTCCACACACAGCCACTTGCGTCGTAGCTCCGTGGCAAATAGAAGTAAATTGAGTTAACGGCTCGTATAGTATATGTAGTACGTTAACACTATTGTAAATTAACTTAATGCAATTTAATTTTTCCTACACAAGTAGCCAATTACTACGCAATTCCATGGCCGTGGTAACTGTTAAAGGTAACATCACATAAAGATTACATTGTGTTGTATAATAACGCTTTTATAAAGCAACTTCACGGCCCCATAAGGTGTTTGGGTTAATGGCTCGTACAGTTTACGTAGTGCGTTAAGACCTTTGTAAATTAACTTCACACAAGTTAATTTATTGGCATAGGTAGCCACTTGCTACCTAGTTCCATGACCGTGGTAACTGTTAAAGGTAATGGCACGTATAGTTTACATTGTTTGTTAAAGCCTTTAGAAAGCAACTTTATGTCCCCGTACGGGCCGTACCAGAGTACGGTCCACGGGTCTTCACAGCTATATGCACAGCTCTGCACCTGCAAGGCTCTGCACCTTCATGGCTCGCGACTTCACGGCTTTTTGGTTTGCATGCGCAGCATTATGCGAACCTATGTAATGGCGATTACGTCCGGCCGTCCGTTTCTGAGATTTTCTCAGAAATGTTGAAGTTTTTTGAGATTTCCTCAGAAAATGTTAAAGTTTCTGCAGAGTTCCTCAGAAAAAGTTAAACTTTCTTCAGATATCCTTATGGAAGGTTAGAATTTCCTTATAAAATGTTAAAGTTTTTCAGAGATACTTAAGGTAAGATTGAAGACTAGTTTTCTTAAAAAGTCTACAATACATTTGATATTTTCTTAGAAGATAACTGTAAAATGATATAATTTTCCAATTTTCTTCAGAAATCTTCAAGTCTTTCTTGTAGTACGTGAGATTTTTAATCCTTAAAATTCTTGAAAATATTTGGGCACCAACAGTTGTATCAGGCATGATTTTTTAAACTCCACCTTTATCATTGTGCTCATTTGCATAAAGTTGCTACAGTATTATGACCTGACCTGACTTTTTTATTTAATATGCTTAGTCAGGGAGTGTGACAGGATGTGATTGCATATAACATAGGGAGGGATGCCATGTGGGACATGGATGGGGGCCATGAAGGACATATGATTTAATATTTATCATGTTGTATACACCAAGGGCTATATTAGGCATAATCATTTGACTCCTCCTTTTTTTTCTTATTCAACAACTCATTTTCATTTAAGTTATTATATGAACTGACACATTAATACATAGTATGCTCAATCAGGGACTGTGATAGCTAGGATGAGACTTCTTATGGAGCTTATGGGATGTCATGGCAGACATAGGGTGGGATGCCATGTGGGATTCTATGTGGGACATTGGGTGGGATGCCATGTGGGACATGGGGTGGGATGCCATGTGGAACAGGGTGGAATGCCACGTAGGATATGTGGTGGAATGCCATGCAGGACATATGGTGGATTGCCATGGGATGAAATGTCATGTGGGACATGGGATGTCATGTGGGACATGGCGTCCAACCCCATTTCAACAAGTCATTTGCATATAAGTTATTATATGAACTGACACTTTCATACATAGTATGCTCAATCAGAAACTGTGATAGCTAGGATGAGACTTCTTATGGAGCCTATGGGATGTCATGTGGGACATGGGGTGGGATTCCATGTGGGACATGGAATGGGATGCCATGTGGGACATAGGGTGGGATGCCATGTGGAACAGGGTAGAATGCCATGTGGGACATGGTGGGATGCCACGAGTAACACAGAGTGTGACATAGGTTGGGATGTCATGTGTGACATAAGGTATAATGCCATGTGTGACATAAGGTAGGATGCCATGTGTGACATAGGGTAGGAGGCTATGTGGGACATAGGGTAGGAGGCCATGGGGATGTGGGACATGGGATGTGATGCCATGTGGGACATTAAGTAGGATGGCATTGGGACATTATGAGGGATACCATGTGAAACATATGGTGGAATGCTATGTGGAACATCAGGTGGGAAGCCACTGATGGGAGGGATGCCATATGGGACATAGGGAGGGATGTCATGTGGTACATATGGTTGGATTAATGTGGGACATGTAGGATGGGATCCATGTGGGCCATAGCGTCGGATGCCATGTGGGACATATGGTGGAATGCCACGTGGGACATGGTGGAATGCCATGTGAGACACTGTATGGTGGTTTGCCATGTGGGAGATATGGTGGAATGCCATGTGGGACAAGGCATGGGATGTCATGTGGGACATGGGGTGGGATGTCATTTGGTACATGGGATGTGGGACATGGGGTGGAATGCCATGTGGGTCATAGGATGGGATGCCCTGTGGATGATGGAATGCCATGTGGGACATGGGATGTCATGTGGGACATGGGGTGGGATGCCATGTGGTACATGGGATGCCATGTGGGACTTAGTGTGAGATGCCATTTTTATAATTGGCCAGGTCATATAATATGGGTGTCAATTTGCATGGGCATGCGAACCATGACGGTATTTACCGTTCCATTTAATTAACAGTACTTGTACTAGTCAGACCCACAAAGTTGTGATGTCAGTACACTTTTCAACCACGCAGGTCTCTACGACCATCTGGGTTAATTCAAATGTTTAATTCAGAAATGGTTTTCTGACATCGTTTAAGTCTAGTCACGCGGGGCTTTTGGTACACTAACTCTGATGTCAGACTCTAAGAGCATGACACCATGAATGCTCCCGAGTCCACTGGTACACAACTCTTTAGTATTGCCTTGACGTCAGGTACTAATAGCTACAAAAGAGAAGTTTGACTGACTCGAGAATAAGTCATAGAAGTTGAAGATAAGTTAAAGCTGAGCCGCAAAAGCTTAAACAAATTTATTTCGTAGCTAACCTAGACTCACGCCAGCAAGGTCTTGCATCTACAGTGAGCACCTGAACAACATAACGAGGAGACCTGTTTCCCTCCCTACCATTCACGTTGATCAGCTAATGACCCATTATTCGTACACTGTTACTCTGACGTCAGACTTTAAGAGTGTGAGGTTACATGTGCATTTGCATTTGCCACATTGGTCCTTAGTCATCATTTAGCATCTGGGCAATCATATCATATGCTGACACTATACGAAGACAACGGTCTCCTTGTACTATCCACAGCTGTAGCCATTGCCTCCACAGTTCCACTGTCGTAAGAGCTTTCCAAAGTGTAGCATATGACGTTCGTTAACCCTAAATTAATTAAGTTAATAGCTTTAATTTGTTCAATTACTACAGCACTTTACTGACGACATGGACAACCTAAGTAGTGCATCTAGCATAGCCACCAGGCACACCTTGCACATACCCAGGTGCAGCATTTGCAAGAGGTTGGTAAACTCCGCCTAGGGAATACACGCGAGTTGTGCTACGCTTGCCAACCATGTGATCCCCTGCAGACTTGCATACTATGCAATGACGGAGACGTAGTGGCGTGGCAAGAATGCGTGGTTCAAGGAGCGGGACTTAAAAAAGTCACCATGACAGCGGAGAGGAGAAGCACCGATCGACGGTCCTCTTCCCCTCGCCTCCTCCTCCACCACACTCAACAGCACTCCATACTGGGTCTCTTCTGTCAAGTTGATGAACTCTATCGGACATCATTTCCACAGGTTTTACTAACGTTCGGCATATCTCTCACTTCTCTCCCACGGTCCTCCCCAGAGCGGGGCAGGTTCCAGAAGAGGGATCAAGAAAAAAGCAGGAAGCACAGAGGCGGTTTCCATCCTCCCCTTCTCACTATCTTTTTCCTCACCTGAGCCCAGGCTAAGGCATAGGAAGCAAGATAGAGATAACTCATGAGAGGATGTTTCCTGCCATCATAAACTCCTTAAAATCCAGGCTTTAGTCTTGGGTCACGTAGGCTGTGGAGGAGAGGCTGCTACCTACCATGCACCACTCTCCAGCAGCAACCACTGCCTACATTAAACGCTTTCCCGACTATGTACATCTCAGTCAAGGGCGTAGCCAGACCTAGAAATTTAGGAGAGTTAAATTTGGCGAAAGGCTTTTGTCTTTTTAATCATTAAACATTTCTCACTGCTGTCGGATGATATTTATCATGGTGGGGCTGGACTAACATTTTCTGGTGTTTACCGCATGTTAAGTTATAGTGCTATCTGAGTGCAAAGCTCGAGATTTCCAGTGTGAGATCCATGGGCCTGCTTACAGGGGCGAAACCCCTGATAAGGGTCTAGGAGGGAAGCCCCCAAAAGCTGGTGTATTTTAACCCTTTTGAGGGTCTAAAATGTTCTAACTTCAGCTCATTTGAAGGAGTAGTGAAACATAACTTTTTAAGGAATTCTCATTGGTGGGTCAATTAATAGCAAAAATTGTAGGTTTTGCCCCCTGTTGGGCCCAGGATGGGAAGCCCCCGGAAACTGGTGCATTTTATCCCTTGTGAGGGTCTAAGATGATCTAACTTCAGCGCATTCAGAGGACTTTCTAAGGAATTTTCATTGGTGGGTCAATTGATGGCAAAAATGGCACGATAGACAATGAATTCTCAAAAGAGAAGCAGCGCCACCATGATGAGGGGAGGGTAACCACGATACTAGCCTTGGAGAGACGGGTCCTGTACGCTAAGAAAATAATGACACAAGCATTGTATTAAAGTACCCCCTGAAATTAATTTTTCCCTCCAAATCATAGCTAATGAATCTTATTTAGGACCTACTTTTCATTTTGTTTGTCAGGCTCCCAAATATCATGCAGGTTGGCTCACCAGTAGGCCTATATACATATGTTAAAAAGGCTTAAAATGAGATAATACCACTGGGGATTTATAATTTTACTGGAACCCTTAACTTAATTTGAGAGCATATGGTAGTAAATAGCATACACCCGGTGATTCCCCATCCCCTGCACCCCAAGTGAAATTATTTTTTAAATGATCGGTCCTATTTTTAATTTCAAATATTGGAAAAATTTGAATTAAGATCCCGTTGTATCGGGAGATTTACAACCAAAACCTGAATCTTTTTGAAACAATATGCAGTAAAATTGGGGCATTTAGGACCAAACTGAAGGAGAATTTGATATTGAATTTGTATTTTCCTAAAATCTTGAAGAAAACGTTGTGAATTTCTTTTTTTCTCTTATGCAATTTAGGACATATATGTTTTGAGGCCAGAATTCTGTTTGGGGGGCCGGAATTTCATTTGGAAGGAGCTCAATCCTCCGTGGCTATGCCACCGGTCTCAGGTATGACACCTTTGACACATACCCCTCTGGATGATGATGGTGTTATGGATGACCAAGATCTCCCTATGGAAACACCAGTCATCCCCAGAGTAATGCACCGCTCCCTCAAGAAGAGGGACCCTCCCACCATGCCATTCCAGACCTCTGCCGTCCTGGACTTTACACAAGGTCGCTTATGGCCGACAGAGGAGAGAGTTCTAGCCGTGAAGGTGAGAGCGGCTTTTCTCCTTTCCCAGCGAACATCTCTGGTGAGCGATTGGCTGATGTTCCTAGGCTGCTTAACCAGTCTGGTGGGCGTAGTCCCCATGTTCAGGCTTCACATGAGGGACGTACATCTTCATTTACTAGACCTTTTCTGGTCCCATCCAGGACACCTCAGTATCCCCATTCCATACCTTCAGATGGTGGTCCCCCATGTCTAGTGGTGGTGTAACCACTCGCCTGTCGCGAGGAGCCAAGTTTCCAGCCGTCAGACCTTCACCATCAGTGGTGACAGATGTGCTTGGACGGGGTGGGGAGCACATTTAGCATGGTCACCAATCGCAGGAACCTAAAAAGGTACTTGGTATATTTAGCGCATCATTATGCTGGAATCACAGGCTGTATGCTGGGCACTTTTACATTTTTGACCGCAAGCACTGAACAAAACAGTTCAGATATGCACTGACATAACACCACTGTTTTGGTCTCTTTTACAAGCAGGGAGGAACAAAATCCAGGAGTTTCTAGATGCATGCTCTCCTCTCATCTCGGTACATGACGATCTATGTCAGCCTTCAGGCTGTTCACCTTTCGGGCTAAGAGAACACGATTGCAGATCACAGAATAGATGTTCTTGCCACAGGTGGCCAGAGCGATCTGGACAACATTCAGCTTCCAAGAAGTAGATCTGTCGCGTCCATGGACGGTCACAAGCTACCAATTTTCTGCGTTCTTGACTCCTGACCCGTGGGTATGGGAGTTGATGCATTCTCAATCAAGGGGACTTAACTACATGGGTTACACCTTTCCACCGTTCGTGTAAGTACCGAGGGTACTTAGCAAGGTGATGTACGACGGTGTCACACATTACTTCTGGTAGCACCCATTTGGCCCGGCCAACTGCAGTTTCCTCAGCTCCTTAAGTTTATCACAGGTTTCATGTATGAGCTTCCGTTTAGAGACAACTTACATCCCATTCTCAGGCTCCAGCAAACTGCACCACAATCCCAGAGCACTTCTTTGGTAGTGTGGCCTCTGTCTGCCAATCCTTGTGTGACAGGGCCATTCTGAGGAGTCAGAGATTCCCCACTTTGGGGATGTTATCTCCCAGACTTGGATTCTTCCAAATCTGGTGTCAGATTTGATCAGTTTCCCTGTATTGGGCTTCTCTTTGTGACATAACCGATTTCTCACAATACCAGTCTAACCTGGGTAAGTGCATTGATACAGTCAAGGGTTTTAGGATAGCTGTAGCAGCCATCTACTGAGGCTTTCCAGTTGGGTCGACAGTCACAGACTCGTGACCTCTGGAGAAGTTAGCAAAAGGAATGTTCTTATAAAGACCTTCTTTTAAGATTCTTGCGCCCCTGTGAGTCATGCAAGTTGTCTTAGGCACACTGGTGAAAACTCTGTTCGAGCCACCCTCCACGTGCCCACTTTGGGAGTTGACGCTTAAAAGAGTTTTCTACTTTCCTCAGATTCTACTAAATGTAGAGGTGCTATTCATGCACTGTTTCTCAAAGAAGGTCATAATTGTCTTTCTCCTGGAGCTGGTATTCTTACAGTTGCTTTCCACATTTTCAGACCCATCAGAAGATAGACAGGGTATGCTGCCCCGTCTGGTGTCTTCAGAATTGCATTAAACGTACGCAGCCGCTGCAGGGCAATACAAAAGCATTTTTCATTCATTACGGAAATCTCATTGTACTGTGTCATGAGACACTATCTCACGATGGATCATTCAAAACAATCTCTCATAATCAGTCAGTGTTGTTCATGGAACAGCCAGGGTATGCACTCAAGCAAGAGGCATAGCCTCTTACATGGGATAATTCGTGCAGCCGTTTGCACTATTTATTCCCTTGTATTCACTTCACAAAGTTTGTGTTACCCCGCTAACTTTTGCTTCAAGAAAGTTGTGCGCTACTAAATTCTTTCCATGGTTCGGGAATTCTTTAATTTGCCTTTGCTAACACAAGCTTTGTTTTGATTGTGTTATTACTAAACAGTTCTGTCTCGTGGACGAATTTGATGAGGTTTTGTTGCGTAATTTAAACACTGCTATGATATTGATATTGTGTCCTAACGCTCTTTTTGTTGGCATGTTCTTTGAGATACTAACTCATGTTCATGTGGCGATTGCCTTAGTTACTGCTAATGGGTAGTGACCTGTTGGGTTTAACTGTAACTAGGAGATACTTAGTGTAAGTTTTTAGTAATTCCTGTTCAGAGGTATTTCGTTTTTAGAGGATAGGGATTAAGATTCTTTAAATAAGGAAAAGGTTGCATTAAGTCTAAACCTCGCAATACATTTTGTGTCTAAAGCCCCGACAAAATCTAAAATCTGTCGGGGTCAATATTGCTCACAACAGAAAACAATCTAGTACAAGCATTTAATACACCAGGGATTTCCACACACTTCACTTCACTTTCCATGGTTATAATCTGACGTTGATAGTAAACAAATTTTACTGCATCTGCACTGACTTTCACACTCAACACAAGGACAAAATTATTCCCATGTGGTCAATGTGTTTGGCTTGAAGTAATAATTTACAAATTGGATGGTATTTAACAGGGAAGTGTTTTTTATTTTTTATTGATGAGTGATTTTAAGTGAAGTTTTTCTTTAACATTGTAGGCTTTAAGAATTTTGGACTCAAAATCCATTGTGACAGATTTTCATCATAAAGTTTTTGGGCCAGCCATTGTAGACTTTAGACCTGAACTCCTTTCCTTACGATCCTTGGTTGCAATCTGATTGTATATTCATTGCATGAAAGGTAAGATATAACTTGAAGTAAATTTACCACGCTTTGAGTTGCGGGGATTTTTACGATGAGTTATACTTACCTTCCATGCGTCCCACCCACGTCCCCTCTCTCTCGTTCAGGCCTCGGTGGAATGATAAGTAAGGGATTAGAGAGGTAAACTGGAGGTCAGGGCTGGGTAGGTACTGTAACTACATTTTTAAGGTCAGTTAGAAGTGTGTTACAATCAGGTCATAGGACCAAATTGCTGCCTCGGGTCTCTCGGCCCTTGGTTTTTTCTTTCATAATGACAAAGCGCCTATGCAGTGATCTTGACCTTGACCCCCCCTCCCCTCCCCGTGACCCACCTGCTACCATCATTGACCATTCTGCAACCCCAATCCCAAAAATCCTTATAATCCATGCCACCAACATGCAGGAAAGCTTTAAAAAAGTTTCTCCTTTCCTCATCCATAAAGCCCTCTTTGGCCTTGTCGGTACCCTCCCAAAGTCTCTACCCTTAGATCCGGTGATCTCCTGGTGCACTGCACCAGGGACACCAAGCCACCACCCTCCTTTCCACCAAAACCCTATCCAACTCTGGTATCGACATCACAGTCACCCCCATCGTTCCCTAAACTCCAGCAAAGGCGCATACGCACCCGCGATCTTGCGTGACGTGACTGATGACGACCTCCAAGAAGAACTAGCTAACCAACATGTAACCGAAGCCCGTCGTCTCGTTCTAAAGAGAGACGGAGCCGAAACTCCCACCAACACCATATTTCTCACTTTCGCAACTCCAACTCTCCCCTCCCAAATCATTGCCGGCTACCTGAGAATCCAGGTCGCCCCTTATATTCCTAACCCTTTACGTTGCTACAATTGTCAGAGGTATGGCCACGGAAAAACTCCTGCCACAGCCAAGCGCTGTGGTAACTGCGGCCCCGACCATGACAACACCTCCTGCACCAACCCCACTCTGCACAAATTGTGACGGTAAACACCCAGCAAACCATCCCTCCTTCTCGAAAGACTGTCCCACCTGGCTTCAGGAAAAACAAATAACTAAACTTAAAACCCTTAACCCCAACATAACCTACCCTGAGGCCAGGAAACAATTCCTCGCTTCCCTTAACTCCAAGCCTTCCTACTCAAACGTAGTCTCCTCTAACTCTAATTCCGCCCCAAACACAACTAACACAACAAAACTAACTCCCATGCCCAAACCGACCTCACCTGGCTCTTCTTACCTAGTCCTAAGCCCATCACCATTTCCAACAACCCAATCACACCCAATACCCACACCACCTCCACCACCACTTCTCTCCTCAACCCCCTTCCTACTCTAAAGCCCCTACCGCCCCTACACCAACTCCACTAATACCTTCATACATCAAGCTAAAACCAGCCAAGCAAACAACCAACAAACCAACAAATCAACCAGCAAACAACCAACAAAAACAACCAATCAACAAACAACCAATCAACAAACAACCAATCAACAAACAACCCACAACAAACAACCAATCAACAAACAACCCACCTCCCAAACACACTGAAGAGAGTATGGATTGTTCGACACGAACACACCGATCATACTTCTCGTCAATTTTCAAAAACAATCGCTCCCAAAGAAACAAATCCAAAGAAAAAACAAGCGAACTCAGACCCAGCAGATCTTCCTCCAGATAACCCCCCGCCTCCTTTATGGCATACACCACAATCAATTACAATAACACCCACAACATCATACAATGGAACATTAGGAGCCTTAACGCCAATTCTGAAGAAATCGACCTTCTGGCCTCCACCTTCAACCCGGTCGTCTTCTGCCTACAAGAAACTTTCTTGAAAACCACCGACCATTACTCCCTTAACAACTTTGCTTGCTATCACAAACATCAAGTGGATGCTGACAGGGCCTGTGGTGGCGTCTCCATTCTCGTTAGACACGATATCCCACACAGCCCTGTTCGTGTGCACACCGACCTTCAGGCCATCTGTATTTCTATCTCCCTCCACAAAACTTTCACTCTCTGCAATATCTATCTCCCTCCCAACACCAACATTCTACCAACCAACCTTAACAACCTCATCTCTCAGCTTCCCACCCCCTTCATCCTTCTTGGTGACTTCAACGCTCACAACCCTCTGTGGGGCTCTAATACCACCACCCCTAGAGGCAAGTTCATCGAAAACGCCCTCTGTCAGCACAGCCTGTCCTTACTGAACACTAACTCCCCGACCTACCTTCATCCTGCCACAGGCTCTCTCACCTGTATTGACCTGTCTATCTGTTCCCCTAACCTCCTCCCTGACTTTAGTTGGAGAGTCACTGCTGACCTCTGTGGTAGTGATCATTACCCTCTTCTTATACACTCCAATCTTCAAATCCCCACTGAGCACACCCCCAACTGGAACCTCGACAAGGCTGACTGGTCCCTTTTTGAAACCCTCTGTGACTCACCTCTCCCCCCATCTTCTCGAGGATGAGGATCCCATGTCTAACTTCAGTAATATCCTTATCAACATCACCACCTGCTCAATTCCCAAAACCTCCAAACCCCAAATCATCCCCCAACCCCTGGTTCTCAGATGACTGCAAAACCGCCATCAAGAACAGGAAAAGAGCCCTCAGGAACTTTAAAACTAACCCGACCACCCATAACCTTAACCTCTTTCGCATCAGCCGTGCAAGGCCAGACGCACTATCAAGGACAGTAAAACCAACACTTGGAACAACTTTATCTCTTCTCTCACCACCAACACCCCCACTAAGAAGATTTGGAGAATGGTTAACAGCTTCCACGGCAGAGTAGGCAAATCTTCCATCTCCCATCTCTCTTGGAATGGAGACCTTCTCACCGCAAAAAAAAAGACATCGTTGACCACCTCGCCGCCTCTTTCAGCAACATCTCGGCCTCGACCAACTACTCCAATGCTTTCAAAATCAAAAAGCTTGCGATGAAGCCCGGAGAATCACTTTTCCCTCTGACAACTCCGAAAGCTACAACACCCCTCTCACCCTTTCTGAATTAAACCAAGCCATCAGCGACGCTGGCTGCACCTCCAAGGGCCCAGATAACATCCCCTATCAGTTTCTGAAACACCTCCCCATCAAAGCCACCACTACCCTACTCACCATCTTCAACCACATTTGGTCCTCACACTCCTTTCCCCTATCTGGAGGACAGCTATTGTCATCCCGTCCTTAAACCGGGAAGGATAGCACCGACCCCACCAGCTACCGACCCATCGCCCTTACTTGCTGTCTCTGTAAAATTATGGAAAAGATCATTAATCAGAGACTAAACTGGTTCCTCGAGACCAACAGAATCCTCTCTCCTCACCAAAGCGGCTTCCAAAACGCCGCAATACCTAGACCAGTTAATTACGCTCGACACCGCTATCCGGGAATCCTTTGCAAAAAGGAACACCTCATTGCCATATTTTTTGACCTCGAGAAAGCTTTCGACACTACTTGGAAATACGGCATTACCCGAAACTTCACACCATTGGCCTCAGAGGCCACCTCCCCATCTTTATTCAAAACTTCCTCTCACCCAGGCAGTTCCCAGTTCGTATTGGCCACACCCTCTCCAAGCCGTACCCCAAGAAGAGGGCGTCCCCCAAGGCAGCATCCTCTCCCCACTCTCTTCAACCTGAGCATTAATGACATCGGGAATGACCTTGGCCCCAGCATCAAACGTACCCTCTACGTGGATGACTTCACCATCTTCTACTCCTCCCCTAGCTTTCCTATTGTTGAAAATAGGCTTCAAACCAGCCTCAATCAGCTGCAAGTCTGGAGCAACAATAACGGTTTTAGATTCTCCAAAGACAAGACAGTCTGCATGCACTTTTGTCATTTCAACAACCTCCACCCCAACCCGAACTTTGTGCTCAATGGGAATCGCATCCCTAAAGTTGAAAACACAAAGTTCCTTGGTCTAACTCTAGACCCCAAGCTCACCTACAAGCCACACATCACCAACCTGAAACTAAAATGCAATAGCTCCTCAACCTCCTCCGACTGCTCTCCAACACTACTTGGGGAGCGAACCGCTATGCTCTCCTCAAAATTTTCAGGCTCACCATTCGTGCCAAGCTTGACTATGGCAATATTGTTTACTGTGTCGCTCACAACTCATACCTCAACCACATTAACACCATCCAAAATGAAGCCCTCAGGCTTTGTCTAGGAGCCTACAGGACCTCCCAATCACTAGCCTTCATGTTGAAGCCAACGAACCCCCTTTCTACTTAGATGTAAAAGCTTAGCCTCTTCTATGCTTTTAGAGTCCTCACCAACACTCAGAACCCTGTTTACAACCTCATTAGGTACCCCAATTTCTCCTCCCTCTTTGATAGGACTAAAACCCTATCGCCCCTTCAGCTTACGCATTAAATCAGACCTCTTTCAACTTGGCATCAACCCCGCCACTCTCGCACCTATTCCTGGCCCACTTTTCCGCCTTGGGCCACCCCCTTCCTTCTGTCCACCTAGACCTCTCCACTTATAACAAAACTCAAACTCACCCTAATCTCTTCATCAATCTCCACAACCAAATCAAAGACCAACTCTCAAATTACACCTCTATCTATACTGATGGCTCCAAGGAAGGCAACAAGACAGCTGCTGCTGCCATCATCCAAGACATCACCCTCAGTAGCAGACTTCCTGACCACTCATCCATCTTTTCAGCCGAGGCTAAGGCCATTCTCCTCGCCCTCAACTTTATTGAGTACTCTCCTCTTAGTCACTTTGCCAATTTCTCTGACTCAAAGGCTGTTCTTACTTCATTACTCAATCTTAAATGGGATAACCTCACCTGCCACCTCCTCCTCCGAAACTCTTTTCTCCCACCCTCTGCAGGAAAAGTGTTCTTTCTTCTGGATACCCAGCCATGTTGGCATCCCTGGCAATGACAGGGCTGATACAGCCGCTAAGCTTGCCCTTAACCTCCTCCCTTCCCTTTTCCCAAAACCCTCTCTGACATCAAACCGCTTATCGCTTCTCTTGTTCGTGACCGCTGGCAAACCTTATGGAACTTCCAAATTGATAACAAACTCCATATCCAGCCCACAATCCCGATCAAATCCACCATCAACAACCTTTCTCGTATCGACAACGCTCATATTACCCGTCTTAGAATTGGTCACACCCACCTCACTCACTCCCACCTCCTTATTGGTTCCCCCAACCCCTCTGTAACAATTGCCACTGCATCCTTACAATCCAACACGTTCTCCTTGCTTGCCCCTGTACAACCTTCCCAGAGCTTCTCTCGCTCCCCACAACTCAATTGCTGAGTTCTTCCAAAAAAATCCTCCAGATAAAATAGTCTCCTTCCTTCAGCATGCATCCCTCTACAACCATATTTAATCCTCCTCTTCCACCCCCTCTCTACTCTGTTTTTAGTTTTACCCATGCACCTCCTCTCTCGATCACAGCTTTCTGGCTTCTGTTCTTGAATTTCTCTCATTCTTCCCCTGGTCTCTTTCCTTACTACCTCTAAAATGATCTGACCTCTCAGGCACAATTTGACCTTCGTTGTCGTGGTGCCGTTAAGACCTCATCAAACAAACAAACATGAACGGTAAGTATAACTCTTGTAAAATATCCCCACTACTTAAAGCAGAGTAAATCTCCTTAACAGAATCAGATTTTTAAACAGTTTTTTTACCATTTTGTATCTTTTTAAGTCCTCTGTCATGTAAAATGGACATGCTTGACTACTGAACTAATCCTTTAAATGTGCACTAGACTGCAAAGTGCTGGCACATTTTTTCTATTCATCAAAGCGTTTTGACCCACACGAAGGGTTGCAAAATTTCACCAACACCAATGTTTATAACAAGTAGTTATCTTAGATTCATAAACAATAACATTTTATTACTCTAGGAGGAAAAAAAGGTCAATAATTGACTTGAAAAGTTCACCTTCTGTCTGGGTCCTTTAATTAGATGAGAGTAAACATTTTTATGCCTTGTCAACTGAGCCATAGCCAGGCAGTTTAGTTGTAGAAATGGTTATGATGTTTTCTCATCTTGGCTAGATACCTATTTATATCTGTTTCCCCTATCAATCTAAAGGCCTTCATTTTTCATATTTCATGATGAAAGTTGTTTTCTTAACTGTTAAAGGTTTCCTACTTAAGACCTAATTTGTGTAGGTGTTGGAATGGTTTATGTTTTTTGACTTCCTGATTTTCCCTTTCATGTCCACAGACTCGGAATACACCTGTCTTGAAATGGATGGGTCCGCATGTTGGACATTCCAAGGACCGATGCATCTGTACTATCCGTATACCATAACTAACGGTGTGTATGGTGATGACAATAGGTACTTCACTGGCCAGGCACTGAGGACCGATGGTGTTGATGGAGAGATCATTCTTGGTGATTTTGCTGGTGAATGCCCAAAGTTTCCAACCCTTTGTGAGAATGGGTTCATTCTCTCCATGTGGATTAATTTGCAGGAGCTTGCTGACAGATCTGAAGAAGGGGAGATAGTGAGTCTCGGTGCAGAACAGGAAGGTGCGTAGTGTCTACCTAAAGTATGTGGTTTGATGTTGGTGGTGGTGGTGATGATAATGATGATAATGATAATGATGATGGTGATGACATGATAATAATGATGATGGTGTTTACATGATGATGGTGACGGTGATGATAATGATAACATGAGGATGGTAATGGTGACAATGGTGGTGGGAATGATGGATGATGGTAATGACAGTAGTGGTAACGATGACAAAAGCTGCCCCTCTCATACACCTGGCATCAAAATCCTGGCACCACCACTGTTTGTCTGGGCAGGGAGATACTGTACCATGTGATATACTGTTACAATTGGAAGTCATTTAGTATTTTGTGCTTCCCCTTGTAAATAGCTATGTTGTAGGAAGTCGGGACCATATTCTCCAAGGGGAAAAGTGTCACGATGATATAATTTTTTAGATATTTTATCTGTTTTATTCTATGAATAGATGAGGTTGGGTTCCGGCTATCTCACCATTGGGCTGGGGTGTACGCTGAAGTGAGCAACGGTTCACTCACCTGGTCTGCTACTGCTCCTAAGTTGAATCTTACATTTAATCAATGGATGTTCTTCAGTTTGAGATGGGACAAGACTGATGGAATTGCATTGATTCAAGATGGCGTGGTACTTGCATCTAAGGTAAGAGCTGCAGAGCGAGTTATTGTAATTTCATAAAAGTATTTTGCCGGTACTGGTTGTGGTCATTGGTGGCTGTAAGAGATTTTAGTTGGAAGGGCAAAACATGATTTTTTTAATTTTTTTTGGTGGGGGATGGGGAGAAACAAACACCTCTTCCATCGTACGCATAACTTCAGCATTTTTGTATGTTCTTCAAACTCATTTAAAGTGGGAATCTCGTCTCAAGTAATTGCTTGACCTTCACCAATGAATCTGATCATACTAGATCCCCACTTCATTTGGGTAAAATGTTAGGGTAATGGGTTTAAGACATCAATATTTCATAACTTTGCATCGTTGATAATACAAATTTGTTTCATATGCACAGTAAAATGATAGAAAACTCGAAAAGCAGTGATAAACAAAAGCAAACAATGTGAATACATATGTATATATATATGTATATATATATATATATATATATATATATATATATATATATATATATATATATATATATATATATATATATATATATATATATATATATATATATATATATAAATATATATATAAATATAGATATATATATAGATAGATATATATATATGTATATATACATATATATATATAAAAGGTAAGTTCAGCATTGGCCATTACAAACAAAACAAAATAGGAAAAAATGACAATGTCTCTAGCCAACAGATTATTTTAAAAACCAAATATTTCGAAAACTCCTGTTTCCTTCTTCAGTGGTATGAAGTTAAATGACGCTAGAAGATAACAGCGATGATAGCTTGCACGTTAACACATTTCAAAGAGCGCCAAAAATCGACGCAGTAAAATAGTAGGCGCAAAAGGGAAAAGCGCAGAAAAAACCCACAAAAAACAAACAAACAAACAAAAACCGGCTCTTTGAAATGTGTTAACGTGCAAGCTATCATCGCTGTTATCTTCTAGCGTCATTTAACTTCATACCACTGAAGAAGGAAACAGGAGTTTTCGAAATATTTGGTTTTTAAAATAATCTGTTGGCTAGAGACATTGTCATTTTTTCCTATTTTGTTTTATATATATATATATATATATTATGGCAAATATAATGCTCTTTTCCATATCATAATTGCTTCTTTTTTATGTACAGTGGCTATGCAGCGGATCCAGCTATTAACCAAGAAGAATTTTAGAATGGCAACCTTCTGCATTTTATCATTTTGTAAAGTTCTTATATCACGTGGTGTTTAACTCCAACACATTTTCTTTGAATAGGTCTTTGCCGTAAAAGATGAAAGGCCAAGTGCAGATGAAACTCTCTTACGATTGGGTGGCCTCAATCGAAACAGTCACGTGGTAGCAGTTTTTGATGAGGTCACGTTGCTGCGACCTTTAGGAAATGACCTTTTACCAAATTCAGGTGACCTAAGCGGAGAGCTAGGTACGCTTTGTTCTTAATACGATGATCTTACTGGATGTTTATGCTAATACAATTTTGTTAGGATTATTTGTGATTTCATGACACAGTATTTCATGAAATCCAAACCAAAGAAAAAAGGTAATTGTGTCTTTTCAAAGCTCAGGTAATTTGTCCTATATGCTGCATCACATCATACTTCTGTCAATTCTCCATGCAAGCCTTGAATAGTTGAACATGCTGTCCGTCAGACAACTCTTGTGTTTGTGTGAGAGGTAAGTGAATTGAAATCGGAAAAAATAGTTTTGTGTCAAAAAAAATTGAATGTGTGGTCACACTTCTCCCCTAGGAACAATTGGAAAAAGCGTAGGAGGGGGAATAAAAAATTAAAACCCAACCGAACCCGGCTTAATGGAGAAAGAAATATAAATTTTGACTATCATTGGCTAAAAAAGTGTAAGACTCAGCTCCCATAGCACCCTGCTCCTGTCCCTTGAGCTCCCTTCCTCCCCTGCCCAAGGTTATGCTACCCTGTATGCAGGCAAGTGTGTCAGTACAAATTACCATGCAAAGTATTTTTCTGGTCATTTATTTTGTCAGGTTCCGAGGGTGGGTATGCCTCAGCAGATGACTTTTTTGATGTCACCGACCCGGAAGGATTTGTAGAGTTAGTAAATGCCGAGCTAATCGAGGACAGATTCCATGTAGATGAAAAAGCTGTTGATACGTCAAAATCACAGGAGAAAGACTTTGGATATATAGTAGTTGGTAAGTTAATTGCTGATATTGCAATTAAATAGATGCTTCAAATAGGAACTATCCATGCACACCTCTCCAAATATTAATGTACTTAGAAGATGTCATTTGGAAATTGTGTTCCAATTGGAACCTGTCCACACTAAAACACTTTTATTACAGTGTAAAAGGGACATGCTTTTACAAGAGACCGCATGTGTCCTACTTGTCAATTTATGTTTAGTAGGGGAAATTCATTCCAATCAAAATCCAGTCATATATTTTATTTGAACTTCAGTGATCCAATGATGAGTGGTGAGAGTATGCAGTGTCGATTAGACTAATCTTACAGAAGTGGTAAAAGGGTCGTAGCATTTCAATACATGACTGTAGTAGTCACTTTACAATTAATTGGTGGGTGGTGGAGTGAGGGTGGGGGGCAGGGGGCTATGCCCTTTTGGCCCTGGAAAATACTTATGTTTAAACATGATCATTACAAAGGGCCTTGGTTATGTTTCTGATGTTTGTGTAAGCTTACACTGGAATTGAATCAAAATCAAAACAAATGTTAACTTTAACAATTCAATTTTGTTTTTAGGAGGGTATTTTGAATTTCTATTCAATATGAGATTAAAAATAATATTAATATGACAGAAATCTGTTGATATTTCAAAAAAACAACTGAAAATGTGAAAAGGATAAGCAGGATAGGATGAATCCTTTTCTTCAATAACCATCATGCCCATCATTAAATTTTTGTATTCTTGTTTATAAAAGGGGACTTTCCAGACCATTGTTTGAGTGACCCTTCAATGTGTCACCCAGCTGGTTTGACCATCTCTCTGTGGTTCAAGTTGGGTGACATAAGTCACTTCCAGGATAATGAGACAAACCCGGAGCATGGTGGATATATTCTAAGGTATAGTAGTTTGTATTATATTTTTTATAAGAGGGGATATAGCATCTTTACCATTCATCTGTCCATCCATCCATTCATCCACATCCATTGTCCATCCAACCTCATGAATTGTTCAGCTACTGGGGAACAAAAGATTTCTGCCCTTGGAAAGGAATTTCAGCTATTTTAATGAAAATAAATTGATATAAAGGAGACTGTTACTTTGAGTGAGCTTAGAACAAATGTGTTCCAGACTTGAAGAATAGCTTTGAGTGAGCTTAGAACAAATGTGTTCCAGACTTGAAGAATAGCTTTGAGTGAGCTTAGAACAAATGTGTTCCAGACTTGAAGAATAGCTTTGAGTGAGCTTAGAACAAATGTGTTCCAGACTTGAAGAATAGCTTTGAGTGAGCTTAGAACAAATGTGTTCCAGACTTGAAGAATAGCTTTGAGTGAGCTTAGAACAAATGTGTTCCAGACTTGAAGAATAGCTTTGAGTGAGCTTAGAACAAATGTGTTCCAGACTTGAAGAATAGCTTTGAGTGAGCTTAGAACAAATGTGTTCCAGACTTGAAGAATAGCTTTGAGTGAGCTTAGAACAAATGTGTTCCAGACTTGAAGAATAGCTTTGAGTGATATGCTTAGAACAAATGTGTTCCAGACTTGAAGAATAGCTTTGAGTGAGCTTAGAACAAATGTGTTCCAGACTTGAAGAATAGCTTTGAGTGAGCTTAGAACAAATGTGTTCCAGACTTAAATAGCAATTAAAGGATTTGTTCTGGCATTAAAAAAAACAGCACAATAGAGCTGACAACTCAATAGAATTTATAATTTAGTGTCTTGGGAATGAATAGTAGATAAACAATGTTGATTATAAATAGAGTGGAAACATAATAGACTTATGATAATCTCCAAATTAATTTGCAATGAATTTTAATTCTGATTAGGTAGATCAGCCCTATCTGGTTTATAAGGGAAAAGAAGTTGAGCGTGTTTTTATTGGGAGTGTCAGATTTAAGTTAAGGGTGGGGGGAGCTGTAGTGCAATGGAGTGAGTGGAGGTTATAGTGAAGCTTGGAATAATGAGTTAGTTAAGAGTATATTTGGCAGATGAGTGGATGGCAATTGGTTGGTTGGGATGGTAGGTGAATGGATGATGGAAGGTAAATGGGGGATGGTAGGTGAATAGGTGAAGGGAGTGGGTGGTAGGTGCATGAATGGAGCATGTTGGGAAATGGAGGATGGTAGGTGAATGGAGGATGGTAGATAAGTGGAGGATGCAGATGAAGGGATGGTAGGTGAATGGGGTATGGTGGGTGAATGAGGCATGTTGGATTGATAGAAATGAAGGGATTGGAGTTAGAGGAAAGAATGTTGGGTGGAAGATTGCAGAATGATTGGTAGATATAGGAATTGGGATGAAGGTGGGGTAGACAGGATTGATGAATGTGGGACAGTGTGGGATGTCCATGTAGGACAGGGTGACATGTGGGACGGTGTCATGGAATGTGGGACAGGATGGCATATAGGACAGGGTGGGATGACATACAGGACAGGGTGGCATGGCATGTAAAACAAGTTGGGTGTCATGGCATGTATGACAGGGTTCGATGGCATATGGGACAGGGAGGGATAGGATGCACTGACCTGTAGGACAGGATTGGATGGCATGTGGTACAGGGAGGGATGGCATGTGGGACAGGGTGGCATTGTGTGTGGGACAGGGTGGCATGGTGTATGGGACAGGGTGGCAAGGCATATGGTGGGATGTCATCTTGAATGTATATGGGTTATGTGGTGAAATGGTATCTGGATTTCATGTATGATTTCAGGTTGTCATGTGGTACAGAGGGTGGGATGGTAGTTATGACAGAGGGTGGAAAGCATGTTATTAGTGACAAGTGGATTTGTATTGTCTGGGATGTCTGGTTTTTATTGATTTGAGACAAATTTCTAACCATACATGACACAATTGCAAAAGGAACTACAAACTGGTTGAGGAGACTCTTTAACAAAGTTTTAAAATAAACTGATCATGAATACAGCCCCTGAGGTAAATACAGACAAGAAACATTACAAAATAAAAAAAAGAAACATGCAGAAAGTAACACACAAAGAACAAATACTAAATATCATAATAACATAACTTTTTGTTTACATATGGTAAGATATGGAACTATATGCTGAGTTTATTTATTTATTTATTTTTAAAAGGGGAGGGGATTGCTCAAAAAATAACTATAGTTAAATGTATAAAATTATGTAAGCCTAATTTGTATTTTTTCTTGAAAGAATGAGTTAGCTGAGAGAGGTAGGATGCCTGACAGTTTTATCAAATACAATATTGCCTTTGTACATCAAGTTTTATAAGTACTTGGGACATATGATTGAGTATATTTGATATGTATGCTGTCATTTAATGTGTACACATTAAGCAAATGTTACATTCTTGTAAACTTTATGGAATAAGTGTTCAAGAAAAAGAAAAGTACAATTACATTAAGTCTAAACCTAATAATACATTTTCTACCTTAAGCCCTGTCAAAATCTCAAATCTGTCCAGGTCTATATTTTTGTATTGCTTACAACAGAAACCAGAATCCAGCACAAGCAATTAGCAATTACACCAGGCATTTCTTATTTCTACAATCCACACACTTTACCTCACTTTCCATGGTCATAATCTGACATTGATAGTAAACAGATTTCACTGCAGCTGCACTGACTTTCACACTCAACTTAAGGACAAAAGTATTCCCCTGTGGTCAAAGTGTCTGGCTTGAAGTAATAATTTACAAATAGGGTGGTATTTAACAGTGAAGTTTTTGTTTGTTTATTGATGAGTGATTTTAAGTGATGTTTTTGTTCAACCTTGTAGGCTTTGAGGATTTTGGACTGAAAAGCTATTGCAACAGACATCATGACTAGGCATACATATAGAGTACAATGCTTTAAATTTTTGTAATGTTAACTTTTTCCAAAGTGAAGAGCAAACACCAATTTGAGATGAGATATGTTGCAGAAATTGCATTAAAGTATTTGTTAATTCATTTTTGTTTAATTATGGGTGCTCGCCAAAGATGCAAGAGGTTGCACTTGCCCCAAAAGATTTACTAATCACTGTTCTTTTTTTTTGAATAAAGAATATAAACATGCTTGAATTGTATGTATAATTAAAAGGATGTTTATATTTTGCTCCATCATACTTTTCCCCTCCATCTAAAATCTTTTACAGCTGCCTATGCATTTAATGAATAATTTGTTGCTTTAAACATAAGCTTTATACATTAATTGGTTCAAATAATAGTTTGTAGTATAAAGGGATTCCCCAATTTTATTGCATACTTTATTTGCAGCTCAGGAGCCCAGTCCGAGGATGCCCGTGGATACTCTGCCTTCTACAATGGAAGTCACGTCACAGCGATGGTGGTCGATGGTAACAAGATATGGGACATCACATTTGAGTTCTACTTTTCCGAAGTGAACTGGACTAACTTTGCTGTCAGCTGGAGTGCAAGAAAGGGCCTAGATGTCTTTATTGATGGAAATGCAGAGGGTCTGTATTAATCCTTAATAGTCTAGTGCCACCCACAATGTTCCAAATTTCAGATGTCTTAAAAAATTGTAATAAAGCTTTTAATTATGTTTTCCAGTTGTTCAAAATAGAGAAATCTGTAAATGGTCAATCCAAGTTCCATACGAAATTTAAAACATTAATGACAAAGAAATTATATTATATGATTAAGAAGTAAAGGCTAATAACATCCAGCATTTTGCTGTTTTTTCAAGTGTAAAAAATGTCCATTATTTCCGATGATGATCACTTTGATTGACTTCACAGTGTTACGTTTCTTCTACAGCTTCGGTACCAATTGGAATACCAGTCATCCCTCCTCGACTGAATGACACATACACAGAGTTCCACCTTGGTAAGCGATCCGACAGAAAAGACGGATATTTGGGGGCAGTATTTGATGATGTTGCCATATGGATTTATTCCTTCGATCCAGAGGATCCAGATATTGGTAAAACGCTGAAAGGAGAAGAAACTCCGGATCAAGACATTGGTGAGGATTATTTAAAATTCTAACGGAAACTTAATTTAAGGCAGGGGCATAGGAAGGGTCACCTCTCAGGTGGGCAGAGCCTCCAAAATTTTCTGGTTACAAGTGAAAAATTACCCTGGTATATTAAGCTTCCATGAAACGTTGCTGCTAGCTAATCGGGGAAATCTCGTTCAATTTTCATGAAAATTTCTTAATTTGCGGGAAGCTTTTTTCAATTTTCAGGAATTTTTTTTTTTATTTTCACGAAAATTACATCATTTTCAGGAACTTTTGTCTTCAATTTTTCTCAATCTTTGGAAATGTTGCCAAATTTCATCAAAGTTTCCAATGATTTTACCAAATTGTTGTCCAATTTTACAACTTTTTTGCAATTTTATGTTGATATTTTACCTCCCAAGCAGGAGCAGGTGAAATCCTCCAAGAGATGGCAGCCTTCCCCCCATTTTCTATGTCTCCGATGTAAGGTGAACATTCAGAAAGATTTAGGCAACACCAAAATAAATTTGAGTAAAAGTTTGACATGTGTTTTAGGCTCTACACATGGGAATGTGCTTTTGAAATATTTTAATAGTAAAACCACACGTTGCTCCCCACCCTAACTGTCCTCTATCTCATGAAGCATGTGACACCCACACATCACTACCATGGCCAGTTTCAAAACCCTCCATAAACCCCCATAGCAGCAGCTCCACCAACCTTGCACATTAAGAATTGTTGGCCCTTAGACCCCTCCAACCAATCCACACCATTCAACCCCAGAGACTTCACAATTCATTGACTAGCAGCCAGGACAACACAGGGGTAATATATACCTTCTTATCTGACAGCATCTCCATAGTCTATTCACCGTTCACTTGTTAGCACCAACTACTGTTACACAGTACACAATAGGTCATTATCTGAAGCTCACGCCACATAACTGCTCTTCAGTGAAGCGAATCAGATTCATCCTTAGCTAAGCCTAAATAAGAAATATGCATTATATGCTTGGAAAGACTTTGTGCAAAACCCATTAATGATTGATGGACTATTCTCATAAAGATGGTTATTTCCTCATGCACATATAAATTCATTTAATTGAAATACCTAAATCTTACATTTTCTTTGGAGATCATATTTCTTCAACAGCATGTTATCTCTGCATTTTCTACTTCATAAACAAAATTAAATAGCCCACCACTTCCAACAACACCTTAAAGTGCTCTCTTACAAACTAACCTGTTTTTAACAGTTTCTTTCTTCTTTAGAAAGCCTTTGGCACATGTGACTCATGCTGTCAAAGTGACACCAGTGAAAACAAAAAGACAATGAACCAAGCTCATTATATAACTGCGATTTTGATATTGTTAAATCTCAGCCTCAGTATATTAAGAAGCGCAGCTGAAATACATTTGTGTTTGGAGAACGATATGCCACCAGTTACGAAATAAGCCACACCCACCATAGCAACGTGGTTACTAGGTGGAGTAAACAAACCTCAAATCCGCAATAGTGCATTACCAATGCATTGACATTTACATCTTCACGAGGCCTGCCACAATCTTGGATCCATTTATGGTTTTTAGCAAAAAGGATCAACAAAATTCAGTTTGCTAAGTGTTCTGGGTAACAGCAATCAGATTTACAAAGCCTGTACGTTTTATTCACCATTTTGCCGTCACTCAGTCTGTGTGCATAAATTTGTTTTCTACAGTAAATTGCATTGACTACATGAGCTCGCGCTGCTAGCTAGTTGTACCGTGTAGGATGTTTGCCCCACTTAGTTATGCAGATTTTGCTGCTAGGCAAATTCATTCAGTGATTTGTTGAAAAAGCTGTCAATTATCTAACTGAGACAGCTTAATTAGTACAGATCAAACACCTGTAAAAACCTGATGTTTTGTGAGATTAACTTTCTTTCTGTTTGCTTTTACAGAAGTGACAACTGATCACAAGGAGTTGGCGCAGGTAACGCCAAACACATGGAAACCACAATGTGATGTCATTCATGAGGCCGACTGTGCTCGCAACTTGATGGAACTTTTTGATATAGTAAGCACTGATTGACAGATGCCAGTGATTGATTAAATGATCGATCAATTCATTGACTTCACTAAATTCAGGAGCTCTGTCTGTAGATTATTGAGCCCTAGAGAATGGGAGTGACATCAAAATGTTCAGGAGAAAAGAAATTTGTGTAATTATGAAATGTCGTACACAAGACATACCTAATTAATTGAAAGATATATGTATTGATAGGAATATTTGATTTTTAAAGTATGCTTTTATTGAACTCTGTCTTCTTCTTTACAGCTGATTTTTGCTTCACCACTACCTATTCTTCTCATGGGTGAGATTTTCCCACCAAAATTTGGGGTTGGGGGAGGGGAAAAGTCACAAAATACAATACTGAAAGTGGGAGGAAAATCTTAAATCACACTAAGATAAAAAAAATTACCATACAAAAGATATACATAATGACAAAAAGATTCTGTATGTGGAGGGGGAGAGGGGGAGTTCTCCCCTTGCACTCCCCAAATCCTGTTAATGACTCTTCTTGCAGTTTTGTTTGCCTTCTCTTGAAACGCAAGATTTGTTAACACCACGAAAGAATTTAATCAATCAGTCGAAATGTTCAGGGAAGTTTTGTTTTTGTGTTTTCCTAAAATTTTCAGCCTGCAGTGTGTTTCACTTTCCCACTGAATAGGTCACACATCTCTCACACTTCCACCTACTTATTGGTGCCCCCAACCACTCTGCAATAATTACCACAATATTTTGACAGTTAATCATAGACCGCACACTCCCACCCTCTCCAGAGCCGCCCTCAACACCTTCAACTCCATTGCTGAGCTCTTCTGTAAGAATAACTCACTAACCTTTCTATACAAACACAACAGCATCTAATCCTCTCCTTTCCCTTCCTACCTTCAGCTTGCCAGACTATCTCCTTTCAACCTATTTTTACCTCTGATAATCTAATCTCGCTGGCACAATTTGACTATTGCTGTTAATGGTGCTGTTAAACCTCACTGACCAACCAACCATCCCACTGATCACATAAATGTTTAAGAATCATAGTTCATTTCTTGCTTCGATAAGGACCACATAATTGTAGGGTGCTCTTGTCATGTGATTTCATGATGTCATTCCCTCTTTTCTTCAGGTTAGCGATGAAAAATCCTTTGATGTAAATGCCACTATAAGTATCACTAATCGCCTCTGGAAACTGACCAATGAGAGACAGTTTTCCACAACTGCAGAGCTTGAATCTAGCATGAAGGTGCTGGATTCCATCTCTCGGGGCAAAATGGGCAAAGATATTGAGGAGGAAGATGCGTTGGACATTTACCTGGTAAGAAATTTTGATTTATCAAGATATGGATTAATTATTCAATTACCCATCGGTTTAGTAATGCATCAATAAAAAAAATCTGTGACGATCCAGCTGTGACGATCCAGCTGTGACGATCCAGCTGTGACGATCCAGCTGTGACGATCCAGCCGTGACGATCCAGCCGTGACGATCCAGCCGTGACGATCCAGCCGTGACGATCCAGCCGTGACGATCCAGCCGTGATGATCCAGCCGTGACGATCCAGCCGTGACGATCCAGCCGTGACGATCCAGCCGTGACGATCCAGCCGTGACGATCCAGCCGTGACGATCCAGCCGTGACGATCCAGCCGTGACGATCCAGCCGTGACGATCCAGCCGTGACGATCCAGCCGTGACGATCCAGCCGTGACGATCCAGCCGTGACGATCCAGCTGTGACGATCCAGCTGTTGACGATCCAGCTGTGACGATCCAGCTGTGACGATCCAGCTGTGACGATCCAGCTGTGACTGGGAATGAATTACTGCTGCATTAATAAAAAGTCCTGTCGAGCACTCAATGTTGTCTTCCGATGTGGACTTTGATCTTTAGATCTTTTGCATCAATGATCATTGTACAAACTTCCCCGCACAAAAGATTCTCTTTCTATCCGTGGGCAGGATTTGTACCCACCAAAAGTGGCCGGAAGGGAGGAGGAGGGGGAGGGGGTGTGAGTGAATCACAAGTGGGTGTAGGGGAAATCTCAAATTCATGCTAAGACACAAAAAATCACCATGCAAAAGATATAAATTCAAAAAAAATTGCTCTCCCAATTTGCTCTGCCTATGTTTTTGTCCCAAATGCTTGCTACTGTATATTGATTTGTTCATATTTCATAATTGGATGTAAAAAAGAATGGAAAAAGAAAACACTAAATAAACCCAATATTTTCTTATCCTTTCTTACTCAGACGGTTGCAGAGACTGTCAGCAATCTTTTAGAGGATGATGTCACGACTCTATGGACCAATTTATCTCTGGTACAGTATTAATAAGATTTCTTGTGTAAATGCCTCAACAATTTGGTAGGAAAAGAAGTCCTTGGTAGCTGAGGGGTTTGCACTCAAGCTGTGCATCATGCAATCGAGCTTTACTTCACTTCCTCGGTGCTTATATAGCGCAGAATGCCAAGGTTCACTGCTCTTTACAGAACAAAAGGAAACTGCATAACACAAATAATCCAACAATAAAGTAAAAACGTGCAAATAAAAGAGATGAACACAAAACAGTTACCATACATGCTGAAAGTGTTTCTCGAAGAGAAAAGTCTTCAGGTCTTTTTTGAACACATCATTGGAGGAACTGTTTCTGATTTTAAAGGGTAATGCATCCCACAGAGGTGGGCCAGCATGAGTTCAAAGCTTGGTTTCCTACTTTCTTTTTTGAAGGGAAAGTAACAAGTGTGAGTTTGTCAGTTGAGGATCTCAAAGGTCGGTTGGGATGATAAATTGTGAACATATCCTGAAAGATAAGATGGTGTAAGCTTGTGGAAAAATTTGAAGATATACATCAGAAGGCCAAAATGTACTCTTAAGATGACAGGGTAGCCAATGTTATTCAGCAAGTATTGGTGAAATGCGATGAACATAAGTGTAACACCCCGAGCTGCTTTGTTGTTCACTGTTCTCATGCGTAAAAGAGTGTGAATCTGCCCAATTAATGATTAAGACATTTATGTATGGGTTATATGTTTTTCCTTCCAATTAGCCTGATTTGCCACGAATCGATTGTGTCCAGCAAAGCGGACTACGTGTCAGACTGAAATGACTAGTGCATCAAGCCGCTTATTGTTTTGCATGTCCATCACTGCTGACAATCAAATTGTGACATGCACACAGATAACATTGTGGCATTGGTACTGTTCAGTTGAGCATGATTGGGGGTTTGTGAGAATGCTAATTAGCTTCTTTGCATAACATTGAAAATATTTGTATCTATGATATCTCTTATATTAAAGTGGGTGTGGGGATTTTGTTTACACAAATGATCATACAGTATAGGTGAAGAGCATTGTTCACACTTAATGGTGAGGTATAGTGTGCATATTAATTAGGTTATTCGTATGAAAATAGACTTTGCTGCAAAATGTTTGACCTGATATGAATAATATATATGGCAATTGAGACTTACTAACTTTACATTTCTTGTTTTGTTATAATATTGACATTCCCGACATGAGTGGCAATCAAAATGTTTGTCCAATTGCCATTAATAAAGCAAATAAGTTTCCTTGCTTCTAAAGGGGTTTAGGAAATGTAAACAATAAGTTGAATGTGGGGTAGAAGATGACATGATGATAAAGTAACTAAACGAATTAGGATGAGGGTGAGATTTCATGTGGGACAGGGTGGAATTGTATGTAGGGCAGGGTGGGGTGAGATGTTGGTCAGGATGTGTTGGCATGTTGGACAGGGTGGGTTGGCATATAGAAGAGGGTGGGTTGGCATGTGGAACAGGGTGGGTTGGCATGTGGAACAGGGTGGGTTGGCATGTGGAACAGGGTGGGTTGGCATGTGGAACAGGGTGGGTTGGCATGTGGAACAGGGTAGGTTGGCATGTGGGACATGGTGGGTCGACATGTGGGACAAAGTGGAATGACATGTGGAGTGTCATCTGGATTTCAGTTGTGACGGCATGTGGGTCATGCAAGTAGTGGAATGACATACAGTATCTGATTTTTAGGTGTGATTGCATGGAGTATAGGCATGGAATGACATTTGAGACAGGTTGGGATGGAATGTGGGACAGTCTGGAATATAACGGTGAAGGAATTTTCATCATTTAAAAATGTCTGGTGTGTCATACGTTAAGCAATATTGTTTCGCATAATTTTGTTTTAATCTTATTGTATATTTTTCATGTTGCTTGACTTTGCTTGACACACATATTTTTTTAAATTGGAAGTTGTATCACAATCCAGGATGTAGTTCTGAGAATATATAGGGGTTGGGTAGGGTACAGGTTAAAATAAGGACTTAATTACATTCTTTTATTGACATTGGCAAGTCCGGTCCTCTCCTATTGTTGTTCAATTGATATACCTAAGGTGTTTAAAGGTATAAAGACTGCTAGCTTTTACATGCTTTCTGAGTTACTGCATGGGTTAGGTAACCTTTTTTTTTTTTTTTTTTTGTGTCTTAAAGTATCTAGGAAAACTCAAAGATATATTAAAGCTGATAGTGCAAATGAAAATTTAAGTGCATCTTTCAAAGCTCAAGTAATTTGAAATCATCTGCCCCTGCTACCCAATATCTGTATATACTGCTCTCAATTCTCTATACTAGCTTTGAATATGCTGTCCTTCCAACAGCTCTTGTTCCCGTTTATTTTCCTCCTTCCCATGAGATAGGCAGGGTTTTTTGCTTAAATTTCCTTTAATGTTTTTGATTCATATTTTATTTTGCAGACAATGTATGGCATACCATCAATGATGCAGAGTCTGGAGAAAGTTGGTATGAAAGTGGCCAAAAAGCTTACTATGAAAGAGATATTCACAGGCTGCTCCATAAAGTATAGAACAGCTCATATTGGTAAATGTTTTGATAACCTCTGTTTTCATTATTGGTGAAATCCTCGTATAGCTGTACAACTTTGGCAAAATGTATTTCTTGTAATACAACTTTATTCCATTATTACAATCACTAAACATTTTAAGATTTTTTGATGATTTTATCAATTTGGTTTAAATAATTATTATAACTGAAAATATTATTGTTAAATTTTTGTGCAAAAAATTAAATTTTAGTTTAAGAATAAAAAGCATTAATGAAAAATGATAATCTAAAAAATGCATAGAAAACTTACTTTATTAAACTCTATATAGCAAGCAGTTTACCGCTTTACTAGGATTTTTTCTCATTATTTTTCATAGATTTATAAACAATGTGGGTAATTTTGTCTGTATTTCTCCATAAAGCATAATTCTAATAACATTATATAATAATAATACTTTAGCACTTATCTATTCAAGTATACATGATTAAAGCGCTATACAATGGGGAACTCAAAGCAGCAATCAGTAAACCTATACTAGTATAAAAGTCTTTCCATTTTTTGTTTGATTCATAACATCTTAAGTGTTCCTTTGTTCAATATATTTGTTTGTTGATGCCTCAAGTACAGATATGATCATATAAGTGATTTAGAGCATCAATATTGAGTGCATATCTCAGCCAAGTAGTTTAAAAGCATATAGGCAACAAACAAGCATAATGGAAAAGCTATCGTTTTTCTTGGGCACTCTCAAAGGCACACATCGAATTTGATCAAAATCCATTCTCTACTTCTTGAGATATATTGACAAGCGCTCAAATACAGGCAAAACCACAAATTAGTTAAATCCATACTCTAGCCATGAAGGCCCATCAGGCCAGTGCTTAACCCCTCTTTCTTTGATGCAAGCAGATGGGAGCATTTGACTTACCCCCTGGACCCCAATCCATCCCGAGTTAATTCTTCATCAATGCCGCATTTAACAGTAGACTTGACAGAAAAAAAGTAGATTAAAGTGTCTTGCTCAAGGACACGAAGCAGGAATTGTATCAGAATCAAACACAGTACCTTTGAAATACAAGTTTTGACTATCTACCACTGAGCCACTGCATTGAGACAAGCTCACAAATGCAGGTGAAGCCATACATAACCAGCACTCAGAAAGGGAGGACTTGTACTAGTATAACCTTGGTCCAACTTTGTTGTCATAGTGAGCTAGCAGGGGTAAGCTGGTAGGGTGAGCTGGTAGGGGTTGGCTGGAATGGGTGAGTTTGTAGACATGGGCTGGTAGGGGTGAGCTGGTATAAGTGGGATGAGCTGTTAAACGTGGGCTTGTAGGATGAGCTAGTAGGGGTGGACTGGAAGGGGTGAGCTGGTAGATGTGGTCTGGTAGGGTGAGTTGGTAGGGATGAGCTGTTATGGGTGGGGCTTGTTAAGTCATCTTAGCAAGGAAAGAGGTAGCCAACTATTCTATGATCACATGTTGTTTTCTTTGCTGTTGCAGTTACATGCATGGATAGATTTCCTGTTCGATCCTTTGAGGAGCAAGGTTCGCACTCTACCATCACCCCGTGAAACCAATTCTACCAGAACGTTTTCGGGCAATGTTACCACTTCATCAGATTTGGAGGAAATGAACAGTACCATAACCTTACCAAAGAATTTATTCAGATTCACAAAAAAAGGTCAGACATTAATCAAATTGTTTATTGATTTTATCATTTTTAACAAAATAGAATTAACAGCATTTGGTGCTTGCATAGCATAGCATTATGAATGAATTACAACAACAGAAAATATACTAACAAGAATGAAACAGCATACTTTAAAGGAATATTTCCATGGATTTTTATTTTTTCATATATGACAGAGAAAATTTTTGGAAACAAAGTGGTAAAAAAACTATGTTAATATCTTAGTCCATTTAGAAGTTACAACATTTTTACTTTTTTTTAATTTGGACAAAAGTGACTGATTGGCAACATCTGGGATGTCATAGAGACAATTTCAACAAAATGTCTTTTGTATTTCTTTAAAAATGATTTGGATTTTTGTTATCATAGTACATGTAAATGTGATGTACACCAAGAAAAACACATGTTTTCTTGTTAATTATATATTTCAACCTATCTCTATAATGAACCAAAAATGCTGTTCGATAATGTAAACAAGGTGTAATTAAATTTTAAGAAATACATAAGAACTGTGCTGGCATTGCCTTGAAGACATCACCAAGCTTGAAAGACATATACTGTACGAGGTATTTTTAAGAACATTTTTCTACTCTTTAAATTGTTATATT
This sequence comes from Chiridota heheva, assembly GCA_020152595.1. Taxonomy (NCBI): domain Eukaryota; kingdom Metazoa; phylum Echinodermata; class Holothuroidea; order Apodida; family Chiridotidae; genus Chiridota; species Chiridota heheva. Next base: position 776,641 of record JAIGNY010000121.1, on the reverse strand, counting down.
TTCTAAACGGAATAAGATATTACATAGTTTTTTCACCACTTTGTTTCTATAAATTTTCTCTATCATATATGAAAAATGAAAATCCATGTGAATATTCCTTTAAGCTGCAGTGCAGGAGACTTGAAACGAAACAATGCTTAACAGGGTCAGACCACCTTGAAATGTAAAAAAACAATGAAAAAGGAACAAATAGTAATAGTTTGAATTACAATGTACATATAAACTTTTGACACAGCGTAAGTAAGCATTTATCACAACCCCTCACATCCCGTATCCATGCCTCACCCCTATCCCCTAACCACACTTTATTTAATTACAATAAAGTCAGGGGAAAATATAGAAAAGTTGTTGTTGTAAGTCATATGATGATTGTTGTGAAGGTTTTGTTGTGTTTATTAAGTTTACAGAAATGAAATATGAGACATGGAAGAATAAATTAAAAACAGAAATGTGAAATGGATTTTTGTTGATTAAAAAGAGTGCAATTGATGCAATGTATTCAGTTTATATTCATTTCAATGTTTTAATATATACTCCATATTACTTGCACTTAAATGGAATTAGAGGTTCTTAATTCAGAATAATTGGAATTTTTGTAAAAATAATTCCCCTATTTTAATCTGCAGCTTTAATGTATATATTGCTTTTTTATCTCTTTGAAAGATTGGTAGGTCTAAGTGTTTTTGTTTGTTTTTTTCACCACCCACAACCTCTCTCGTGTAGACAAAGTCCATATTACCCATCTTAGAATAAGTCTCACTCACTCCCACCTTCATATTGGCTCCCCTCAACCCCTCTGCAACAATTGCCATTGCACCCTCACAGTCCATCATGTTCTCCTTGCTTTCCCCCGTACAACCTTTACAGAGCTTCCTCGGTCCCCACAACTCAATTGACGAGTTTTTCCAGAAAAACCCTCCCCATAAAATTATCTCCTTCCTTCATCATGCTTCCCTCTACAACCATATTAAGTCCTCCTCTCCCACCCCCTTCTCTCTACTTTTTTTTTTACCCCTGCACCTCGTCTCTCTATCCCAGCTTTCAGACCTTATTTCTCGTGTTTCTCTCAAAATCCCCCTGTTTTCTTTCCTTCCTACCTCTAGAATGATCTAACCTCTCGGACACAAATTGACCCTCGTTGTTGTAGTGCCATTAAGCCCCCTCAAACAAACAAACATTTCAGTATTGAAGAATATGGAATGTTAGCTACACTGTTATGCTTTGTTTGATCTACTTCACCTTTCTTTCAGGTGAAACTGGGACATTTCTTTTTCTGTGTATAACAACCTTCAAGATGCTTTGGTCTCTAACATGACTGAAAAGTAAGTTTTTATTTTCAATTATTATCAGTGGCTTGGCAATGAGAGTAGAAAACTAGCATAGGGTCTGCACCCACTTAGCCTGAATTAATAAAATTTGAATTAATTTTTTGTATTTACTAGAGCAATTATCCCAATAATACTCTCATATGCTTAATTGTAGCTTTGCATCAAAGAATCTAGAAATGTACAATGAATGTAAATGAAAAAGTACAGACCTTTTTAAATCTGAATCAGCAATTTTCCGATAATTAATATAAATAATGTCACATGGCTGAGAGTCACGTGTCAATAATGGACCATTCGTATACTGGAGGGATCTTATTGATCAATAAGATACTGGAGGAATCTTGGTCGTCTGCACAATTCACGCACAGTATGGGAACAAGCGTTTGAAAAAATGTTTTCAAGCGCATATTCATACGTGCGTTATGCATTAAGAAAATACGCGCGCCTGTTGCTGCTTACAGTTTTTTTCCTCCAACCTGCACCTGATTGGTTGGGAAACGTTCCCCCAGCATTTAAATTGTCGAACTACAGAAGAAATCACGTTTGGCTAAACTCGGTTTGAAAGGTCTATATCATGTAGCAAATGTAACAAGTTCTATATTAGTTTTAAAAAATCATTAAGATCCGCCGAGGAGCATTAAGAATTTTAACCCTTAGACCCCTCCTGATGAATTAACCATTCTTACGAGGAATGGTCCATCAATCATTCATGGGTTTTGCACAAAGTCCTCCCAAGCATATAATGTATATTTCTATTTAGGCTCCGCCAAGGACTAATCTTATTCGCATCACTGAGCAGCAGCTATGTGGCTTGAGCCCAAGATGAATGACCTATTGTGTACAGTGTAACAGTAGCTGGTTGCTAACAAGTGAACTGTGAATAGACTATGAAGATGTTGTCTTTTAAGAAGGTATAGATTACCCTTGTGTTGTGTATGGTGTAACAATAGCTGGATGCTAGTCAATGAATTGTGAAGAGTCTCTCGGGTTGAATGGTGTGGATTACCCCTGATTTTTAGAAAATTGGGGGTGTCGGGTTGGAGAGGTCTAAGGTCCAAAAATTCTTAATGTCCAACCCGACACCCCCTATTTTCTCAAAATCAGGGGTATTCCACACCATTCAACCCAAGAGACTCTTCACAATCAATTGACTAGCATCCAGCTATTATTACACATACACAACACAGGGGTAATCTATACCTTCTTAACTGACAATATCTTCATAGTCAATTCACGGTTCACTTGTTAGAAACCAGCTACTGTTACACTGTACACAATAGGTCATTCATCTGGGGCTCAAGCTACATAACTACTGTTCAGTGAAGTGAATCAGATTAGTCCTTGGTGGAACCTAAATAAAAAATATACATTATATACTTGGGAGGACTTTGTGCAAAACCCATGAATGATTGATGGACCATTCCTTGTAAGGATGGTTATTTCATCATGAATAAGAGTTTGAATTTTGAAACTAGCATTAAGTTCTTTTGAGTTATGGCTGATCAAGTTGGATCAAGTTTTCCATTCAAGCTAAATTTTTGATGTATGACCGGGCAGACAGCTTAAAATCTTTATGTAATTCTTTTAATTAATTTCCTAAAAATGGTGGGAAAGTCTATCCCACTAGAATTTGATTGGAGGTTTGAAAGATTCAACAACCTTTGTCGGAATTTGCTCAACACTTCAAAATACATCTTTGCATAAAAATGTGCATATTAATGCCTGAGATTTCAAAGTGCTATTGAGTGGTCATGTTTTGACTGATTTCTATGATTTTTCATGGTTTACTGTAGAATTTAAAGGAATTTAGCTAATGTTGCCTCTACACATCCTTATACATTTAAGGAATTCACAATACAAATATCTGTAGTTTTTTAAACGTAGAAATATCTATTGTTTTAAATGTAGAAATATCTTGTATTAAACAGAAATATCTATGTTTTAAACATAGAAATATCTATTGTTTTAAACAGAAATATCTTTTGTTTTAAACATAGAAATATATTTTCTTTTAAACATAGAAATATATTTGTTTTAAACAGAATTATTTATTGTTTTAAACATAAAAATATATATTGTTTTAAACAGAAATATATATTGTTTTAAACATAGAAATATCAATTGTTTTAAACAGAAATTATTTTGTTTTAAACAGAAATATCTATTGTTTTACACTTAAAAATATCTTTTGTTTAAAACAGAAATTTCTATTGTTTTAAACATAGAAATATCATTTTAAACATAGATATATCTATTGTTTAAGACTAAAGTTGTATTAAACCTAATATGAAAAAGATATGTGAAAAAATACCATCTCATTTTTTATATCATTACCAACTTAAAAATGCATGATTTTTAAGAAAGGTATTAAACATTGTTTGCATAATTCTTGCATTTCTTTTCAGAATTGCAGTGCCAATAGATCAAACAGCCAAGGTGTCCAGTCACATTCTGTCCTTCTCTGTCAATCCGCCTCTCGAAAAAGTTCTCCACAATCCAGTCATTCTGGAGCTAGAGTACTTTGAGGTAATATTGGTTTTGTTCAGTTTACTTGCAGCATTAAAACCAGATGGTTGTGGCAATGCTTTAACACTTTGAATAATCAACATTGAATCTTATATTTGGTTATAATTGTGTGTGTACCTGGAACCTTGACATAAGCATATGGTTTGGGGAATCTGGGAAAATTTCCCCCACCAAGAAAGTATCAAAACCAAAAATATGGTCATCAGCATAATATTTTGGTAAAACTCATATCATAATTGAATGAACAAAAAATGTTACATAAAATAAGAAAATCTTATTTTGGCAAAAAACTCTTGCCACTTAAAAAAAGGAAGGCCTTGCTCTTACACCTTTAGGTATGATCATACAATCTTGGACAAAAGTTTGTGGGATGCTCTGCTTCTCCCCTCTTCAAAACTATCAGTTATATTTCTGATATATCTGATAAATATTGCCATCTTCGTGAAGGACCATTTATTTTGATTAGCAATGGACAAGGTTGAAGGGAATTAGGGGAAGGAGATAAACACATACGAAGCATTATCTTTGAGAATACAGAGGAATAGCGCTTAAATATCCTAACAATTTTGTATGGGATTGTAGGGCTTAATATATAACTCTTTATACTGAAGTCACTGTACAAATGGCACTTCTCCACAAGCTTGATGCATTGATTTTATCAAGATACTCTCCTTAGCAACACTGGTGTAAATTATTTTGATGCCTATGTAGAGGTGCAGTTGCTATGAAGTCATGCTCATATGCGAATTGTTCCAAGTTCCATTCCGTCGCGAGCACTGAATTGTGTCCTCGAGCCAAGAATTGTGTCCTTGAGCACTGAATTGTGTCCTTCCCCTTTGTATTGTGTCCTTTAGCACTGAATTGTGTCCTTCCCTTTTGTATTGTGTCCTTGAGCACTGAATTGTGTCCTTGAGCACTGAATCGTGTCCTTGAGCACTGAATTGTGTCATTGAGCACTGAATTGTGTCCTTAAGCACTGAATTGTGTCATTGAGCACTGAATTGTGTCCTTGAGCACTAAATTATGTCCTTGAGCACTGAATTGTGTCCTTGAGCACTGAAATGTGTCATTGAGCACTGAATTATGTCCTTGAGCACTAAATTGTGTCCGTGAGCACTGAAATGTGTCCTTGAGCACTGAAATGTGTCCTTGAGCACCGAATTGTGTCCTTGAGCACTGAAATGTGTCATTGAGCACTGAATTGTGTCCTTGAGCACTAAATTATGTCCTTGAGCACTGAATTGTGTCCTTGAGCACTGAAATGTGTCCTTGAGCACCGAATTGTGTCCTTGAGCACTAAATTGTGTCCGTGAGCACTGAAATGTGTCCTTGTGCAAAACTTTTAACTAGCTCCAGTCCACTCAGCTGTAAATTGAGTACCGGCACTGCTGGGGAGTTAACCTGCAATGGACTGATGTCCTATCCAGCGGAAGTCATGTGCTCTTATCCACTTGTGTCAAGGAAACGGGATAAGCTGATGGGCATTTATAGTCCGAGTACAGGTTTATGTCCAAAAAGTGTCATTTCTGTTCTTATAAGTGTTTGATCTTTTTGTGCTGTTTTTATCAGCTCGTCATGTTCATATTTTACAATTATCAACAAAACTTTTGAATTGCTGTTTTATCACAAGGAAATGAAAAATATACCTTAATCACAAACAAGGAATTAAATTAATATCCAGAGAGTTAGAATAAACATTCATTTTTTTTTTTTTTTAAATCTTTCAGGTAGAAAATGGATCTGCTCATGAAAAACTAGTGTGTGGTTTTTGGAACTTCAGTAGCAAGTAAGTTCATACTAACTCCTATAATTCTTGATTATTTGCACCTTTTTCTGTACCAAATGATAATTATACTTTAAGATCAGATAGGGAAACTTCAAGGTATGCTGAAATAGGAATTGCAATCTCAATTAGCAAAGAAGCAGCCAAAATGTTACCGTATTTGATGTGGTAAATAAGCACCCAGGGCACTTACGAAAAAATTGAACCACCTTTTACCGCCTAATTTTCTTCTTAATAAGCGCCCATGCTAAATCTTGTTTCCTCGTTGAAAGACAGGAATAATAATTACCGTGCTGTATCAACCCTGGCTCAAAACTTTTCTCTGATAGTCTCTGAAAATTTTGGCTAGGACGCTGTGTTTGGGGTTCATGGCTAAATATTTGCGAACACATTACCAACTAAAGTCTCCTGTTGTTCTGCTAACAATAATGGTGTATGCCTGTTGAATCAATCTAGCAGTCACTCACTTTTATTGGCTGTTTTTCATACTGTCATATTGCTTACTACACTCACTGTGTACCAAAAATGTACCAAATGGAAAATAAAATTAAAATATTAAAGATAAAGCATTTATTAATATTGGGATATGTTATAAGTCAAACAGATCACAGAAAGTGTCGGATGGACGCTTATTAGAGCATGGGTGCTTATTACATCAAATATGGTCCTTTAAATTATATTTAATTTACTGATAGAAATGGAACAGTGTAATAAACTTATATGTTGTGCAATGGTTAAAGAAGGCTTTTGTATAACAAAATATACACACAATTGGGATCAAAATGACTCAATATTATCATGTGCACTGGGTTTGACCAAGCGCCAAGTACCTTGGTTCCTTTTCATAGGTTTTTGTGGTAATACCAAGGCACCAAGGAAGATGATGGATCAGTAAATCACCTCCAAGAAGAAGGGCACATATAATTAGCGACAGGGCTGTGGGGTGGCGACATGGCCTCTTATCCAAAAAGTGGTGGGGGACAATAGGCAAATTTTCCTAAAAATGTACAGATTTTTTTAAATTTTACTGAAAAGGAGGGGGGGTGGGGACATGTCCCTCTGTCTCCCCCAACCCAAGAATTACGGCCCCGATTAGCAAAAAATAAATAAGGGAAATAATTGTACACCTATGTTGCATTTAGAAAAAAAAGTTTATTTATATATTTTTCTTGTTTATTTTAAGTGAGGATACCAAAGGATCGTGGGATACGGGTGGATGTGAAATGGCGGGCAGGAATAAGACCCACATACAGTGCGAGTGTAATCATTTGACCCACTTTGCCCTGGTCATCTATCCTTATATTCCAGTGGTAAGTTCGTTTGGTATGGTGCATCCTTACATCACTTTTCACCATTTAGATGATTATTTGACCTTTATACACAGTCTTGTTCTATTTGCAGCCGGCAGCTGAACCTGATCCTTCTTTTAAAGTAATATTCCTTTGAATTTTTGTTTTCATGTCAATGATAGAGGACTATTTAAAGAAACATATTGGTGAAAAAACCAAGTTGATGTAGAATTCCATTTAAGAGTTGATTACATTTAACCAGTGTGTTGAAAAGTGATCTAGCTGTGTAAAGCGTGTTGTTTTACTTGCAGATCCAAGACAATACTTATATATTGAATTAATTGCCTCTGTCCAAATAAAATAATCAGTTGTATTTAATTGATTAATAAATAAATGAGGTAAAAAAAAATGATTTTCAATTATCTATAGTATAATTTTAAGCTGGATTTTTGTCTGCTTTATAAAATCAACAAATTCTAGACATGAATTAGTTAAGAAGAATGCAAAATTTGTAGCTAGAATCATAGAGCAATTTTTTTTTTCCCCTTCTTATCAGGTTCCGAATCCTCACCATCCACGAATTGCTATACTCGCTTGCGTCATCTTTGCACTTGGATCCATATTTCTGGTTCACTTGTTCATCACTTTTGCAAGATTTGTGTAAGTACAGTATATCCTAAGGTAGTATGGTAGTACAACAGACAAGGCTTTTGTATTGTCAGAAATGATCAAATAAAGGAATGTATTTTTGTGTATCTTGATATAATTGTCACCTAAAAAGTTAAGCTTATGAGAAAGAGCATTCAATTTTAAGAACAATTTCTACAATATTAAAAGATAATAACAAGAAGCTGCAACTAAGGCTAAAATGATTGAATTATAAGAGAAAATTGCTAACGATGTTGTAAAAATCAGTCAATCATTGACCATCTTAAAGCTTTTTGAACTTTGGAGCAACAAAATTAAAATTTGTACGGCAATTGGTGATTGATGACTTGGTAACCTTGGTATTGCCTTTGTAAATTTCCTACACATTCATATTAATTTTTGAAGGGATGCAATAAATTCTGCCCAAAAGTTGACAGAAATTTACAGAATTACTTCAAGGCCTTGAGCTTTCCACCCAAGGTGATGTAACCTTGATTGGATAAGGTGATCTTGATTGTGTGTGCAATGCAGGTGGGTTGACTTAATGAAGATGTGTGTGCAATGCAGGTGGGTTGACTTAATGAAGATGTGTGTGCAATGCAGGTGGGTTGACTTAATGAAGATGTGTGTGCAATGCAGGTGGGTTGACTTGATGAAGATGTGTGTGCAATACAGGTGGGTTGACTTAATGAAGATGTGTGTGCAATACAGGTGGGTTGACTTAATGAAGATGTGTGTGCAATGCAGGTGGGTTGACTTAATGAAGATGTGGTGGGTTGACTTAATGAAGATGTGCAATGCAGGTGGGTTGACTTAATGAAGATGTGTGTGCAATGCAGGTGGGTTGACTTAATGAAGATGTGTGTGCAATACAGGTGGGTTGACTTAATGAAGATGTGTGTGCAATACAGGTGGGTTGACTTAATGAAGATGTGTGTGCAATGCAGGTGGGTTGACTTAATGAAGATGTGTGTGCAATGCAGGTGGGTTGACTTAATGAAGATGTGTGTGCAATACAGGTGGGTTGACTTAATGAAGGTGTGTGTGCAATACAGGTGGGCTGACTTATTGAAGGTGTGTGTGCAATACAGGTGGGTTGACTTAATGAAGGTGTGTGTGCAATACAGGTGGGCTGACTTATTGAAGATGTGTGTGCAATGCAGGTGGGTTGACTTAATGAAGATGTATGTGAAATACAGGTGGGTCGACTTAATGAAGGTGTGTGTGCAATACAGGTGGGCTGACTTATTGAAGGTGTGTGTGCAATACAGGTGGGTTGACTTAATGAAGGTGTGTGTGCAATACAGGTGGGTTGACTTAATGAAGATGTGTGTGCAATGCTGGTGGGTTGACTTAATGAAGATGTGTGTGCAATACAGGTGGGTTGACTTAATGAAGATGTGTGTGCAATGCAGGTGGGTTGACTTAATGAAGATGTGTGTGCAATGCAGGTGGGTTGACTTAATGAAGATGATGACGACCTCCAAGAAGAACTAGCTAACCAACATGTTACCGAAGCCCGTCGTCTCGTTCTAAACAGAGACGGAGCCGAAACTCCCACCAACACCATATTTCTCACTTTCGCAACTCCAACTCTCCCCTCCCACATCATTGCCGGCTACCTGAGAATCCAGGTCGCCCCTTATATTCCTAACCCTTTACGTTGCTACAATTGTCAGAGGTATGGCCACGGGAAGAACTCCTGCCACAGCCAAGCGCTGTGGTAACTGCGGAGCCCCGGACCATGACAACACCTCCTGCACCAACCCCCACTCTGCACAAATTGTGACGGTAAACACTCAGCAAAACCATCCCTCCTTCTCGAAAGACTGTCCCACCTGGCTTCAGGAAAACAAATAACAAAACTTAAAACCCTTAACCCCAACATAACCTACCCTGAGGCCAGGAAACAATTCCTCGCTCCTTAACTCCAAGCCTTCCTACTCAAACGTAGTCTCCTCTAACTCTAATTCTGCCCCCAAACACAACTAACACAACAAAAACTAACTCCCATGCCCAAACCGACCTCACCTGGCTCTTCTTACCTAGTCCTAAGCCCATCACCATTTCCAACAACCCAATCACACCCAATACCCACACCACCTCCACCACCACTTCTCTCCTCAACCCCCTTCCTACTCTAAAGCCCCTACCGCCCCTACACCAACTCCACTAATACCTTCATACATCAAGCTAAAACCAGCCAAGCAAACAACCAACAAACCAACAAATCAACCAGCAAACAACCAACCAAAAACAACCAATCAACAAACAACCTATCAACAAACAACCAATCAACAAACAACCCACCTCCCAAACCCACACTGAAGAGAGTATGGATTGTTGATTACGAACACATCGATCATACTTCTCGCCCAATTTTCAAAAACAATCGCTCCCAAAGAAACAAATCCAAAGAAAAAACAAGCGAACTCAGACCCAGCAGATCTTCCTCCAGATAACCCCGCCTCCTTTATGGCATACACCACAATCAATTACAATAACACCCACAACATCATACAATGGAACATTAGGAGCCTTAAGGCCAATTCTGAAGAAATCGACCTTCTGGCCTCCACCTTCAACCCGGTCGTCTTCTGCCTACAAGAAACTTTCTTGAAAACCACGGACCATTACTCCCTTAACAACTTTGCTTGCTATCACAAACATCAAGTGGATGCTGACAGGGCCTGTGGTGGCGTCTCCATTCTCGTTAGACACGATATCCCACACAGCCCTGTTCGTGTGCACACCGACCTTCAGGCCATCTGTATTTCTATCTCCCTCCACAAAACTTTCACTCTCTGCAATATCTATCTCCCTCCCAACACCAACATTCAACCAACCAGCCTTAACAACCTCATCTCTCAGCTTCCCACCCCCTTCATCCTTCTTGGTGACTTCAACGCTCACAACCCTCTGTGGGGCTCTAATACCACCACCCCTAGAGGCAAGTTCATCGAAAACGCTCTCCGTCAGCACAGCCTGTCCTTACTGAACACTAACTCCCGACCTACCTTCATCCTGCCACAGGCTCTCTCACCTGTATTGACCTGTCTATCTGTTCCCCTAACCTCCTCCCCTGACTTTAGTTGGAGAGTCACTGCTGACCTCTGTGGTAGTGATCATTACCCTCTTCTTATACACTCCAATCTTCAAATCCCCACTGAGCACACCCCAACTGGAACCTCGACAAGGCTGACTGGTCCCTTTTGAAACCCTCTGTGACTCACACCTCTCCCCATCTTCTTGAGGATGAGGATCCCATGTCTAACTTCAGTAATATCCTTATCAACATCGCCACCTGCTCAATTCCCAAAACCTCCAAACCCCAAATCATCCCCCCAACCCCTGGTTCTCAGATGACTGCAAAACCGCCATCAAGAACAGGAAAAGAGCCCTCAGGAACTTTAAAACTAACCCGACCACCCATAACCTTAACCTCTTTCGCATCAGCCGTGCCAAGGCCAGACGCACTATCAAGGACAGTAAAACCAACACTTGGAACAACTTTATCTCTTCTCTCACCACCAACACCCCCACTAAGAAGATTTGGAGAATGGTTAACAGCTTCCACGGCAGAGTAGGCAAATCTTCCATCTCCCATCTCTTGGAATGGAGACCTTCTCACCGCAAAAAAAGACATCGTTGACCACCTCGCCGCCTCTTTCAGCAACATCTCGGCCTCGACCAACTACTCCAATGCTTTCAAAATCAAAAAGCTTGCGATGAAGCCCGGAGAATCACTTTTCCCTCTGACAACTCCAAAGCTACAACACCCCTCTCACTCTTTCTGAATTAAACCAAGCCATCAGCGACGCTGGCTGCACCTCCAAGGGCCCAGATAACATCCCCTATCAGTTTCTGAAACACCTCCCCATCAAAGCCACCACTACCCTACTCACCATCTTCAACCACATTTGGTCCTCACACTCCTTTCCCCTATCTGGAGGACAGCTATTGTCATCCCCGTCCTTAAACCGGGAAGGATAGCACCGTCCCCACCAGCTACCGACCCATCGCCCTTACTTGCTGTCTCTGTAAAATTATGGAAAAGATCATTAATCAGAGACTAAACTGGTTCCTCGAGACCAACAGAATCCTCTCTCCTCACCAAAGCGGCTTCCAAAACGTCGCAATACCTAGACCAGTTAATTACGCTCGACACCGCTATCCGGGAATCCTTTGCAAAAAGGAACACCTCATTGCCATATTTTTTGACCTCGAGAAAGCTTTCGACACTACTTGGAAATACGGCATTACCCGGAAACTTCACACCATTGGCCTCAGAGGCCACCTCCCCATCTTTATTCAAAACTTCCTCTCACCCAGGCAGTTCCAAGTTCGTATTGGCCACACCCTCTCCAAGCCGTACCCCAAGAAGAGGGCGTCCCCAAGGCAGCATCCTCTCCCCACTCTCTTCAACCTGAGCATTAATGACATCGGGAATGACCTTGGCCCCAGCATCAAACGTACCCTCTCGTGGATGACTTCACCATCTTCTACTCCTCCCTAGCTTTCCTATTGTTGAAAATAGGCTTCAAACCAGCCTCAATCAGCTGCAAGTCTGGAGCAACAATAACGGTTTTAGATTCTCCAAAGACAAGACAGTCTGCATGCACTTTTGTCATTTCAACAACCTCCACCCCAACCCGAACTTTGTGCTCAATGGGAATCGCATCCCTAAAGTTGAAAACACAAAGTTCCTTGGTCTAACTCTAGACCCCAAGCTCACCTACAAGCCACATCACCAACCTGAAACTAAAATGCAATAGCTCCCTCAACCTCCTCCGACTGCTCTCAACACTACTTGGGAGCGAACCGCTATGCTCTCCTCAAAATTTTCAGGCTCACCATTCGTGCCAAGCTTGACTATGGCAATATTGTTTACTGTGTCGCTCACAACTCATACCTCAACCACATTAACACCATCCAAAATGAAGCCCTCAGGCTTTGTCTAGGAGCCTACAGGACCTCCCCAATCACTAGCCTTCATGTTGAAGCCAACGAACCCCCTTTCTACTTAGATGTAAAAGCTTAGCCTCTCCTATGCTTTTAGAGTCCTCACCAACACCCAGAACCCTGTTTACAACCTCATTAGGTACCCCAATTTCTCCTCCCTCTTTGATAGGACTAAAACCCTATCGCCCCCTTCAGCTTACGCATTAAATCAGACCTCTTTCAACTTGGCATCAACCCCGCCACTCTCGCGGCACCTATTCCTGGCCCACTTTTCCGCCTTGGGCCACCCCTCTTCCTTCTGTCCACCTAGACCTCTCCACTTATAACAAATCTCAAACTCACCCTAATCTCTTCATCAATCTCCACAACCAAATCAAAGACCAACTCTCAAATTACACTCCATCTATACTGATGGCTCCAAGGAAGGCAACAAGACAGCTGCTGCTGCCATCATCAAGACATCACCCTCAGTAGCAGACTTCCTGACCACTCATCCATCTTTTCAGCCGAGGCTAAGGCCATTCTCCTCGCCCTCAACTTTATTGAGTACTCTCCTCTTAGTCACTTTGCCATTTTCTCTGACTCAAAGGCTGTTCTTACTTCATTACTCAATCTTAAATGGGATAACCTCACCTGCCACCTCCTCCTCCGAAACTCTTTTCTCCCACCCTCTGCAGGAAAAGTGTTCTTTTCTTCTGGATACCCAGCCATGTTGGCATCCCTGGCAATGACAGGGCTGATACAGCCGCTAAGCTTGCCCTTAACCTCCTCCCTTCCCCTTTTCCCAAAACCCTCTCTGACATCAAACCGCTTATCGCTTCTCTTGTTCGTGACCGCTGGCAAACCTTATGGAACTTCCAAATTGATAACAAACTCCATGTTATCCAGCCCACAATCGATCAAATCCACCATTAACAACCTTTCTCGTATCGACAACGTTCATATTACCCGTCTTAGAATTGGTCACACCCACCTCACTCACTCCCACCTCCTTATTGGTTCCCCCAACCCCTCTGTAACAATTGCCACTGCATCCTTACAATCCATCACGTTCTCCTTGCTTGCCCCCTGTACAACCTTCCCAGAGCTTCTCTCGCTCCCCACAACTCAATTGCTGAGTTCTTCCAAAAAAATCCTCCAGATAAAATAGTCTCCTTCCTCCAGCATGCATCCCTCTACAATCATATTTAATCCTCCTCTTCCACCCCCCTCTCTACTCTGTTTTTAGTTTTACCCATGCACCTCCTCTCTCGATCACAGCTTTCTGGCTTTTGTTCTTGAATTTCTCTCATTCCTCCCCTGGTCTCTTTCCTTACTACCTCTAAAATGATCTGACCTCTCAGGCACAATTTGACCTTCGTTGTCGTGGTGCCGTTAAGACCTCATCAAACAAACAAACAAACATAATGAAGATGTGTGTGCAATGCAGGTGGATTGACTTAATGAAGATGTGTGTGCAATACAGGTGGGTTGACTTAATGAAGATGTGTGTGCAATGCAGGTGGGTTGACTTAATGAAGATGTGTGTGCAATGCAGGTGGGTTGACTTAATGAAGATGTGTGTGCAATGCAGGTGGGTTGACTTAATGAAGATGTGTGTGCAATACAGGTGGGTTGACTTGATGAAGATGTGTGTGCAATACAGGTGGGTTGACTTAATGAAGGTGTGTGTGCAATACAGGTGGGCTGACTTATTGAAGGTGTGTGTGCAATACAGGTGGGTTGACTTAATGAAGGTGTGTGTGCAATACAGGTGGGCTGACTTATTGAAGATGTGTGTGCAATGCAGGTGGATTGACTTAATGAAGATGTGTGTGAAATACAGGTGGGTCGACTTAATGAAGGTGTGTGTGCAATACAAGTGGGCTGACTTATTGAAGGTGTGTGTGCAATACAGGTGGGTTGACTTAATGAAGGTGTGTGTGCAATACAGGTGGGTTGACTTATTGAAGATGTGTGTGCAATTCAGGTGAGTTGACTTAATGAAGATGTGTGTGCAATACAGGTGGGTTGACTTAATGAAGATTTGTGTGCAATACAGGTGGGTTGACTTAATGAAGGTGTGTGTGCAATACAGGTGGGCTGGCTTATTGAAGGTGTGTGTGCAATACAGGTGGGCTGACTTATTGAACGTGTGTGTGCAATGCAAGTGAATTGACGTATTAAAGGTGTGTGTACAATGCAGGTGGATTGACTTATTGAAGGTGTGTGTGCAATTTAATTACCTCCACCGACAAAGTTGGACGGAGGTTATGTTTTTGCCTGCATTTGTTTGTTCGTTTGTCTGTTTGTTTGTTTGCCATCAAGATATCTCAAGAACAGATATATGGATTTGGATTAAATTTTGTGTGTTGTGTTTGCTGCTTAACTGTACCATGCAGCGATATTATCGCCTTTTTCAAACGACCTTTTTCTAAAATATAAAATTGGAACTTTACCAAAGTCCTATAGGAGTAATCTCCGTATCATTTTAAAGTACTCAGATATTTCTTTCACAATATGTAACTTTTTTATAGGGTCATATTACAGAATTTTGAAAAACATTAGCTTGAAAAAGGGTCAACTAGAAGATTTCCAGAAAATTGGCGAAAAATGTTTTTGTTTTTTTAAATCTTACAATAACTTTAAAATCACATTTTTGCTTTAAAATCAAACATGCAAATGCAAATGCAAATCCTAAGACATGATATTATTGATTTCCAGTCTAATTTTCATAATCCCTTCCTGCAATCTTTTGTTCTGGAGAAATTTCTTCAAAATATCATGAATTTCTGCCATTTTTGACCCTTTTTTTTTTTCTTAAAAAACCATGTACCAAAACCGTACATAACACATGCTTTGTTGAACTGCTGTTTGAAAGTGCTTGCAATTTCCTTTCATTTGATGTATAGATACAAGCATACCCCCTCTATTTGGACCCTTTCCTATAAAGATTAATTTCACCACAGCATTTTCAATGATCATCTGGTGTAGTGGATATGAACTTGGCCAGCATGCAAGTGCACCAGGTTCGAGTCTCACTGTGACTACTGCATTGTAATTTTTCTGCTGCAGTTTTCAAAATCATTTGACTAAAGTCATTTTTGGTGTTTTTTATCTTTTCTTTCTTTCTAAAGATACTAGATAGCATCATTGGAAAGGAAATTTTCATAAAGAATCTAAATATGTAACACAAATCTCTGTTTTCTATATTGACAAGAAGTTATACTTCTGCAAAGATTGGCCATTTGTTGACCAAATCTAGCGAAAAATTGCTTAACTTTGCATATTTTTGTCCAATATTTCCTAATGTGGCTTTCATTACTCAAAAGGTAAATATCTTAGCTTTGATTCCAACCAAGCTTGTAATGAAAGAAAATGAAATGATGGTTGTCAAAACTGCCTACGAAGTTACGGAAATTGGGCTCGCTTTTTTCAAAGCTGCATTTTTCAAAGCTGCATTTTTCAAAGCCCTGGTACAGTATGGGTTAAGGAAGAGGTGGTTAAAATTTGAGACATATTGGAACAGGGGTAGGGCAAATGGCAGGATGTTTTGGTATGAGATCTGTCAAGACTTTTACTTCAAACTTTCCAATGGAATGTGCTGAACGATGAATTTATGCCATGAAAGGATTTCCAAACAATCCATTTTCCGGACTCGAAAGAAAATCAAATCTAGTGGATGGGTATCAAAGGAAATCAAAACAATTGCTTTTGCCATGAATGGAAAGGGATGGAGTGTGAATCTTCCCTGAAAGAAAACAAAACAAAAACTCAAGCAATGAATGCTTAACCTGAATAAAACTGAAAAAAATGAAGGTAGATAACCCTGAAGTGTCTATAATGCAAATGGTAAATAATGATTAAAAGTGAGGAAAAGATCTGGGGATAAAACTTAGTGGGTCTAGCATTTCTGAGATAGATTGCATTGGGGATGGGGTTAATTTTACCAAATTTTAAACATTTTGGAATTATCAAGCAGGCAGAGGTATGCACTCTACAGAGTGCTAACATTCTAGTTCTGAATGCTTTTGGATCACATTTGTTAGCTATTTATTGTGGTAGCTGTTGTCCCATTCAGTCAATGCTCTGTGTAATAAAGAAGGAGTATTTGAAGTAGTCTTTTAGTAGAGACAGCTGTACTTTGATGAAAGCTTTAGAATGGGATCTGGTGGAGCATTGAACCACGGGTGCAAGCAGTGTTTGAACTGATACAGACAGGAACATTTCATAGTCTTTCTGAAAGTTGATAGACTGGTACTTTTCTTCTATCTGCTAGTGTCCTCCATTCAAGGTCATCTATCATAGTGCAAACACTGCTGAAGCTGTCAAAATATTTTTTTTGTTTTTTCCATCGTTGAACTGCTTCAATTTGAGCAGGTTGATCATACATGTGTGTATGGGGATCCCAAACCTTGCACAATACTCAAGCATTAGTGGAACTAATGTATGATCATGCTGAAATGTTTCTCTTTAAGCCTACCCGCACCCTGACACCTGAGTTAATCCTGCAAAACTCAGGTATGACAATTACCAACCCAACTTCCTGTGCAGTGTATTGTTTCCACTCCAAACAATGATTGTTTATCTGCTATTCTCAGGCACACCACAACCAAGTAGCCCAAGGCTATTTGTGTGTATAAGATTACACAAAACCAGAGCTGAATTATCAAGGCACTTTCGTGATCGAAATCACTCATTCGTGTTAGGTGTCTTAGTGGGAGAAGTTTGTTTTCAAACTGGTGATAAAAATAGATGTGTATCATAATGCCTGAGGTAATAATGTGCATTACTGTGAATGATTGAAGGTCCATTTTTCCTAAGAAAAGATATTGCTTCATGATATCCCAGATCCTTTGTTTCCTCAGTTATACATTGCAAATTTAGCAAATATTGAAAATGTAATCTGTCATATTATTTGAAAACCATATGTACTGTTTCCAAAATGAATAGACTGTACTACCAAAAATTTGAAATTTTTTTCAGGTAGGAGATTCAAATTTCCACAGACATTTAGCCCTTAAAGACCAAACTTTAAAATTTACAATAGGTATGAATACAATTTTGAGTATCTTTGGAATATGATTTGTCTGAATGTGTTGGACAGAAAATAAATTTTTGGCCAGTTATAAAATAAAAAAAATGACTAAGTTTGGCCCTAATGTACTCTGAAAAACTGAAAAGACCTACATTAAAAATGATAGGAATATGAGAATTGCAGGAATTCTTTCAAACGATATGAAAATCACTCCGGTGTGATATGGGGAAGTCCCTCAAGTAATTGTCTAAATATAGCACACTCCAAAGTCAAATAATTTGATGATTCAGCACTTATGGGTTGAAGGCTTTATATTTTGTATCTGAATATGGCTGTTAACAGTTTTAATGTTGTAAAATTTATGATTTAGTCAATTTAAGGCATTCTCAACATTTAGTCTAAACCTTGCAATACATTTTGTGTCTTATGCCTGGACAAAATCTCAAATCTGTGCGGTCGGGTCTATATTTTGGAATTGCTCACAGCAGAAATTACAATCCATCACAAGCAATTACACCAGGGATTTCTTATTGCTACAATCCACACACTTTCCATGGTCATAATCTGACATTGAGATTTCTCTGCAGCTGCACTGACTTTCACACTCAACACAAGGACAAAAGTATTCCCATGTGGTCAAAGTGTCTGGCTTGAAGTAATAGTTTACACATAGGGCAGTATTTAACAGTGAAGGTTTTGTTTGGTTATAGATGAGTGATTTTAAGTGATGTTTGTGATCAAGCTTGTAGGCTTTGAGAATTTTGAATTGAAAAGCTATTATAACAGATAATCATCATGATGATCTTGATTTATTTATATAAACTTTGTATATTTCAAATTCAGCCATAGATTACTTAAAAGAGCCTTTGGTCGAAAAGTGAGGGAGTCTTTTAGTGCAAAAGTCGAGGGAATTTAGACATGGCACAGGTCTGAATCATGATACTCGTGTCGTTGAAAAAAAATTAGAAATGATTATTATTTAATAGAACATTCTTATTATTGGTTTTCAGTGCCATCACGTGCACGAAAAGTGTGTTAGAATATTCTTGAGACTCGAGAAAAATTTACCTTCCCTTTTTGGCTGCCAGCTACTATATCATCTTTCCCATCAAAATAGTTCTAGAAATGTTCTTCAAATGATCGTAGCTTAGGCTTCAAATAAAAGATGATGGATTTACATACAAAAAAAAAAAATTGCAATCAACTTTTTGATATTTTCATTTTTTTATATATGATAGGGCAAATGTGTAGAAACAAAGTGGTGAAAAAACTATGGTAATATCTTATTCCGTTTGAAGTTTTAACAATTTAAAGAGTACAAAAATGTTCTTAAAAATACCTCGTAAATGTGTTTCCTTCAGCTTTGTGATGTCATCAAGGCAACCCTAGCACAGTTCTTATGTATTTCTTATGAATTTAATCACACTTTCTTTACATTATCAAACAGCATTTTTTGTTCATAATAGAGATAGAGTGGAATATATGATTTACGAGAAAATATTTTGTTTTTTTCTTGGTCACATTTAGAATGATAAAGAAATCCAAATTATTTTAGAAGAAATACAAAGGACATTTTGTTGAAATTGTCTCTATGACATCACAGATGCTGCCAATCAGCCACTTTTGTCCTAATTCAAAAATAGTTCAAAATTTGTTAACTTCTAATCGGAATAAGATATTAACATAGTTTTCACCACTTTGTTTCTAAAATTGTTCTCTATCATATTAAAAAAATGAAAAATCCATGTGAGTATCCCTTTAACAATTTATCCTGATATTGCAAGAGTTGCATATAGTAACATCAACCATCCACACGTTTCATAGAATGTAAAAACGGCTGTTTAATGTCTATGAAGGTTAAAAAACCCGCCTAATCAGTGAAACCATGTTTGCTTATTTATTTGAAATGGAGAGCAGTTGTAATTGGTTACATGTTATCATTGATCTTCCTGCAGTCGCCTGCGAACACAACGACATGCCATCCATTTGAACCAGTGTGTGGCAGTTTTCTTTATGGGATTGGGCCTAGTGTTTGCATTGTTTGGACGAAATACTGAGGTAAGTCAATCAATATTTCATTCTAAAACAAATCATTTACTTCAATTTAGAGATGAATTGAATAAGAATTTATGACATTCTTATAAAGATAAATGTCCATGTGGTCAAGCATGTGCATTTTAGATGAGAGAGGACAAAAAAGAGGACCTATTTTAGAATGTAACTTCACTTCAAAGCTGACCTTAAAATTGGCTGTTTCCCTCCCCCCCTCCCCCCCTCCCTCTTTCTTTCTGGGGTTGAATATGAAATCTATCCAAAAATTATGAAGAAGATTTTTCAGTAATGACATTGTGTGCAATGCAAGCCAGCACAATTTTGAAGCATTCCTAATTTACTTGGGAAGAGGCTACACACTTCCGACGAGGTATTGCTGGTAAAAATTCAACCATTGAACTACTCTGTTATTGGCTGTACACTTCCAAAGATAAGAAAATTAGCTCACTTCAGAAGCGGATGCCTAATTCTAAGGTTGAAGTGAACCTGTAATTTATTAAAGAAAAAAATAATGGACAAACTATGTTGATGTCTTATTCTTAAAAGGAGCTGTTCAAGATCAAAGTTCTGATAGACTACACTAAATTATAAGAGGCTAAATGTGACATCGAATATCCGTGCATTCCTCACATTCTTTTATGTACTTCTTTGAAAATAATGACCTCTTTTTAAATGATTGAGAATATTTTGTTCTTAAGGCATTGAGATTGAGGGTATACTGTAACATGCCTTTGATAAGAGCAGATTATCAGTCCACATGACCAATAGTTTTTGTTTTTAAAAAGGACAGTATATGTTAATAGAATAAATGACCAGACATTGATGAAAGTGCAGATGTGATCAGATGTTTGTTGTTTTTTCACAATTTTGCTGATTATGTGAAATTTTGGTATGAAAAAGAGCACTTTTATGGCAACTTTAGGTTATTGTGTTATGTGAGCCATTGGAGTACATCAGTCGATTGCTTCTGAATTTTGAGGGGTTGTTCTAGATTAGGGCTAGGAATTTGTCCAAAGTCGCCAAAAAAAAAGGATCAATAAACATTTCACATGATGGCAATTTAGTCCACATAATGTAAACACAAAATAACCATATATTGTAGTTTAATTTGCTTGCATAGTAAATAAACTGGAGGAGGGGTGTATGAAAGGTAACCTCTCAGGGGACAAAGACTTCTTGCAAATCATGAAATCTTCCATTTTCGGGAAATAGTGCCCAATTTTGTTTCTTCAATTAAACTCAAATTTTGTATAATTTCACCAAATTAGCCTTCCAATTTTACCAATTATTTCAATTTTATTGGAAAGATTTTCCAAGTTTTAACCAGATAGAAAACATGCAAACAGGTAGGCAAAATCCTCCCATTTGTGGACTTTTTCCCTTAGCCCTCCCCCACCCCCTCCTTCCAACACTGTTGCACTGTAGACTTTTTATTTATCATTGAAACAATTTTCTCATTATTGAAGACACACAATCTTCCTTGAAAAAAACTTAAACAATGAATGCTTAGATAAACGAAAGTAAGAAATCAGATGTTTAAGCTTTTTCTAGAATATTTAATAGAAGTACATAAAATTTTAAGTAGGAATATGTCATTAAAGACCTTTATTTGAAACAGATAATAATACCTTCAGCCTAATAGAGGAGGCTTTAAAGTATTTAGTAACTGCTCTAAGATT
This sequence comes from Chiridota heheva, assembly GCA_020152595.1. NCBI lineage: Eukaryota > Metazoa > Echinodermata > Holothuroidea > Apodida > Chiridotidae > Chiridota > Chiridota heheva. The sequence goes on along the minus strand of JAIGNY010000121.1, from coordinate 755,357 downwards.
TTCAAAAGTTCCAAGTCCCTTCTGTACATCCAAGGGATCGTATTTTCCCAACAATTAATGTTTCTTAAAATGCTTGTCAGCCATGTTTGATTGAGTTTTTAAGAGGGAGCATCTAGCCCCTCTGAATCTGAGAGGAAACAAAAAGAAAAACTGTTGAATGTGATTCACATTTAATTTAATATGTTTGCTCCAATGTTGTTGAGATTGTAGCCCAAATTGCTTTATGTAACCTTAACTGTGGGGAAAAGGATAAAAAAATATATAATAATAATAATAATAATACATTTTTATATAGCGCATTATACCAAACGGTCTCAATGCGCTTTACATAAACAAATATAACATGAGAAAACCTTAAGATACAAACATTAAAAGAACAAAAAAACCATACTTAAAAAGATACAAGCAGGATAAAGTTACAAGGTCCAATGAGGGTAAGTCATGAAAAGGTGTGTTTTCAATACACTCTTAAAATATATCTAAAGTAGGGGAATTTCTGATGTAGATTGGGAGAATGTTCCAGAGTTTGGGGGCTGCAGATTGAAAAGATGTTCACCATAAGTCTTGGTGTTAATTTTTGGCAGCTTAAGGAGAACAGCACTGTTATATCTGAGTGAGCGAGATGGTAATTGTAAGGCAAGTAAGTTGGAAATATAATTTGGAGCAAGACCATGAATGGCTTTGTATGTGAGGGTGAGAAGCTTGTAGTTTATTCTTTCACATATAGGAAGCCAATGAAGTTGGTGGAGGATGGGTTTAATGTGAGATTTCTTACTTGTGAGAGTAACTAATCTGGCAGCAGTGTTTTGAATGCGCTGAAGCTTCGAGATTTGTTAAAAAGGAAGTCCGAATAAGATACTGTTGCAACAATCAAGTCTGGATGATACAAATGTGTGAATAAGTGTCTCAGTCGACTTTTGATCAAAGTATTTACAAATTTGGCTGATTTTTTTGATGGCAAGTGAAGCGGAGCGGCATATATTATTTACATGTGGCAACAGTGTAAGCTTATCATCAAAAATAACACCCAGGTCTTTTACACAGGAAACAGGAGATATACATGAATTACCAATCATAACAGAGGAAACTGGAGTAGTGCTTAGAAAACGTGACGAAATATGAATTACTTTAGTTTTACTATCATTAGGAATTAGTTTGTTGTCTGCACACCATGTCTTGATTTCCTCTACAGACGATTCAAGTTTTGCAATACTCTGGTCTTTTTCGTTTCTATTCATTGACACATAAACCTGTGTATCATCTGCATAAATCATCCCATGCAAATATATGTAATCTATGTACATGAAACCAGGGGCACAGATCATAGTAGGGGTGAGGATTGCCCCAGATGATATATACTGGGAAAAAAGTAGCATTTCGCCCCCAAAAAAATGAGTAGACCTTTTGGCGCAATTTTTCTTTATTTCCATGAAATTTGCCTCAATTTTCGTGTAATTTCCTTCATTTTCTAGAAATTTTCTTCAATTTATGAAAAGTTTCTATTAATTTTCTAGAATTTTTTTTGAAATATTCTTCATGTTAGTGAAATATGCTTCATTTTGTGAAAATTGCTTTAATTTTAGTGTAATTTCCCTTTATTTTTGGGAGGCTTTGATGAATATTGAGAGAAAATATTGCATAGCTACAAAAGAAAATGATATGGAGAAATTGACTAAAATCTTTGCCAGAACAATTGTAAAAACAACTTCTTTTAGGTTTGCATACTTGATTTTTTTTTTGGAGGAGGAGGGAGGGGGGGGGGGGGGCTAGTCACACAATAATAAAATTTTTACTTCCTTGCCCTCACGTAAAAATTCTAGCTTCGAAAACTTCTCAATTTGTTGCACCCTCAAACTCAGACAGATCTGCGCCCCTGCATGAAAGGTATATTAATATAACTATCAGTTTATCAAAAAAATTATACTGAATTTCAACTGAATATGTTGTAAATAAAATATTAAGTAACCAACCAACTTTCTTTATTTCATATACCCTTCTCTAAACTTTCTGGCAAATACAATAGTTTTGTTCATTAAAGTGCTGTTAAAGATTAAAAAACCAAACAACTGCCAAGCACATCCATGCACCTATGTTTTCTGAAGGAACTTCATGTGGCTGTGATTTTTAAAGCCAGTTACATTTGGGGGGGCTCTCATAAAGTTTATATTCCAAAATCTCTTACTAGATGATATTTAGGTTCTTATTCTCCGATTTTCTTCTGTTGTACATAACCATGGGAATGACATGAAGCAATATCTTTCCTTAGGAGAAATGGTCAGTCAATCATACACAGTTAATGCACTTTATTACCACAGGCATTATGATACACATCTAATTTTATCACCAATTTGAAAACAAACTTCACCCACTAAGACACCCAACACGGATGAGTGATTTCAATCACAAAAGTGCCTTAATTACTTAGTTCTGGCTCTGTGTAATCTTATTCACACAAATAACCTGGGCTACTTGGAGGGGCTGTGGTGTGCTTGAGAATAGAAGAAAAACAATCATTGTTTTGAGTGGAAACAATACACTGAACAGGAAGTCAGGTTGGTAATTGTCATACCTGAGTTTTCAGGAAAAACTCAGGTGTCGGATGTGGGTAGGCGTAAGGGGAAACTTTTCGGCATGGATGCACCTGTCTTAAAAGTGTATGTAAACTGATTTCATAAACATTTATTGAAGTGTGCTCACGTCAAAATTAAAATATATGAAGTGCTGTATAACAAGATTATAGTATGGGTAGGTAGTAATGTGTTTAATGAAGTCAATAGACAAATTCAATTCCTTTTGCAATTTTATTACTTCCAATTAAACTTGGTATGATTCTGCAAAGTTTAATGGTTATCAATTATAGAAAGTCATGGATTTTGGTAATATCATTACAAGGGTTTGTTTGGGCTTAAAGACTGGCCACTCGCAACCGGAAATCATATAAACTTTCATTGAAAAAGGACTTTGGGTTGTAATTTTCTTTTGATTCCATTTATTCTCAAACGCACGATCTACTGTAATATATCACTGTCTGTGGAAAACCTAACTGCTCATCGTGTGTGACCAGTGTGTGCTTGCAATGAAGTGCAATTGGTAATTAAAGTAGAGTATAGTGTGTACTGTGTAATGAACAGTGGGGTTTCGGTTCATTCAGGAATAAGTAAAAGCTGACTAATGAGGCGAGCATGTTTACCAACACAATTATTTAAGCTTGTTAAGTTGGTGGTTTAACTTTCTGTGACAAAATTTTAAGGGCAACTTCGAGTAATGATATTACATTAATGATATTTTTGATGATTCACCTGTGTCCCACACCTCACCACTAGACAGTGGAAAGAAGGAGGAAGAGAGAGCTAAGCTATTGTGTATCCCCTACACCTTAAATGTTGATCCAAAAGCATAATGACTCAAGTAGGCAGAAATTCTGGGGATGATTTTTTTCAGAGGGGACAAATATGCTTAGGCACGTGCTTCTTTAATAAATTCCTCAACTCCAGACCTGTAGACATGAGGGTGCAGCAGGTCAATTCACACTCCTTCTCTAGCCATCATGACCGACCAGCAAGGTAAGAAAATATAAAGCAAAATAATTTTTAGAATGCAAAAATATAACAGAAACTTCTTTGTTCGATCCTTTTATATTATTTCATACACTTCTACTTTTTTTGTTCTACATCACATAAAAATGTACTCAACTTTAAAACAACCCCCCCTCCCCCCGTCCCCTAATGGAAATCCTAACTACAGGCTTGAAATCTATTATGTCCCATTTAAAAGGGGAAGTGATACATATTTGCCTTATTGTATATAAAGCAGAACAAGTTGCCACCAATATTCTGCTGCTGCATTGCTGCAAATTTCACCAGCTGCAACCACTAAAATCCCAGCTTTTTGGCTTTTAGTTCTCGTGTTTCTCTCAATTTTCCCCTGTTTACTCTCCTTCCTGCCTCTGGAATGATCTAACCTCTCAGGCACAATTTGACTTTTGCCGTTGTGGTGCCGTTTAACTCTCATCAAACAAACAAACTAAAATAATATTTTTCTCCCGCCAACTCCTGAACAAAAATCCCACTTCTAACACCTAACAGTTCGGTAGCATGCCTATTAATGGGAACATAAGCGTTCCTAAAAATGGGAACATTTTGCTACATGGAAGCCGCTATTTTATGATATTTCCCATGATCCTTTGCTATCCTAACGTTAAAGCCTTATGCAATGTTACATATTTCAAATTTAAAATACGTCTAGGAAAAATGTTTTTGCTAGGGGAAACTTAAAACTCATGAAAATACCTTTATTACTGTTATGGCTACAACTTTTCCACTCCCATTTGATATGTTCACCATAGGCATTTTGAAAATTCAAATGGTTTTTCAACAAAATGATTTTTAATATTTTAAGTACATCAATTATAAACTATGACATTTTATCACATTATCTGATGAACAATATGGCTGCCTGACTTCAATATTCTCATGTGTTATACATGTTCCTTTTAATAGGCATGCTTCTGGACTGCCTAATTTTATTCTACGATTTCAAATGCTGCAAATATAATTGAAATGAAATAGATAATGAAAGTTTTCTACTTCTTATATATTACATAATTACACAAAGATGACGAAGTATCATATCTACATGCAAAAAGATGTAAGCTTTTACTACATGAAAACATTGAGCTAATGAAAACTTGGAACTTTTTGAAAGCTATTCAGCAGATAACATATCTTCTTCTATGAAACACCATTAATAGATCTGTACTACTGTTGCTATAAATAAGAACGTGCATGTACTGTATATGATGAAGAAGCGCTGAAGAAAATTTGTACAAAGGCATTATTAGCAGCAACAGTTTCAAGGTAAACTTAAGGAAAAGTCTGGGATGAGGGGCTAAAAGAATATGTGTTAATAGTTGCTCCCCACACGGGGCGGGTGAGGTGAAATCTACCTGTGGGCAATTTGCAGGAATCGGCAGGTGACTCCTACATGCCGAAAAGTTTCTCTTTAATCTAATAACCCGCACCTGACACCTGAGTTAATCCTAAAAACTCGGGTATGGCAATTACCAACTCAATTCCCTGTTCAGTGTATTGTTTTTCCACTCAAACAATGATTGTTTATCTGCCATTCCCATGCACACCACAGCCAAGTAACCCAAAATTATTTGTGCGTATAAGATTACACAAAGCCAGAGCTAAATAATCAAGGCACTGATGTGATTGAAATCACTCATCCGTGTTGAGTGTCTTAGTGGGAGAAGTTTGTTTGCGAACTGGTGATAGAAATAGCTGTGTATCATAATGCCTGAGGTAATAATGTGCATTAACTGTCAATAATTGATGCGCCATTTCTCCTAAAAA